>JAKZHN010000014.1:642738-1027253 GCA_037179335.1 Cyclaneusma minus
TTGCTCCGCGCCCCCCCCGCCCCCCCCCCCCCCCCCCCCCCCCCCCCCCCCCCCCCCCCCCCCCCCCCCCCCCCCCCGGCAAATGTCATGCATGGGTGACTAGAGAGGGAAGCTCTCTCCTGTGAAGAAAGCTCTCCTTCTATAGCTCTAGCTCCAAGGGCTAGGCTTCACAAAAGAGGCTAGTCTTCAAAGGGCAGGTAGCAGCCTAGCCATTTCCAGGGGGTTCTAGATCCAAACACTAGGAGACAGCGCTGCCGCTGTCTCTTCCTCACTCACAACCAATATGACTCTTTGACTACGATATTCGTACTCGCCTTTTTTCAGTCTATTTCCCTGTCATCCCGTTGAACCGACATCCAAAATACTGGTCTGGGAAAGCTTGATCATCCCGGGTCCTGTCCATCACACCGCCGCCGAAAATCCAGAATACGCCATTCCAATTACAGCTCCGCTCTGTCGTCCCACTCGCTGCTTCAAAATACAGAGCTTTACCCAAAGTACCTTACACTGGATGCCATTGACCAGCATTATCTCGGTGGAGAAACTACCACCGGTCGAATGATTGTCCGAATGATCGAACATTGAAGCCTTTGACCTCCCACTTGCGACCAGCTTCCTGATCGACACCGTTCGTGACATCTATACTCCCCAACACTACTTGAGGATTGAGTGTTCGCTGCGATGTCCCGCGTGTTCGCTCCAGGATATAGTTTTTGCGGCCCGTTACTTGCTGCATCAAAGGGACGAGAGTAGGCACACAGGCACAGACGATGATGACATTGACCTCAACACTTCAATTGTCAGAAAATGTCTCATGAGCGCAAGGAAATATTACTCACCCTGCCCAGATTAACGCTTCTGACTGGCCCCCTAGTATCATCACCGTCAGCTCACTCGTTGTCGGGGTTGTTTTACTTACAAGTTACGTCGGCATAGGTTTCCAATACCACGAGCTTTTGTGTCCGTACGATAGCGCAGCAGCAAGCCCTATTCTATCAGAAATACTTCTTGATAGACGAGGCAGGAGATGAATGAACTGGAAAAGCAAACATACAGAATACCAAGTCCGAGAAATCCGCACAGTGCTATCTTTCTCTTTAGAGATATCGGCAGCTTGCGGATTATCCATAACGGGTAGACTGCCAGTATCAAATCGGTAAATGCCGACCAAGCTACCGAATATTAGAAGTCTGTTTTGCTAACATCAATGAAGACATACCTCCGCAAAAGAATGAATAATCGGCAACGATGCTGGGTTTCCAGCACGTGTGGGGAAGTACAGTAAAATCCCACAATAGTGACGGCGGACTGCATTGTGCGAATAAGAGGATACAGTCGATGGCGGAGTACAGAATATTCGAAAGTACGCAAAACCAAAGTACGTATATCTGCTTGCGCTTCAAAGGTCCCACCAAGCGGCTCAGCAATACGACGACCGCAAGTTTGGGGACCACGACACCCATGATGCCGAAAGGGTCAGCAATGTAGTTCCACTTGGCCGCTAGAACTGCGTCGTCTGTGGTCAAGCAGTCGTTGTGTTGTCCGATTCCGTATTTGGTAGAGACGGCCATCAGGATGTAGTTGATTATTTGCAATATCTATTTCCTTTAGTCCAAGCCTACCTGACAGAAGAAGGACCCGATACATACCATCGAGAACACAATGACAAAGTCATCCCATGCTAGACTGCGTAGCAAATGGTGTCTAGTATATACTCGCAGTGTCGTGACGCAAATGGCAATTCCAGTGAATGTTCCAACAACACCGAGAATGGTCGGCACCCTTGTCTAGTCACAGGCGGGAGAGTCCGCCATTCTGAAAGAAGATCCGAAGCCAGCCGTGCATAGAAGGGCGAGGTTTGAGCTGGCGAGAGTATAGCAAGTTTGATGCTTTTTGTGCCTTCCCCAAAGATAAATCTTTGAAGCAGTAAACCTTGAGTTCGAGTGGATAGCAGACCAGCCCGTCGGTGAAAAGGTAAGAGCGAGAAATACGGATTTGTGGGCGACGGAGCCTCTCTGATCCTATCTATAGTCCCTTGTAGGTACACAGACTTTTTTCTCTCCACTGTAGTAGTCGCCGCCTCATTTTCCTCGCTCACGCAAAATACAAGAAATGTTGTCCTGTCTGACGGTCCATCTGTTGATCGTCATCCACTCATCCTTGCCGTTGACCATCTCCATGCTGAAGGTAAGTGGAAGTGCTGGCACGACCTTGTACATCTCAAGAAAACTGACATTCTTCCCCGTGCATGATCTCGGTCCAGACCCAAACACCAAGTCCACGCGCCTCATATGATTTAGGCGCTGTGTATGCTCTTCCTCTGTCTCACCAGACTTTCTCAACCATCTCTCAGGTACGAATTCGTCAACATTGTCGCCGAAAACTGGCTGCCGGTTTACTACCCATGCGTTCATCCCCATGTTTGTTCCAGGTGGCAGAACGTAACCATCGGCCATCTCGAAGCCACCTGCCATGCGCTCAAGACTAAGTCCAATGGGCGGGTGCATGCGCAAAGCTTCCTTGATGACAGCGTCCAAGTACGGTAGTTTCTGACTTTGAGCCCACGACACCGGAATACTGAGGTTTGCAGCCTGCAATTCCTCGACAAGCTTGGCCTTTTTTGAGGGGCTTCTGATCAGATAGTACATCACCGCTCGCAGAGCTATAGTGGTGGTGTCGCCTCCAGCCATGATGTTTGCCATTGTCCAATTGATAGCCAGCGGGAAGTCAAATCCAGGGGGGTCTTGGCGATGAGCCGCATCGATGAAACGATCTAGAAAATCTCGAGGTGAGTATTTGACGCCGTTTTGGGGTGCTTCGGAGCGCTGCTTCAACCGCCTCTGAAGCCGGACTGCACTCCACCTCGGAAACATCGAGCCATCTGTCGAGAACAATGCCACGATTGGATTGTGCTTGACGAGACGAGCTTTCCATGGCATGGTGACCAACTAGATAGTTCGTCAGCTTTACGATACTCGATATCACGGTGACATAACTGACCAGACCTGATCTGTCGAGGACTGCATCTAGATTCCGAAAGAAACCATAAATATCTCCCCCTGCATCAATGAACCCCATAGTATCACTCAAGGTGACCTGCTGGATGACGTCAAACGCATCTACAACCATTAGTTTATGATATGGAAGAGTTCCCGGTGAAACATACAACAGCGTATCCAAAGTCCTAAATCACAGATAGTGTCTTCTCTGGCATTCTCTTCTCTCATGCGATGCAAGAGCTTGACTATCATTTCATCAACCAAAGGCTCATATTCCGTCACCGCAGTCATCGAGTACGTCTTTGCTACTGGCTTATGAAGAGCACTGTGTGCCTTCGGGTCCCTCACTGACAAGGACGAATCCACTCGCTTCCCATCCACACGTTGCGCAAATACATCGTACATTTCACTCTAAGTAGCCAGTCAGCAAATTATCAACTGGTATTGAAGCCTGAATACCTTCAGATACCCCGGAGAGAAGCCATAAAGACGAGGAACATATTCCGCATTTGCAAGACTTAGCAGATTGGGGCCAATTCTAACAACGTCGCCATACTTCCGATGAAGCTTGATCAGGGTCTGCTGGTGTTTGTTCGATTGTACAGAGAGTCTGTACCAGAATCTTGTGACACTGGCTAGTAATGGTCCGGGATATCTGTTGAGGTCGTTGTGATGATAAGTCGTAAGCATTCGGTGGAGCACAGCAAATATTGCGAGCGCCACCAAGCTCCAGCATAGGCTAGAACTCGATATTTCCATCGCGCAGTTGTCATGGGCAAAATTGTCAGGGACGAAAACGTAGAACCGGACTGCAATATGCAAGAGGGTGAGGAAAGAAGGCAAGCAGGAAGTCGGCGCTTAAAGTGCGACAGCTGAACTAGCAGTGACGAGTTTGCCACTGCGGACTGGATGATATTGCAGGTAGGTGCACAACAGTCGAGTGATTTAGCAGTGCATAGCAGCCAATTTCCGCAGGCTGTAAAAGGTAAGGCGCTACCTGCAGCCGCCAAGACCAGCAAAGCGCAATTGCAACCTCCTGCCAAGCTATTGCCACGCTAATAGGGGCCCCTAAAACCATTTAATTAAAATAATAATTTGTATAGCAGCTAGCTACTGCTTTTTGCTAGGCCAAATCGGGCTTATTGCTAATTTTTATAGCTGGTAAAATACGTTTTTTAAATGGTTTTTAATTGCTTTTTTTTATTAAATCGGCGCCTATTGCTATAATGGTGGTTAAAAGCTATAGCAATTAATTTTATAGGTATATAAATAAAAAAATAAAACTAAAATAAAAGTCTGATTTCCAATTGCTAAAATATTTTTCAAAAATTAAAAAATTGCAAAAAAACCCTTTTTAAATTTCTTTAAATATTTTTCTAAAACCAATATTATAAATCCTAATAGTAATTAGCATTTTAATTAGCGCTTTAGCCAGCTTTTTTATAATAGTTATTTTAAGCTTTATTTAGCCTTATTTTAATTGGTGCAAGCAGTATTTAATATTAATAGGCGCTAATTTTTTTAAGCTAAAAAAGCTTTTATAATAATAGAAAATAGCCTTGGTTTTTTATTCGCTATTTTAATACTTTAATTTAGCCAGCTTTTTAATAGCTTAAATATTTTTAACTAGCTAAAAATATTTGAATTCTTTTTAGCTAGCCGGTTTTTTAGCTAATTTTTTAATTAGCTAAAAATATTTAAATTTTCTTTAATTAGCCCGATTTTTAGCCAATTTTTTTTAATATTTTTCCTAATATTAGTATTAATTTTAGCCGGCCTTTTACCAGCTTTTTTTAATTAGCTATATTCCCTTAATTAGGTTATAATTCATTTATTTTAGGAAATTGGTATAAAAGTTTTTTTTTAAAAAATGCTTTTTAGGCCAATATTCCTAGTATAATATTTTTATTTCTAAGGGTAAAAAAGCTGCAATTACTTTTAATAATAGCCCTATTATTAATAGCAGCTTTGCGGCCGCCGTTTTTTAAAAAAAAAGCAAAAGGAAAAAAGGCAAAGGCTTTGCTTATTTAAAATAATAAAAAGTTTTTTTTAATGCTTTTAGCAATTTGGAAATTGATTTTATTAATAAAAACTTCTATATTATATAATGATATATATATTAATAATATATTAATTAATTTTAAAAAAATAATTATAAAATAATTAAAATCAATTATAATAGAATTTATAAATTATTATAGCGAATAGCTTAGCGCTGTTTTAAAAAAACGCTAAATTTGTTTTTAAAAAAATAAATTTAAAAATTATTAATATTGGCAAAGCTAATAATAATAAAAAAGGTAGCCAGGAATTTTATTTAGCCTATAATTATTTTATAGCTTTTATAAATAAAAAAAATAAAGCTAAGAATTTGCAAAATATATTAAAAGGAAAAAGAAAACGGGAAATTGCGGCTTTTTTAAAATAATTTATTAATGAGCTTTTATATTATAAAAATCGCGTTTATAATGCTAAAATAGCTATAAAGCAGCAATTTTTTAAAGTATATAGTAAAAATTTTAATTACTTTATAAACTAAAAAAAAATGCCTAAAAGCAAAAGAAAAGGCGAGCTGCTTTAGCTTTAATATAGAAAAAAAGCTTTAGGCAAGGAATTTAAAAAAAGGCTGCGGGCGTTTTAATAATTAATGCTATAATTATTAATTTTGTAAAAGAATTAATTATAGAAATTAATAATCAGCTTTTTATTATAATGGATAAAATAATAAAGCTTTAGCGTTAATAAATTGCAGATTTTAGGCAAAAAAAAAGCTAAAGCAAAAAAAAAAAAGGAAAAAAAGGAAAAAAAGGAAAAAAACAGGAATACTGCTTATTAAAAACTGCTGGAGCAAAGCTATTAGCTGTTATAATAGAGGTCCCGGGAGGGCCGTTGCAAAATGGCGGTCAAATATATAAATTGATTGTACAAAAGCAAAGGTATTCCTATACGCGCAGACTTTTATAAAAAGGCTGCGGCTAATTAATTTATAATTTATATTAGGCCCGTAGCGGAGCTATAGCCATCCCTAAAAGTCCTTATTATATTATACTCCCTTTTTTCCGGGGCTCGTTTTCGAGTTTTCGAAAATTTAAAGCCAAAAGCGATTTCTCTGCTAAAAACGGTTTTTTATAGGTTTATTAAATTCCGGAAAAAGCACCTCCTTTGATTCCCAAATTGTAAGTCCACCCGTTTATTAAAACCCTGCAAAAATAAAAAAAATACATTTATTTATTTATATCCATTAGCGTCTCGGTTCGCTACTCCCTTCAATAGCGGGGATTTCAAGGCTCGCAATACCCATGGAAATGTTTTTGGTGATTGGTAATTTTCTTGTATTTTTTAAATAGGTGTAAAATAACGAAGGCAGGAAAAAATATATTGCTTAAAATTTATGCAAAAGGATATTGGTAATAATTATATTATGGTTATGCGTATATTAGAAAGGAGGCGTATTAGAATTGCATTGTAATTAATAATAGAAAAATAATAATAATATAATTTAAATTATTAAATAAATCAATAGCAAATTGGAAATTCTTGCAAAGCTTATAAGACCGCTATAGAAAACTTTAAAAAATTAAAAGGACGCTATGGATTTAAGCTAATATTTTTAATATATAAATATTAATTACGATTTTTATTTCCGCAATAATTTGGCAATATTTTCTAACAAAAATAATCGGTTTTATAATTTTAAATTTCGGGATATTTGGAAATGCATTTTTTTATTGCATTTGGCTTAAAATACCAATATTAAATTATAGTTTGCGCAATTTAAATAGCTATTTTCTTATTTTAAATATTAGATTTTAAAATTTTATATTTATTAAAATTGCCTATTGCTTGGGCTTTAATTGTATTAAAATTTTTATAGAATTTAATAGCATTCTTTTTATAATGAATTTTCCCTTATTATAATATATAATATATGCTTTAATTTAAAGGATAAAAGCAATATTTATCCAAATTTGCGCACGTTTCCGGCGATTTGGCTTTATAGCGGCGTTTTTTAAATTACGTTTCCAAGTGCTATATGGAATTGCTATTTTTCTTTAATTTATTAGATATTTTAAAGGGATTTTAAAAAATGCCTTGCAAGCTTGTCCATTTTGCGAAGAAAACCTTATTAAAAAATGCATTATAATAAATTTTATTTGGATTTTAACTACCTCATTTAATTTGATAGAATTTAATAATAATTAAAAAAAAATCTTTTAATTTATTTGGCAGTTAATTAGCCCGGATTAAAATATTATTTAAATTAATTAATTTTTATTTCTTTTTATTTTTAAAAAATTATTAATTTTTAGCTAAAATTTGCAAATATTTTGCTATAATTGCTTTAATAGTTTTTTTATATATTAAAATATTAATTATATTATAAAAGCTTTATAATTAGCTGGTTGGTTTTTGGGCTATATTTATTTTATAAACATTTTTAAATTTAAGCGGTATTAGGCATTAAATCCATTATTTTTATTATTAGCGGAAATGTAAATTAGCAATAATTCTGCATTTATAATTATAGCATTCCGCTTGGCTTTTGGCAGTTTTTTATATTTTTTATTTATAGCTTTGCTAAATCCAAGCTTTAGTAATCTTTTTTTAATAATAGCATTTTATTTGTTTTGAATTTATTATTTAAAAGCAATTTCTTTTAGCTTTTAAATTTGAAAAGGCCGGTTATAATATTTTTGCTTGATTTTAATTTTAAAAAGTTTGTAACAATTGCAGGTAATTGATTTTTGCGCGGTTAAATTTAATATATTTGGTAATTTGTTTATTTTGAAATTATTTATTTTCGAATTTAGCCAGATTTTTTTCCAGCGTTTTTTAGACATTTTATAAATTTTACAATTATTTAATATTATTAAAATATAATAAGCATTAAATATAATTTGGAAATTAATTGGATTTTTAAAATTGGTATTAAAACATTTAATAATTGATTGGTATTTTGAATAAATTTTGCTTTTGGTTATTAATTGCTATGCAATATTTTTTGTATTTTACAATATTTAAAAAATCGCCTAGCTATTTAAAATTAATAATTGCTTAATGCAATATTTATAGCTTTGCTATAAATTTAATAAATAAGTAAATAATAAATAAATATATATTTATCTATTTTATTAATTATTTAATAATACTATTTACTGCCGCAATATTTTATATAAAATAAATAAAATAATTAATTTTGTTTATATTTATATTAATACTGGGTAAAGCAATTTAATAGTAGATAGAATTATAAAATGGCTTTAATAAAGCTGCAGGTTTTATTTATTTTGTAAAATAGCGTATATAGTGCAATAGATTATAGAATTGGAATAGGATATAAAAATAGCGGCGGAATATATATATATATATAAAACTAAAGATATTATGGAAATAAATATAGAAATAGGTGTTTTAGCGCGGTTAATTTACTAGCGCATATATTTATTATTGGTTATTGAATTAAAAAAAATTGTATAAAGCTTAATAATAAATTGCCTATTAAAAACTATATAAAATATATTTTTTATATATAAAAGCAGAATCTTCTATTTTTTTTAAATAATTTAGCAAATTGATTTATTATATATAATTTACATTATTGCGTAATATTTATTGCATTTAATACAAGGTTTTTAATTTTTTTTTCTTTTTTTCCAATTTATAAATTATTTAATAATATTGCTATATAATATATATATGGTTTTTAAATACAATCAAAGCGTAATAAATATAAATTATATTATCTTTTAAAGGAAAAATTTAAAATTATATATTAAAATAATTTTATAAATAATTAAATTATTTATAGTATTTGTATATATTATATATATAATTTAATTTAATATTTAATATATATAAATTTTTAAACAAATAAAACCTTTTGGTAATTGGTTATTTATTACTAAAATTTAAACTAAATAGGCTGTATTTGCGGGTAAAAATCGCAATTTCGGCTTGCAATTCCGCAATTTTGTTTTTTAGTTTTAAATTTTTAAATAATTTGCGAAACGATTGCAAAATTATTAAAATTTAAATTAATTTAGCCTTAAATTACATTGAAAATAAAAGCTTAATTAGCTTTGTTTTTGCGCGGTATATTTATATCTTTCGCTAGATTATTTTAGCTTTTAATTAAATTGCCTTAGCTTTTAGCTAAAGCTTGTTTAAATTAATTTCCATTAATAAATGAATTATTTAATTAAAAAAACCATTAAATCATTTTTAATTATTAATATTAATAGCGCCTTTATTAATATTATTAACAAATATATTATTGCTTTTATTTAATACGGTTTTTTAATTTAGTATATAAATTCCGCTAATATTGCTGCCAATATTAAGCTTTTTTAAAATTAAGCAAAATTGATTTTTAAAGCTTTTAATAAAAAATTTATAAATAAAATTATTGCCGGATTTGCGGCTAGCAAATAAATAATTATTATTTTGCCAAATTATTATTTTTTAAAATAAAAGCGGCTATTTTATTATAATAATTAAAAATAAATTAGCAAATAAAAATATATTATATATATTTCTTAATTATAGAAAATAGCTATTGCCTTTTTTAAATAAGAATGGCAGTATTTAAATATTATATATTAAAAGCCCTGCTTAGCTTTTTTAATAAGCAATGCTTGCCTTTTGCGCATTTTTAGCGTATATACTTTATAGGGTGCCCGCAAGACGCCCCCCTCGGCCCCGTGTAATAGAATAATTAGCGCAATATATAGCTAATTTATTAAAGCATTATAGCAAAACATTTAAAAATTTAATAAAATATCTCAATATTATTATAGGCTATAAAATATATTATAGGCCTAAAACAAAATTGAAAAAATTATTTATTGCAATTTTAATTAAATTAGCAATAAAATCAATTAAATGAGTGTTTTTAAAAGTATAGCTATATTTTATAGCAAATTAATTTTATAAACCAGCAAAAAGCAAAAACTTATAATTATTTTATTTATTAAATTTAAATATATTGCCTTTTTATTCTATACTAAGTAGAATCAATAGCTAGTTTAAATTTTCCAAAATCTAAATTATTTATAATATATTAAATAAAATTCAAATAGTATTCGCATATTTAAAAATAATATCGGATTTCTATATTTAATTAAAAATTTAAAAATTTAAAAAAATTAAAGTATATAAACGTCTTTTATTATTTTATTAAAAATCTAAAAAAAAATAAAAAGCTCACTATTAAATATATATTAATGAATAAAATAATAGCCAATGGATTAATTAAACCATTGGAAAAAGTTAAATTTAAAACATTTATAAAGATATTGGAAATAATTATATAAATTTATAAAATAGCTTTTATAAAGGAGTATTAAAAAATAAATGCAATAGCTATTATAAAAATAATTATATAGCATTTTGCTTATCTAAAATAAAATTAGCGTCTTTTGTAAATTAAATATTTATAGTTTAAAAACGCTTTTAATTTAAAATTTTAAGCAGTTAATATAATATTTTATTCACTTTTATAACCAGAGTTTTATATTAAATTATACCAAATTAAACGCTTTTCTTTTAATATTTGCTGGATTTTCTTTACCCGTATAATGAATAATTATAAAATTAATTTTTAATTTTTTTTGATATAATATTGTTTGAGCAATTGCAGCAAAAGCCTTAGGCACCCATGGGTGCATTTGCAACGCCATCTTTTATCGCTAAAGGGCCTCGGTGCTCTCCGATCGCTAACTAGTCACAAACCAGTCACAGACAAAGGTATTTGCTCCGCGCCTATTGCTGCAATTGCAAGCAATATACCTTTTATCGCTGGTTTATTGCTAATTAAAATGCAAAAATGCAAAAAAGCAAAAAAGCAAATGCCATTTCCAGCAACTAGTATATTTAAATTTAATTACTTTGCAATTGCAGCAATTAATAAGCTAATAAAGCCTTTGCTTATTATAAAAGCCTTTATAATTAGGGTTTAAATTGCCACCTTTAATTTTAGATTCTATTCCATTTTAATTCTTTTGCAAAATTTATATATAAGCATATATATAAAAATTGGCCTATATTTTAATTTATATATTAGCTAATATAGCTGGTTTGCATATATATTGGCTAGCTGCTATAAAGCTATTCGTATATAACGGCAAAGGCAAGGGTAGCAGGTATAAAAAACAATAGCGAAAACCCGGAACGGGTAGGTTAAAATTGCCAAGGCTGCAGAGCTTTTACTTTAGCACTCGGCATTAAACCATAATTTAAATCCGGATATGCAATTCGCAAAATATAAATCCGCACTCCAAATTTGGATATACAATCCGGCTATAAAAAACAAATCAAAAACAAATAAAAGATAAATAAAAAACAAATAAAAAACAAATAAAAAAATAAATAAAAACTAAATAAAGCATTTAGGCTTACCGCTAAATTATCGTTAATTTATTGCTAATTTATCGCGCGATTTATCGCTAATTTATCGCTAACTTATCGCTGGCTTATTGCGTAATGGATACAAATATCCGCTATATTGGTGATAAGTCGGCGATAGGAAATGGGGTTGCAAATATAGCTATAATGGCCCGTGCCCACGCAGCTAGCGCAGCGCTATCGCTAGCGCCAAAACCTGGAAATAGCTTTAAAAAGAGCGGCGATAAGCCAATTTTTCTTTTTTAAACACAATTAATAAAGCATATTAATAATCCTAAATCGCATATGCATTATTTTACCTATTTACTTTTAATAAACCAATATTAATTAGCGTTTTTTTATTAAAGGCAGCAAATTTGCAAAAT
This sequence comes from Cyclaneusma minus, assembly GCA_037179335.1. Taxonomy (NCBI): domain Eukaryota; kingdom Fungi; phylum Ascomycota; class Leotiomycetes; order Marthamycetales; family Marthamycetaceae; genus Cyclaneusma; species Cyclaneusma minus. Next base: position 654,506 of record JAKZHN010000014.1, read on the forward strand.
TATTTAAAAAAAATTATCCTTAATTGCGCAATATATTAATTGGCTTTTTTAAAAAGCGCAAGGCTTTAAAATACCTTAAGTTTTAATAATAAACAATTAAAATGCAAAGCCAGCTTTTATTTATTTTATTTAAACGCCGTATTTTATTATAATTATTTAGTCGCCTTAAAATACACCGTTTTTGCACTTTTGTATTTTTTAGCTATATAATAATAATAGATTGCGCTTTTTTTCCCGCGCAGCCTTATTTTAAAAGCTTTTGCCCCCGCCAGTTTAAATCAAAAAATACCTAAATTTAATTTATTTAAATTTATATTATTTGAATTTATAACATTTAAATTTAAGCCAGCAAAATCAGCTTTAAGCCTCCGCTAGCAAAAAGCTTAAAACAAGCCCAGTATCCCCGTTTGGCATTTAAAAGACCCTATAGCCAATTAATATAATTTGGTAATTGCGCAATTAATATATTTTTATTTACCTCTTTTTAAAACGAATTATTTTACAGCGCTTTATTAGTATAATTAATATAATTAGCTGCGCAATTAACTGCTTTAAACTCTATAATTATATCGCTAACAAAATTATATTCAAATTTTTATATTTTTGAAATTAAATGCAAATTTATTAAAAGCTATAATCCAAGAAATTTTAATTTAAATAATTTGAAAATATATATTAGCCTTATATTAAATACTTTATTTTCTAACTAGTATAGCAAAAGATTAAAAAAAGGAATAATTATAAATATTATATTAAAATAAATTTGAAAATTGGAATTTTAATATATCCAAATTAGCAAATGCAAAAATCCGCTAAATATTTTAAAAAAAGAATTATGCAAAATAGTATTTTTATAAATAATACTAAAAAAAGGGATTTGGTTATTGTTTTATTTAATTTGGCAATAAAAGATAATAAATCATAATTAATATAGCCAGTTAATTTATTAAAAAAAACCGCGCAAAACGAATTTCCCCGTAAGCCCAGCGTATTTTTAATGCAATTTACAAAAGCATCTATAACAATTTTTCAATTTTTTTTTCCAAAAAAAAGGGTTTAAATTTAAAATACTCCAATAGCCAATTTTTCTTTAATGAAAACTTTTAATGGATTTAAAAAAAAAAAAAACTAAAGCAATTAAGAAATTAATTAAGAATTCAGTGTTTTAAAAGAAATTTTATATTTAATTCAAGTCATTAGCCAAACAAATTTTAGGAAATTCCTTATACCAAGGAAATATACCAGGATTTTCAAAAGCTTTTTTAAAGCCACTCCTGGCTATAAAATATTTTTTGCATCTCGCTATCCTTTTCCGAAATCTAAATACTATTTTTCAAAACGCTATATATATATATATATATATATATTAGGTTTTGTATTAATGCAAAAATATAAAAGCCCAATTTTATTAAATTTTAATAGAAATAAAAAAAAACAATTATAAGGCCAAAGAAAGAATTATAAATATTGGCAAAATATATTAGGAAAAAACCCGCTATAGCAGTAAGCTATTTAATATTTTAAATACCAAATTTTAAAGGCTTTATAATATATATAATAAAATCGTTATTTCGAAAGTTAATTATACTATAATTTATTTATATATACTAATTAATAAAGCCCGGAAATACTATAATTAATTTCTAATATACAAAGGTTTTATATTTAATAAAATAATTAAATTTACTAAAATAAAATTTAAAATAAAAGCCAATAAAATAAAATACTGGAATTTATGAACTAATATTAGTTTTTGCAAAGCTATTACCAATAATCCAAGCAAATCCAAAATAAAATGCCTGGATTTAATATTAAATAATTTTTGAAAAATCCAGCCAAATCTTAATTTAAGATACCAATTAAATAAAGCTATTAGAAATTAATTTTATAAAGGCATTTAAAAAATTCCAAATTATAAATAAATTTTATTAAATTTATAGCTAAATTATAAAGATTTGGCAGTTTAAATCCATTTCGCTATTTTTAATAAAATAAGAATTAATAGCTTTTTTGCAAATCAATTCAATATTTATATTTATTTCAAATTCTGCAAATATAATCCAAAATCCTTTAGCCACTTTTTTTTATAATACAGCTCTTTTATTTCAATTTCAATACTCTTAAAATAATAATAAAATTAATAAGAAACCAAAATATTTAAAATATAATTTTGGCAAACCAATTTTGTATTTATTATATTAATAGGAAAATATATAATAAAAAATACAATAGCAAATTTAAAAAACAATTAGAAAAAAGGCTTTGCTATATTTATAGCAAGCCAAATTATTTCTTTATTAAGCATTTTAAAAACAAATAAAACAAATATTAAAAACAAAGCTAAAAAATAAAAGAAAAAAGCCCTTAAATAAAAAGCATTATCATATTTTTTTATAAAATGAAAAAAGCGGAATTATAAAAAAGATTAACAATTAACAATTAATAAAACATATTATATATTTTACTAAGACTATACAGGTTTTCCAAATTATTCAATTATTTAATTTTACAGATAAGGAAAGCCTTTAATTAAATTCTGAATCATATTTTAAATTAATATATTTATTTATAATTGAAATTAGTATTTTAAACGGTTAAATTACTATAAAAAAATCTGCAAATATGCAAATAGCTTATTTATTTTTTAAAATATTTCTATTTAATCCATTTTATTTAAAAAATCCTATTTTTATAGCAGAAAGTTTTATTATTTATAGCCGCTATATTAAAGGAATTTTTTAAAATATATTTCCAAACCGCAATATTGTCAAAATATTATTTAATGGCATTAATTAATTCAAGGCTTTTTAAATAATTATATTTGGATCAAAGCTTAAATCTATTTTTAAAAGCATTTTTGGCATTTATTTTAAAAACAACAGCCCCAATAAGCTATTAAGCATAGCTAATATTTAAATACTATTTAAAATAATCCCTTTTATTATAATAAATAATAATATTTCTATGCGTTTTTTATATGATATAAAACAAATAAATATCTATTATAATAATATAAAAAACACTATAATTTAAAGAAATCTCAAAACAGCTATATTTATTAAATAAGGCCACCTGTAATTCTTATTTATTCCAGCCGAATTTAATAATAAAAGAAACTGTTGAACATTTAATAATAATCAAATTAAAAAAATCCATAGAAACTAAATTTATACTATTATAAAAAAATGCAAGACTTTTTATTTAATACAAAGAAGGATTTTAAAATAAAAAATAAAAAATAAAAAATTAAATACTGCTATTAATATCAAATTTATAGCAAATCTCCAGTATGCTTTAAATTTAATATTAAAATTTCAATAAATATTTCTTAATAGAAAAATCATTATATTGTTTATATTATAAATATAGCTATTAAATTTTAAATAATTTAATAGGCTATTAAACTATATTGGATTAATATTTATTTAAGCCCATTTGATTTTTTAATTGCAAATGCCGATATAGAGTTTATTAGCAAAAGATTTCAAGCCTAAATTGCTTTTGAAAAAATTCAAATAAAAATTACACCGGTAAAAGCCTATTGGAGTATTAAATAAAATAAGCGCTATTATGCAATCTTTAAAAAACCATTAAAATCATTTTTAATAATCTGCCAAATATCCCAATTAAATTTATATTGCAAATGGCAATTAAGGCTATAAATAATATAGTTAAACCAAATAGCTTTATTTCCAATTTTTTAATAGTTAATGCTTATTTAATTTTTTGTTACAAATTAGCATTATTTCCTTTAATAATTAAAAAAGCGGAAACCATTAAAAAAGCTATAATTAAAATTAATAGTTTTTGTATATAAAAAAATAAAAAAATAAAACGGGCTTTACAAAATTAAAAAAAATAAAAACCAAATTATAATAGTGGAAATTAATAAACGAGATATGGATTTTAAATCTATTTATATAAAGCTATAATATATGGATTAAAATGCCTTTTATAATTCACTTTTAAACTGGCCTGCGCCTATAGCGCCAAATAGGCCAATATTTATAGCGCCAATTGCACCACCGCTAATTCCACCAATTGTGCTATAATCTAGGGCATTATTTAAACTAAAATCAAAACCACCAATTATACAGCCAAATTATTCTCAAATTCAATCAAATTCCCAATTAAAATTAGAATTTAAACCTGAACCAAATTCTCCAACTCCAAAAAAAAGGACGACCTTTAGAAAGCAGAAACCAGCCTAAGAGTGTTTGAAAGCCAAAACAAACCACCGAAAAAACCAAAAATTCCAAGGCTAATGGATAATAAATTAAATGCCTAAGGACTTTTAGCTAATAATAATTTTGGGTATAAGTTAGAGTTAGAATCAGGATTTAAAAAAATAAATATATACCTTTATATTACAAAAAATAATTTTGGACTTTAATAGCATTTTCTTTTTTTTTAAAAAAAAGCTTAATATACAATTGTATTTACAGCTAAAGAAAAAGCAAAATTACCATTAAAAACAAGCTGTTTAAAGTTTTAAACCAAGCGAAAATAAATAGTTTTATAGCTATAAATATTTTTAAATTTATCCCTTTTAATTTTTAAGTTTATGATAAAAAACAAATATTCAAAATAAAAAAACTTAAAAAAACTTAAAAGCAAAGCTATATTTATACTATATAAAAAATCAAAATTAATAATGCAAAAATACAATAATACTGGCAAACAATTTATTTTAATTCAATTTTCAATAATTTAATGCTATGCCTAGAAAATCCTTATTTGCTTAGCATTTACTTTTATTTTTAAGGGATATTACGCAAGTATATTCACATTTCCAAAACAAAATATATAAAAGAAATTATTATTACCTGCTTAAAAAAATAAAAAACAAATTCCCTCCGGGCATTATTATTTGTTTTTGAAAGCCATTTTATAATTTAGCTAAATGTAGCCTTTATTAATTTATTATTTATTTAAAATACCATATTAAAAAACTCTATATAAAAATATCTATATTTAACCCCTATTTTATAATTTCCAATTCAAACTTTGGAAATCCGGACTTGCAAGCGGTAATGGCCCTTTAAACAAATGATATTTTAATTTTAGCCATTTAGAAATAATTAAATCTGGAGAAATAAAAGCTTTAAAATGCCAAGTTTAAAGCCAAACCCAAAACTCAGCTAATAAAGGACACCCTATTTATATTTAATAGCTGTATTCTAAATCTTAAATAAAACAATTAAACCATAATTTTTAAATAAAAAAATTAGGCTAACAAAATCAAACTTGTAAATCCCACAGCTCCTAATATAAAAGCCTATTATATTTAAAAACGGGCTGGGGCAGCTTATTCATTTTTAATATATTAGCCAAAATTAGCATTTAACCTTTTAATTGCAGTTTAGTATTAGAATTCCATTAAATAAAATGCAAAAATCCCAAATAAAAAACTATAATAAATAATAAATAATTTTAACCGGAAATTTATTTATATTTCCCTGGACCCCTTTATAGCCAAGCTATTTATTTTTATAAATGGATTATTTGCTAATAATAAAAATTAATTTTTCCAATTGAATTATTTAATTATTTTAGCAAATAAACTTTTAAATATTTTAGCGGCTGTATTTAAATTTAAAAGCAATATTCTCTATTAGAGCAATATTAAATTAAAAAGAAATATTAGAAATATTTTAGCTTCTAAAATCTTAGCTATAATATTAGGAATAAATATAGGTGTATTTACTAACTTTATATTTAATTTAATTACACTTTAATTAAATATATTTAATATACCCATTATTATTTATACGGATAATTATAGTTTTTATAAATGTTTAATTAAATTAAAAAAAATTATAAAAAAGCGCTTAATAGTAAATATTCTGCATTTGAAATAAAGCTATAAAAAAACGTTTAAAAAGTTTAATGGATTAATAGCAAAAACAATCCAGCGAATGCTTTGATTAAGGCTATTTCCAATAAAGCTTTGGAAGGACTAATAAATATAAACGAGGCTATTATTAGAGTGGAAAATTAGGTTGATAGAAAAAAGGAATAATTTTAAAAAAAGTCTAGTTTTTGGGGAATTATAACGGGAAAAAATTTTAAAGCCATTATTTAATTAAATACCAATATTGGCAATTGGCTAGTTTTTATTATAAAGTAAAACGCTTCCAATGTCTAATTAATTGCACCAAGAGTTTTAAGTATTTATAAATAGCTATAATAGCCTATGCCCACGCAGCTGGCGCAGCGCTATCGCTAGCGCCAAAATTTGGAAATGGCTTTAAAAAAAGCGGCGACGAGCTAGCCTTCCTTTTTTAAATACAATTAATAAAGCATATTAACGACTTTAAATTGCATATGCATTATTTCACCCGTTTACCTTTAGGAAACCAATAAATATATTTGCCAATAAATTAGTATTTAAATTATAATAAAATATTGAAAATTATTATAATTGCTTATAATAATAATTTAATACTATGCTTGTATAATATAATAATGCTATTATCATATATAAAAAATAATAGCAAGCAATTTTTAATTTTTTATAATTTATTTAGCTTTTGCATTTAATTACTTTTATAAATAAAAGCAAATAAAATATAAATATTTAATAATTTATTACTGCAATAAAATACCGCTTATAGCAAATATATTTATATTAAATTTAATAATAATAGCTAAAATCGGATTAAAATATATTAATAATAATGCCTCAATACATTTTTATTTTAATATGCGAAAGCGAATATTTATATTGGCTATTTAGATAAAAAAAGGAAATTATTTTTTATTTTGGTAAAGTTTATTAATTTTTTAGCTATTCGATTAAAATTAATAATGAATTTTTAATAGAAATTAACTGGTTTAATAAATTAAAAAACGTTGCGAATGGATTTAGGCTAAGGCTATTTTTAAATAATAGCTAATTGGGCTAGATTTATTTCGATTTTGGAAATTAATATAATAAACTTAAGGAAATCGATTTTTATAATCCCAAATTTACATTTCTTCAATTTAATAAATATTTTATTATTAAGCAGCAGTTTAAAAATCTTTCGGATTTGGGCAATGTGATTTTCGCTTTTTTAATAAAAATATTAAAATATTATTAAGGTAAATAATAATAAATTTATGAAGGCAGCTAGCTAATACTTTATTAATATATTTTTAAAATAAGGCTAATGAATTTACAAGCCCGAAAGGCAATACCAAATATTTAAAAATGCCAAATTTTATTTGAAAAGCAGTTAATTATTTCATTTTAATTGCAATTTATAAAAAGTTATATACGTTTTGGATATTTAGCTTAATAAATTTTTATACGCCTATCAATATATTTATAATTTTTAAAATAAGAGGTATTAAATAACAGTTTTTAATAATTATTATATTAAAAAATTTATAATTTATAATAAGGCAAATTTTTTTATTAATATAAAGCTTAGCAATAAATATAAATAATAAGTTTACCGGCAAATTTAACAATTATATAAATTTTTAGGCTAATATTATATTGAAATATTTATATAATATAATGGTTTTTTTAAATTATAAAGAGAATAAAAAAATGGATTTTTTCCAAATATAAGCTTAATGCAATAATTTAAAAAATCTTTATATAAAAACAAATTTCTGCTTTTGCTTTATTAAAAGTTTTAGCAATATTGGTATATGTAAAAAAAAAACATGGGCTATTTATAGATTTTAAGCAGGTTTTTATATATAGCAAAACAAAAAAGTAAAATTAGCAAAAGTTTTTAATTTCCTGCCTAAAAATTAAATCTATTAAAAAAAGAATTGACATTTTATTTAATAACTCTATTATTAATTTTATTTATTAAAATTATTGAAATATTAATATTGAATAGGAATAAGTTTTGCAGCAATATTAATATTAAAAATAATCCAATTAAATTTAATAAATATAATAACGCTGCTGCCGCTTTATTCGCTAGGCCCTTTAACGGCGGAAAGTACTTTTAGGGCGTTTTAATTAGCTATCCCAATCTTGGTATATTGCTATTTTTATTATTAAGTCTTTATTTTTTTATTAATGCATTACTTTATTTCAGCCTAATAGAAATCTTTGCAATAAAGATATATATATATATTTATTTATTTAATTTCGAAAGATGCGGGAATTCAAAAATAATTTGTTTTTTTAAAAGGCGTTTATATTTTGAAAAAATTAAATTATTGGGGTTTGTGTTTTTAAAAAATTAAAAATTGCGATTGGTATTTTTAAAAAATATATATAAAAGATTATTAAAACGGACCCTTTTATTATTATATTTACAATTGGCCTATGGAATGCGCTTTGATTTATTATTAATTAGGCGCTTTTTTAATTTAAATTGGTTTTTAGCGCTTTATACAATTAATCTTTATTAAATATAAATGATTGGTAGGGTTCCGAATAGTTTATTAGCGATTTTTATAATTATCACTTTATTAGATTCTTTGCTATATATAAAGCAAACAGCTTTATTATTTTCCAATTAGGGAATATTTTATAATAAAAATTGAAAATAATTTGTAAAAACTTGGATTATTTAATTATTTTTTATAAAATATTTAGTTATATATTAATTAGCTTTAATATCAATTATAAGCGGGATATAATTATTAAATGATTATAAGTTTAGCATATTTCAAATTTGGAAAAATAGTTTATTGCTATTAAATTTGTCACGGAAACCTATTAAGGGAGCCAAGAGCCCAAACAAGCAATAGGTAAAACCTGGATTAATAAAGCTAAAAAGAAAAGGAAAGGTCCGGAAGGCTTCTTTTTTTATTCAGCTTTTAATAAAAAAACTAAAAAAATAAAAAAACGGTATAATTGCTTTAAAAATAACTGCTTAAAGCCTCTATTTTTAATTTCGTAATATTATTTCCCCCCCTATTAAAGCAAGCTCTATTAAACGAATAGCTTTTAAATAGCTAAATTTTATATTATAATTTAATTTATTTATAGCTAAATATATTAAAATAATTTTAATATTATTAAGCCCGGAATTTAAAATCAAATCCATTTTTATACCATTATTCTTTATTAATATTATATCCAGCCTATTTAGCTTAATATCAAATAGCTCTTTTACCAATTTTAAAATTAAAAATATATTTTATTTTTCAATATTCTTTCCTATTTAGCAATAAAAATAAAAATAATTTAAATTCTTGGCCGAATAATAAATTATTTTAATTATAAATTAATAAATTAATATCAAAAATATAATACATTCTATTATTTAAATATAGCGATAATAGATTTAAAGTAAAACATATCAATTTATATTACTTGGTAATTATAAATAGGCTTATAAATCGAAATTTTAGCTTGTTTCCAAAAAATTTAATATGTTTAATAAATAAATAAATCCGATTATCAATCTAATAAATTTAATATAGGCGTTTTTAACAATTAATATAGTATATTATACATTTTTAAAAAATCCAATTTCTTTATAAATTTCTTCCTATATATATTTTATATTTTTAGCAAATTTAATTGTATTCTTTTTTAATAATAGACCGGTATTAATTTAAAAAATCAATATAAAAAAATAAATATAAAAAAATAAATATAAAAAAATCAATATAAAAGAATAAATATAAAAAAATCAATATAAAAAAATCAATATAAAAAAGTAAATATAAAAAAATAAATATAAAAAAATAAATATAAAAAAATAAATATAAAAAAATAAATATAAAAAAATAAATATAAAAAAATAAATATAAAAAAATAAATGTAAAAAAATAAATGTAAAAAAATAAATATAAAAAAATAAATATAAAACAATAAATATAAAACAATAGGATATTAATTATAAATAATACAAAAAGAAATTATTTTAATAGCTCAGCTAATATAATTATTAATGGCAAATTTAAAATAAGCCAGAAATTTTACCTATTTTTTCCCCTTATTATTATAATAATATCTTAATAACCGCTTTAGCTTAATATTTATTTTTTCTATTTATTTATTAATTTTAAAATAGGCTATAATAAATAAATAATAATTAATATTTAAAGAAATATATAATTGCTTTTAAAATTCAATTATAAATTGGGGATTTCTATTAAAAACAATGCTTTTTAAAAATTTAAAAATTTAAAAATATATTTTAAAAATAGCTAGGCTATTTGCTTAGCAAAGAAATTCTTGATATTATTAAATCCAAAAAATAGAAAATTAAATAAAATATTTTTAAAAAGCAATTTATTATAATTATAATAGCGTTTTTGCTTTTATTAAATAATAAGCCAATAATAAAATCCATCATAATATATTTAAAAAATTATATAGCTATTTAAAAAGAATTGTAAATAGCCTTGGTATTTTTATTTAATTAATTTAAAGCGTTAATAGTTTTGCCAATTGCGAATAAATTTGGCAATATTTAGCGCTATTTCTTTATATATAAATTGGCATTAAATATGTTAAAAAATTTCCGCTTTACCAATATATTTAGATATTATTAATTTATATATTAATTTAATAACTTTTAAACGGGCCTTTTTTTATTTGGAATTATAAATCAGCCTATAATATTTAAATAGCTAGCTATTTTAATTACTAAAGCATTCGGATAAAATTAATACAAAATCAATACGGGCCCTATTAATAAATAGCCTTTTAATTTTGCAATAGCGTTTATTTTTAAGCTATAATTTAAAAAGCATAGCTATTTTTTAAATAAAATTATATTTATCCGCCGGAGGTATTTTAGGATTTGGCTTATTTAAATTGATTTTTAAACTTGGATTTTTTTTAAAATAATATTTTTCTTTTGGATTTCCTAGGGTTCTTTTTTAAAAAAACTTTAGAGGCTTTCGGGCCTGGTTTTTTTAATTTCGGATATTGGTTTTAAAAAGCCTTTAATGCTTTAAAGGCTTTTTGAATTTTTATAAAATTAAATTCAATAGCCCAATTCTTTTTTAAAAACAATATTTAATTTAAATATTTCTTTTTGAAATTTTTGAAATCTAAAAACTAATTTTAAAAGCGCTTTATAAAAGCATTTAATTTGCTATTAATCTTTCCGCAAATATTTTAAATTTTAAAATTAATATTTGCAAAACTATTTAATTACCCAAAATGCTTTTTATTTAGGTTTTTTTAATAGCAAAATATTCCAATTTTTTATAATTCATAAGCATTGAAATTGCTTATTTTATATTAATGATATAATCCCGCTACTCTTTCAATATATTTATACTAATTAAAAGCTTTTTATTATAAATAAAATAATTGGTTTTTGATTTTCATATTTGCTTAAAATAATAAAAAATAAATTTAAACTGGTGTTTTTTTAAAAAAGATAGCCTTTAATATATAATTTAAACCATTAATTTTAATATAAATAATTCTACCCCAAATATAATAGGCCAATATTAAAACATTAATAACTATTTATTTAAAGGCATAAAAAGCTTTCCGGATTAAAAACATAAACTAAAATAGTTAGTTTTTAGCATATATAAAAACATGCAAAAACTTAATTATAGTTGTATAATTTTTAATAAATTGGCGGAAATAATTAATAAAGCCTAAAAATCGCTGGATTCTTTTAATAATAATAAATTTCTACCAATTCTTTTTTTAATTTTATTAAAATTTATACAATAGCTATTAATCCCAATTATTATATTTAAAAATTTCATTTTTTAATTTTTAAATACTAATTTATTCAAACTAGCTTAAAAGCCAGTTTTAATTAAAATTTTTAAAATTTTATTAATATATCGCCAATGCTTTTTTAAAATTTTGCTATAAATATAAAAGAATTGCTATAAATAAAAAAGGTATTTATATAAATTATTACAAAATTATTTAAATAGGCTTATAAAATATTATTTATTCATTGCTAAAAAATACGTAAATTAATATAAAGTCTAAATAGCATTATTTTATATTTAAATTAGCCAAATAATATATTAAAAATAATAAGCCTTTTATTTTTTGGAATTTTAAGCCTAATTTTATAAAATGGCTGCTAAATATTAATTTATTTAAATATTTAGCCTTAAAAATACGGAAAATAGTATTTTTAATTAAAGGTAAAAAATAGCTATTTTTTCAATAAGCTTATTTAGCCGTTTATAATTAATATAAAACCGGAGCCCCTTATTAGGCTTTTTGGCAAATAATATTAGAAAAATATGAAATACCTAATTAAATATAATAAAATTTAATTTAAAATATTGGCAAAATATTGGCAAAATATTGCCAGTCCTTTTTAAATAAAACTATAAATAAAATAAATTCGCTATAATATAAGGTCTATAAACTTAATATAATAATTTTAAAGCTTATATTTAAAAAGCTAATAAAAGGCTTGCTTGCTAAAAATTGTAATCCAGCGCTTATAATATTTGGGTATGCGAAATTGCATTTTCTTTTTTATTTCTTCTTTTTTTTTAAACCTTATTAATTTTTTTAATTAATATAGCGAAAATCTGGATTTTAATTCTTTTAGCCTAATAAATATAAAAAATAAAAATAAAAATATTAATAACATAAATTTGAATAGGCTTTATTAAGCAATAATATTTAAAAATCCCATTTATTATTAAAAAAGCAAGTTTAAAATTTTAATCCCCTAGAAAATATTTACAAAATACTAAAATATTTTTTTCGCTTTTTTTTTAATTTTTAGCACTATAATTAATAGGCTACCTGCTTTTTAAAAAAGCGAAATCTAAAAAATAATTTTAAAAAAAGTCCAGTAAATAAAAGAAAAGCCAATAAACCTAAAAGAAATTTAAATAATCGCAAGCAAATAGCTAAAATTATTTAAAAATGGCTTTCAAAAATAAAGTAAAAAACTTTATATTATTATTTTATTTTGCAATATTATTTTTAATTTAATTTAGCGGCATTGCTTTTAAATAAATTTATATATATTAAATTGCTAAAATACGCTAAAAATACCAAATTGCTAGGATACGCTAAAAACCTTATTATTATTTAAAAAATTAATAATAATTTATCTATTTAGCCGCTTTTTTAAACTACTAACAAATAGCGTAAAATTTCGAAATTAAAATATAAAAAATGCCGCTTTTTTAAATAACAAAAATTTGCTTAATTAAATAGAAAATGGCAATATTGCTTCCCCTATTTCCATTAAAGCAATTATAAATTTAGAATATAAAATTAAGATTTATAAAAAGCTTTAAGCTTAAAAAACCTATACCGAATGCTTTTTAAAAATAAAAACCCTTTAAATATAGGGGAGGCCGGCTTTTTAATGCGCCGGAAATCTAATATATTATCCTATTATATAAAACATTTATATTAAATAGCCTTTATATAATTATAGTAGCTAAAAAGAATCTTATTAATAGCATTATTAATTATTATACCATATAAATTTAAATAGACCTTTTTTAAAATTATATTATAATATCCTAAATTAAAAATTATATATAAAAAAAAGGTAATTTTAAATTTAAAGCCGGAAATAAAAAGCTTAGATAATAGGCATAAATCTATAGCTATTAAAAGCTGCTATTAAAATAGGCTTATATAAAATAATAAAGTCCAAGCTATTATATTAAATAAATTGCGCCGCAATAAAAAAATTGAAAAAACTTCTTGCATTTGATTTTATATTTATTAAAGCATTAATAATAAATAAATTTATATTTTTTTAAAATAATAGAAATAACAAAAAAATTAATAATTAAATATAAGGCATTTTTAAAAAAGATAGGCAAAAATTAATATTATATATATTAGGCTACTAAATACAGTTTTACCGGCAATTAGGCATTTTTTAGCATAGTAATTAAAGAAGCAATTTGTTTTTTAGCAATATTTATTTTTACTAAATTTTTTTCCTTAGGCTTTTTAGGCTTTTTACTATTTATATTATAATTAATAGCATTAATAATAGAAAATTTAAAATTTGAATATATTTTAATATAATATTTATATTTATTATATTTAAAGCTTTTAAAGCTTTTAAAATTAATAAGTATTGGAAACATATTTCAAAAAAAACGCCGCTTATTTTTAAATTAAAAAGATTTAAAGGCAAAACGGATTTTAAAAAACTTAAAAGCTAGAAATATTTTTTAAAAAAAGGGCCAAAATAGCCATGTGATTAATATTTCTAGCAGATAGCTTTTGGTTTTTTCTCTATTTAATAATAGTAATTAGCAGTTTTAAAAAGAATTTTAAAGCGGAAATCTATTATAGCTTTTTAGAAATTAATATTAATTTTGCGCTATAGCTACTAAATTAAAAAAGCCTTTAATATCCCTAATTGGATAAAAAGACTTTAAAAAAAAGTATAAAAAAATTAAAATCTTGGCGATTTTAAAATAAAAAATAAAATTTATTAAATTTATAAAAACGTAGTTTGAATTGCTATACAAGCTATTTAAAAATTTATAAAATCCTTTTATAATAAAAATACAAATAGCGGCATTATTATATTAAAAAAAAATAGGCATTTTCTTTTAAATATTTTATATTATAAATAATTTTAACCGCTTTATTTATAAAGAGGAAATAATTACCAATTAATTTATTTTTCAATTAAAATTTTTAAAGCTTTAAAGGAATAATATTATTATATAATAAAAATTTGGAAATATATTTAATATAGCGCAAATCAAAGCCATTAAAAAGCATTTTAAATATTAGAAAATACTAGATTAGCAGCTAGGCGCCAATAAAATAGGCCTTAGCTTTAATTTTTAATTTAGGCTATCTAAAAAAAATCGGGTGTAAAGGCAAAATTGGATTTTTAAATCTCAAGGTTTTTAATAGCTAAGGCTATTTAATAAAAATGCTAATTTTGGCATATATTGCAAAAAACAAAACATATACGCTAAAACAAAGTTTTTATAAACCTTTATAAATTCTTTATTTAATTATTTGCTTTTCGTATAAAACAAATTATAATTAATTTAAAACTTTTTCTATTTTTTAATAATAGCTAGTTTGGAAATTTATTTTTTAAAAAATAATTTTTAAAGCCTTTCTATTTTAAATAAAATATTTCGGGCTTAATTATAAATATAAGCTAGCAATTTCTATTAAATATTCTTAGGCTTTTTAAAAAAGACTTTAGCAGCTTTATAATTAAAATCTATAAAAAGAAAAATTAATGGCTTGGATTTTTTATTTTTTGCATTGCTTGGGCAAAAAACTATATTTTAATTCAATTTTTTTTAAAAGCCTTATAGCAAATCTAAAACTAAAAAGGGCCAAATTGGGATTTAAAATTAAATTTAGTATAAAATGATTACAATATATAAGCTTTTAAAATAAGGTATAAGGTTTAGTAGAAAATAAATAAATAAATAAATAAATAATATATTTACAGCTATAAATATATATCCCTAGGCAAAATACAAAGCTTTAGCCAAATATATAAATCCATTTGCATATAAAAAATACTTTAAAAAAAAATCGGGAATAATTTAAAAAACTTAACGGTATATAATAATTTATAAAAAATAAAAGGAAAGCTTTATTGAAATACTATAAATATTTATTAAAAAACCCAAAAGCCTAAATAAGCAATAGGTAAAAATTGGATTAATAAAACTAAAAAAAAATCCGAAAAGCTTTCTTTTTATCCAGCTTTTAATAAAAAAACTAAAAAAACAAAGGAGCGGCGTGGTTGCCTTAGGAATAGCTGCCTAAAGCCTCCACCTTTAACCCCGTAATAGAATTGCTGAAATATAATACACTTTTTAATACTATTAAATAAATAAAAGCAATTAAATTTTGCCTATTGCAAAGTATTTATAGTGCTTTAAGAATTAAAATAATTTCTAAATTTTATTAATTAAAATTTTATATTATTTTTAAATAATTTAAAAACGCTTGATATTTTTTCGTTATAGCAATAGTTATAAATATTAAAATTAAATATAGATAAATATCAAAAATCCAATTAATTTAATTTTAATTGCAATAGGCATTTAAATTGCTAAAAAGAATTAACATTTTAAAATAATTAATTTATAGCGGGGCTATAAAAAAGCGGCGGTATTAAATTAAGATTTTATTGGCGTATTTGCTTTTATTTAAATATTAGTATTTTTGCTTTTTATTAAATATTGGTATTTTATAGTTTTTTAATTTGCTAAGCCTATATATTAATAATGGCTTGAAAAGCGTTATTGCATTAATTTATTAATAGGGTTGGTTTTTTAGAAAAATAATTAAAAACGTTTTATTAAAAATAAAAAAAGAAATAAAAAAAAGTCAAACGGCGTTATTAAGCCTTTTGGTGGATTATTAAATGGTGTGTAGCTTTAATTAAAATGCTTTTTACTATATTGGCTATAAGCATGCTTATAAAAACAATGCCTAAGCTAATAATAATCCGGATAAAATCTTGGTTTAAAAAACAAAGCCGGATTATTAAAAAAAGGAATTGATAATTAAAAAAAATGATTTTTGGCATTTAATATTTTAAAACATATTTGGTTAATTTTAAAATCCAATAAAGCCGTTATTATTAATATTAAATATAGCGCCTTTTATATTAACATTTATTATATTAATTGCATTATATTGGTAAACCATAGCTAATCCGTGAATTATTGCAGGCAATAAAATAAAGCAAATAATAATGGCTTTTATTAATGCTTATTAGGGTATTTTTATTAATAAATTGTTTACCAATTGGAAATTTTAAATAATATATCCTTGTTGCAGGCTACAATATAAGCATTGGTTAATTTGTTTGCAGTATTAGTAATGTAGGTATTTAGAAAAACGAAATTTTTTAATTGTTAAATTGCAACGGTTATAGCCGGATTGGGGATGATAATTAAATTCTTATAATAAAGGTCCCGGAAAGGCCGTTGCAAAATAGCGGTTAAATATATAAATTAATTATGCAAAAGCAAGGGTATTCCTATGCGCGCAGATTTTTATAAAAAGGCTGCGGCTAATTAATTTACGATTTACGCTAGGCCCGTGGCGGAGCCACGGCCGTCCCCGAGGGTCCCCGTTATATTAGCAGGAATTAAAATTGGAGTAAAAAATTTTATTTAAATTTCTGATCCTATTTCTTTTTATATCTATATTAGCAAATAAAGGTAAGAATAAAAAAAAAGGTTTATTAAAAACAAAAAAATGGCTGGTTTAATAAAAGATAAAACCATGGCATTTTAGCCAAGCTTTAAATGCTGGATAATATAATACTAGCGGTAAATAAAAAGGTATTATTAAATTTATTTATTTTACTAATTATTGTTTTTATTTAGCTGGTAAATTAAAGCTTTATTTAAAACCAATAGCCAAAAAATAATATATAAATTGGAAATCTAATTACCTATTAATTAATTTTAAAGCTATATATAAAAAAAACAATTAAATAAAGCTATTGCGGGAAAAACAGCAAAAACAAAGAATAATTTAATAAAGATTAAAGAGATTTAAGCGTTGAAAAAATTTAAAAAAAGGAAAAAAATAGCCATATATTGCTTTATATATTATATTAATAAAATAGCCAATATTAATTTATTAAAAATTATAGCTTTGTTTAAAACCATATAAATTAAAATTGCAAATAAATAAAAAATGCTTTATAAGCCTTGGGCACGATAAAAAATAGCCCAATAAAATTAAAAAAAGCGGAAGAAATAAAAGCGCTAAATATAAAGCAATTTTAATAAAAGAGAAATAAGCAGAATTAGAAGGCAAAGCTAAAAATCCCGGAAAATTTAAATCAAAAGGTATAAATATTAAAAAAGAATATAATTAAAAATTAGCTTATTTTATATTGGAGCGGCCGGTATATTTAATATGCTATATTGGAATGCTTTTAATAGGCTAAAAATTTATTTATTTTTTGGCTTAAATATTTATAAATACAATTAGTTATTATATATTAAAAACCTTTATTTAATTATAGAATACAATAAAATAAATAAGCAAAAAAAAATTAACGTATTCTATATTTGATTTTTTTTTAAAATAAGAAAACAAATAAGAAATTGGAAAACCGGTAATAAATTTTTAATAAATATAAATATAGCAATTAAATAATAATATAGCTATAAAAGTAATCGCTGCTATTAACTATTATCAAATTTGCAAATTAATTGCAAAGCCTATATATATTTATTATTTATAAATTAATTTAAAGAATTGTTTAATTGCAATATGTATTTTTACCAAGGCCTTATTAAATTATTATTTTTTGCGTATAAATACGCGCCGGCCATTATTATAATAAACGGGGATTTGGATATTATAGGCAATATAATAGCTATTATTACCAAAAAAAGATTTAATTAAAATTCCAATATAGCTGGGCTACCTAATTATTAAAAAGAAAAGAAAAAAAATTATAGCCGGGCTTTAATGATAAATCATTATTATATAAATTAATTATTTATAATATTAGGGAAAAGCCCGCTAATTCCTAATATAATTCCGTTGGAAATTATAATTTTTTAAAATTCATATTTATATGCTTTTTAATAATTGTTACAAAAAGCTTTTTATTTATTTTGGCCTTTAGGCCGGTAAATTAAAATAAAAATGCTATTTATAAAGCTTTAAATTTTCCAATTTTTTTTAATGTTTTTAATAGCGGCTATATATTATAATATTTTAGCAAAGGTAAAATATAGTATTTGATTTAATATCTTGCGAAATTGGGCAATTAAAAATAAGCATATATTATTAAAAATATTAAAAAGCCAAAAATAAAAGCGGTTGAAAATATTATAATATTATGAATAACGGTCTAAATAAATTAGCCGATATATTATTACCGCCAGCGCTATAAGGAAAAAAGCTATATAGCGGTATTTAGAAAAAAAGCAAAATTTTTGAAAATAAAAAGCGTAGGCAAAACAAATAAAATTAAGAATTTGGAAGCTATATAGGATATTAGCAATTATTATTATTATTATTATTATTATTATTATTATTATTATTATTATTATTATTATTATTATTATTATTATTATTATTATTATTAGCGTATATTATTTATATTTTTAAATACGTTTGCGGGGCCACTTTTAGCGTTAAAAATATTAAAAAGCTTTAGGAAAAAATGGTTTATATTGGGAATAATAATAATATTTATAAGCAGCTTTGCACTAATATAGCTATAGCTAAATAAATTATAAATAAATAGCCAGGGCAAAAAAAAGGCGAAATTATTTGCGGCTTTAAAATTATTTATAAAGGGTAAAAAATATTAAAAATAATATAGTAGTAACGCTGGCAAATATTAATTTAAATTAATTATTTTGGTAATTATTATTACTTAGCTAGGTAATGCAATAAAGCGCGCATTGCAGCTAGGGTGCCAAAAAGGGATTAAGGTAATAAAGCCCGTATTATATTGGCTTTAATTTTAAATAAATTATTTCTAGCTGTAATATATTAAGCTATTATATACGGCCTTGCAATATAATATTAAATTGCTAAATTATTTAAATTGGCATTGCTATTATTGTATTTTAGGCATTTTATATATCTCCTTATCTTTTAGGGTCAAATAAGGCTAATTAGGGTATTCATAATAGCATTTATATTATATAAATAGTATTTAACCGTGCGTCTCCCATTTAAAATAGGGAACGCATGATTAATATAAATTACTAATATATATTATTATAATTCGGATTTGGTTATTTATTAATAGCGGGAATTTATGCATATTATTTCCGGCAGGCTTGTGAATTGACACATTTACTTATTATATTTAATATATAAAATTTCCTTTTCGATTCCAATTTCTGCCTATTTAAATAAATATTATAGCAATTTAAAAACAGCAGTAATAGATATTTGCTTAATTTCTAAAGTTTATAATATAGGATAAAAATATATAAAAGGGAATTAATATAATCCGTTTATTTTTACACCATTAATTATAGCCTATCATCACGGCTATTTAATAAAAAAGCAAATATATACCTTTATTTAAGACTGGATTTAAAATTAAGCAAAGCGGTATTTTACCTTTCGTTAAAAATAATATTAAATAACTCCTTTTTTTTAGCTATTAGGCAAATGGGCGAGATTTTCTTTAAAAATCCTAATTTAGCATTTATTTTTATAAAATAAACCACAAACAAATCGATATTAGCTTTTGCCAAGCAATTGGTTATTTTTTATTTTTATAGCGGAGCTTTTTTATAAATTAATTTAATCTATAAATTATATTCATACTAATAATTAAATAATAATTAAGGGAGTTTTTAAAGCTACCGGGCAATTATAGCCCAATTTGTAACCTCGATTAAAGGCCGAATTATTTTTATTAATTTCCAGCCGCCTTATTAAATATGCTTATAATATATCTATTATTTATTTATTCTAATTTCTCGGATACCGCAATTATCGACCCAAAATGCATAATTTTAGCCGGCGATTTAAGCGGTAAAATGCTTTTTTGCGCTCTCCTTTAAATTATGCTTTATATATTAAAATTAAACCGGCCGTTTTTGGAATTTTAGTCCTATTTTATCCCGCTTTTTTTTAATTCCCGCCAATATAGCAATTATTAATTTACCCGGCAAACCGCTATTTAATATTCCCTTATATTTATACAATAAAATTAACAATATTTTTATCGATATTCCATAATCGTTATCCAGCTATCTATCATGCTTTATTTGGCCCGCCATCTTTCCACGCTTGCAATAATACGGCCCCCTTAAAATTATAGCCTATTTCCTGGTTTTTTTTGCAATTGCAAGATTTTGAAAAGGCGCTCCGCCCTTTTAGATAAGCGTAAATAAAAAATAATATTATAATGGCGGTAAAACAATTATGCAACGTATAATTGCAAATAGTATTTTAATAATTTGGATAATATATAAAGCAATACCGCACTGCTTTGCATTTTTGCCTAATTTAAGCTATTTGCCTTAAGTAAAATTTTAATTGCAAAAATAAACTATATTTATTGAAACTATATTAAAAAACCAAAAAGCCTTGCCGAAAAAATTATTACTAGCAAAATTTATTTTAAAAACTATATAAAAAATGGAATTTAAGGAAAACAAAATTAAATCCTACCAAAAAAAAATTGTAAAAAAAAACAAATAAGGAATTGGAAAAGGAATTTCCGGCAGTATGGAAAAAAGAATTGCCTTTTAATTTATAGATTTTTCATTTATTGCTAAATTATCCTATTTAAATAAATTTGTCGATATCTCCCAATTTTAATGCTAAAATTTATTTTCCGGCTTTTGGTTTTTATTAATTAGGGGGTTAAAGTGATATTAAAAATTCTATTTAATACTCGCTATCCAGCTTTAAAATATTTAAGCGTGAAAATAACAATTATAATTGCTTTTTAACGAACCTATATAATTTACCGGGCAAATTAGCAAAATACAAAAATAAAATCACTAGTTAACAAATTAAAAAACTCGATTGGAATATCCTAGCTAAAATTGGTAAATTTATAAAGCTTTAATTAGGAAATCCCCAATTAACCTAAAAATCCCTTTTTAATATATTGGCAAGATTTAATTAGAAAAGTATAACTCGATCAAATTTCCGCTTAATAGTAATTTAGAATCCAATAAGGAAATTTCTATTTAATTTAATAATTAATGCTTAATAAAAGTAAATTACCTAATAGCAAAATTACTAATTAACCGGAAAATAATATTTTGACAAACTTAAAAAGATTAGAATATCACCATTAACGGTAAAATTATTATTTTATAAAGCATAATAGCCCGCAAATACAATTCCTAAAAAATCGAATCTCCTTTATTATAAGGGCGGTATTTTAAGGCATTAAAGCGTTTAAAACCAAATATAGGTTATTTATTCAGTTTTTTATAGCTTAATTAAGCTCCTTTTAGCTTTTTAAATCGTTGTTTTATCTCCACCTTAGTCTAACTCCATATTCGTATTACTTATATCTTCACGTTACTCGATCTTTTTCGCTCGTTACTTAATCTCATTCAATCTCCTCTTGGCAAAAAAAAGCCTCCTCTTTTCCTCCCACCACCACATCCCCTTTTTCTCCCACAACCACCATCCCCTTTTGCAATTATTATCTTCTCCCACAATCACCATCTTCTTTCACAACCACTATCTCCTCCCACGACCACTATTTCCGTTTATAACCACTATGCGCCGCTATTATAAAGGATTTATATTAACGGCTATAATTAACCCAGCCAGCTATCTCCTTTATTTCGCTACGAGCAAAAATGGAATGCATTATTTGCATAAAAGACATTAATATTCGCAATATAATGCAATTTATAAAATTTTGCAAACATTTTTTTTAAAAATTTATATTACCTGTTTAAACCAATTTATTTTTAGCAAAATTATTAATCACCACGGCAGGGATTTGGTTAGATATAAAAAAAGCAATAATATTTATTTGTGGTAGGCTATAGAATTTTAAGGGTCCTGGAGCTTTAGCGCTAAAGCTAGGGTTAACCCCTGGCCGCTATAAGGAGTTAATACTTCTTTTATAATTATTATTATAATTATTATTATAATAGTATATTATGGCTAAACTTTTAAATAAAGTAAATAACCCCTTTTAAAGTTTATAACTATATAATTTAAATATATTTAATAATTTTAAATTTTAAATTCCCTTAATTTCAATTTATTATTATTTAAATTTTTAAACCATGCTTATTTTAGCTAGAAAATAATAATAAATAAGCTAAAAAAATAGCTTGGTTAAAGACTTAGCAATAATCTCATTGCTAATAATATGATTAAGCTTAATATTTTTTTAAAGTTTAATAAAATTATATATAACGGATATTTATATATTTAATGCATTATTAAATTCTGGCTTTTTAAATAATTAAATTTATAAATATGTTATTTGCGAAAAGAAAATAGAAATTAAATAAGGGCTTATATAGCCAATTTTAATTAGAAGTGTTTATATTTAAAGGATTTTCCTAATTAATTTATTTAAAATATATAGCTTAAATTTTATAAAGCTTAAAAAATTGAAATCTTATTTTTTAAATTTTAAAAAATTAAAGCTTTAGCTATTATTAAAATAAATTTATTATAAAATGCATATATATTTCGATTTTTAACATAATTAGCATTTAAATAGCTTAAAATTTTTAATTTGGCAAATTTAAAGCTAATATATTAATAAGTAATTTTTAGGGATTTCTGATTTTAAATATAGCAAAATAGCAATTATAAAGCATTAATATAAATAATACCAGGGTTAAAAGCGAATTAAATTAATTTAATAATTTCAAATATTATATTCGGCCTAATATTTATAGCTGCGTATATAAAAAAGCCGATTTTGCATAGGTAATTATAGGTCTTGGCTATTATAGCCTTATTAAAATTATTAATTAAAATTTCATCTAGGCTTTTAGATATAAAAATAAATTCAAAATAGCAATTAATTATGCTACAATATATTAATATATTAATTAAATATAATTTTTAAAATAAAATTATAAAATTATTTAATTTATAAATTAAATTAATGCTTAAAAAACGCTTGGCCTTATTTAAATTTTTTATATTAAATTTAAAATTAATTTTAATTTTAAAAATTATAATAATATTTTTAATTAATTTAAAAATAAAAAAATCATTAATATAAATAGTTAGAAATAGGTTTTAATTACTTTTTATAAATACATAGAAATTTAAATTCAGGGATTTAAAATCCAGGATTTTTAAAGCCTTAATTAATATATTTTACCAAAATATAAAAGATTATTTAAAATTATAAAAAGCTTTAAATAGCTTGCAAATTGGATTCTTTCCTTTTTTAAATTTATAAGGCTATTTAATAAAGTTTTTTAAAAATTAGGGCATTAAAAAGGCTATTACTATATTTATTTAATATACCAATTAATTTCTGGTAATTATAAAGGCTATAAGGATTTTTAAAAAGGCTGATTTAATAATACCGGTATAAATCTTGGTATAATTTTTGCTAAATTTTTAAAAAAATCTTTAATTATTTATTTAGCCTTATAAAGGCTTTTAGTTTTAATAATATAAATCTAGCATTTTTTAAAAATAAATTCATTAATTTTTTTAACTGCAAATTTATAAATTAGGCGCCAAATTTTATTTAATTAAAAAAGAATCTAATTTATAGCTTTTTTTTTTGGAATATTAAATAGCCTTAATATAATTATAAAAGCTATCTGGTTAATTAAGGGCATTTATAATAGCATAGCAAATATATTGCTACTCTTTTTAAAAAGGCTAAATAAATATATTATTTCTTATTGAAGCATTTAATTTTGCATTAATTTTTATTATTTTAAATGCTAGATTTTATAGCCGGCAAAAAAAATTAATAAGCTAATTTTAAGCTGCTTAAAAGCAAATTTAAATAATTTAGCGAAAATAATTGGAATATTTGGCTATTGGGTTTTTGGCTGCAAAAATATAATTTATTGCTTTTTTGGACCGGAATTAAAATTAGAAATTTTAATTTTAATTTTTAAAAATATTATATATTTTAGTATAGCTATTGTTTTTAAAGTTATAATATTTATAGCCTGCAAAAATATTTGCAATTGGTTTTTTTAAAATTGCCTTAGCTTATAAATTAAATTATATAGCTAAATTAAATATAAAAATTGCATTAAAAATCCAATTAAAATCAAAGCCTTTATAAAATCCATTTTTTTGTTTTTTAATTGGCTATTTAGAAATTCTAAAAAATTATTAAAATAGCGAATATATTTATTAAATATAATATAAAATATATAAAATATTTTTTTGCGTTTAAAAAAATAAATAATATAACTTTTGAAGCTTTGATAATTAAATAAAATATTAAATTTAGTTTTAGCAGTAGTTTTATTAGCTATTATATATTTTTTCAAAAAATATAAATAAATATCCGGCAATTTAATGTTTATAAATATAAAATATTAGGCTTAGTAATTTTGTTAAATAGGAATTTTATAAGCTTGCCTATTAAAATTTAAAAGCTAAGCAAAATTAAAATTATTTAATTATATGTTTTTTTTAAATTAGATTTTAATAAAAATAAAGCTTTAAATATTCCAAATATATATATTTTAATTTTTTAATATAAATTTTAATGCTTTTTTTAGCTATTTTATTTTATTTAAAAATATAAATATTAACAGTTTTTAAAATCTAATTAATTTTAGCTATATAAGCTTTAAATTGTGTAATACCATATTTAATATTATTATCCAATGTCCAAATAGCAATTTTAAAGCTAAATTATATTTTAATGTAAATAAAATACTAGATTATAGTATTTTAGGCTTTAAATTTAATGGCAAAATTATAGTATTTTTAAAAATAATTTTGTATTTTTTTTGGATTTTAAAAACCATAATTTTGAATAAATTAATATAAATTTTAAAAAAGGGTTATCAAATTTTATTAGGGCTTTTTTTAAAAACAGTTTATTATCTGTTGCCTAATTTATAAAATATATAAAAAATCTAAAATTGATTTTAAAATTGCCTTTAATATTAATATTTTAAATAATAGCTTAAGTTTTTTTAATTTTATTATAAAAAGTATAGCCTAATTTTTTATACTAAAATTTTATATTTTTAAATTTTATTTAAATTGTAAAAATATTGTATAAGCCTTTAAAATTTAAAAGGCTTGTAAATTAAATTTTATAATTAATAATTTAAAAAGCCTTTAAATTATTGGCTAAATTTTAAATAAAACCATTTTTATTATTAAAATGATAATAAGGCTTAATTGCTTTTCTGAAAAATAATTAAAGGAATTATTAATTAAATAAATACAATTTTTTAAAAATATATTTTTAAAACTGCTATTAAAAAAGCGAATAATTAAATAAATATTATTATAAAAAATAATTATAATAAATCCATTGGCAATTTTGTAAATTTTGGGCATTTTTATAGTTTTTTAAATAATAAAAAGCTTTTTATAAATATAAATATAATAATTTGCATTAATATTTAAAATTGAAAAAGCTGGAAAAACAATACTAATATTAAAAAAAGTATAAGCATTATTATCTATTTTCAAAAACAAATTTGCTATATAAAACATAACCGGTTAAATAAAATGTAGCAATTACGTTTTTTATTAAATTTCTTCAAATTATTACAAATTTTATTGAAAACCTTATTAAAATATTTAATTTAGCAAATATTGGCTAAATAGCATTTATTATATATATTGCAATTAATAATAGGCTTAAATTATTTTGGCTATTATTTTTTATTTTCTTTTTATTTTTATGGTTTTTAAAGTTATTTTTATTATTTTTATTGCTATTCTTTTAAAAAAATTATTATTTTTATTATTTTTATTATAGTTAATTTATTAAAATTTATTACGCTGCTAAAAAGCTAGAATATAATTATTATAATTGGCTTTAAAAGCTTGGTTTTCGGTATTTGTATCAATATCGATTAAATTTAGCTTATTTTTATTTTTGGTAATTTGCGCGTTGGCGAAAGTTCGGTTTATTTAGATAAGGTAAAATAATTAAAACTTAGCAAAAGAATAAATAATAATAAAGCAATTGCTAAAATTTAAGCTTAATTTTTAAAAAAGGTATAAATAGCTTTAAAAGCAATAATAAAATAATTTATACTATTAAAATTTGAAAGCTTCATTTTTAATAAGCGCAAAATAGCAAAACTTTGAAGCGCAAGGCCTTTGTTTTATAATGCTTATAAAAAATATTTTATTAAATAGCAGTATTTTTAATATTTTATAAAAACTTTATAAAATTATTTTAATATAAACGTATAAAATAAATAATATTAAAATATTATTTTGGGCTTAAATACTTTTTTATTTAAACATTATAATATTATTAAGCTTATAAAT
This sequence comes from Cyclaneusma minus, assembly GCA_037179335.1. NCBI lineage: Eukaryota > Fungi > Ascomycota > Leotiomycetes > Marthamycetales > Marthamycetaceae > Cyclaneusma > Cyclaneusma minus. Next base: position 681,288 of record JAKZHN010000014.1, read on the forward strand.
GCTTTTAATATATTTAAAAAGAATTGCGTAGCGAAAGCTGAATTTTAATAAATATAATTTAGATTTTGTAATTTGCGGTATTTTAAAGGATTGTTTTCTTAAAAATAAAACGCCTAAAAAATGCAATATTGTATAAGGGGAATTATTGGTATTTAAAGCTTTTAAAGGCGGTAAAAAAAAAAAATTGATTTTTTTTTTAAAATTTTTATACAATTAAATGGAAAATAATAGCTAAAAATTATTTAATGCTAAATAATAATTAATTATATTAGCAGTTTTAAAACCAATGATTTAAATTTATAGAAAAATCGCTGGCAAATATATTGCAAATAAAGCTGTAAACAAAAGGATTTAAGCTTTTTTAAATAAGATTTTAATTTTGCAAAAAATAGTTTTTATAAATAAGCTTGCTAAAAAAGCTTAACCATAAGCGTATAAAAAACGTTTACTAGGGCTTGGGAAAAGAGCAGCTTTATTATAAACCTGCATATTATTGCAAATAAATAAAGCTTGTAAAGGGGCAAAAGTTAAGTTTTGCAGCTTGCTAGGCTGCAAACCTTTTTAGGTAAATTTGCAATTAATTATAAAAAGGAAAGGAATTTAAAAAATTAAAATTAAAGGCGCAATATATAGCGCCGGGCTTATAATTTATTAATTATTATAGCAGGAATTTGGTTATATATAAAAAAAGCGATAATATTTATTTGTAATGGGCTATAAAATTTTAAAAATCCTGGAGCTTTAGTATTAAAGCTAGAATTAAGCCTTGGCCGCTACAGGAAATTAATAAAAATATATATTATATTTATTATTTATATAATATACCTTTATATTAATTATAATATATTTTTTAATTATATAAATATTAAGCGTATTAGTAGTATTGCTAAGCTTGCTGATTTTAAAATCTTAGATTAATTGGTATTATATTTTTGCTTAGCCGTTCGCTGCTAATATTATAATAGCTATAAAAAGGTTAGCCATTTTAACAAATTAAATTATATAAAATTTAATCCAAATTTTTATTAATGCTCGAAGCCGTCCTGCAATGCTTTTAAAATCTATAAAATCCCAAGCAATAATAAAAAGCCTAAAATTAAATATAGGAAATATACCTTTGCCTTTTGCTTTTTTTATTAGCGCCCTTAATACGAAAATATAATTTGCAAATAATATAACAAATCAAATATTGGTAAAAAGCAAGCAAAAGATTTTGGAAAATTTTAAGCATTGCCCCGGATATAATATTTCTGTAAATAAATAGGGAGGATAAAATTGCAATGCCATATTTTATAAATTAATATTTTTTAAATATATTTTTCGTATTTAAATTTCACGTTCTAATAATTATAAATTACTATTGCAATTCTTAATTTTATTGGTAATGCGAGGCCAATTTAAAGGCTTGGATCAAGCATAAAAATATTAGTAATTGCTTAAATAAATTTTTAATAAATATTTGGGATAGTAAGGTATTGGCTAGGTAAATTTGCCAAATATATTTTGCTTGCAAGTATTTATAAAATTATTATTATTTTTACCTACTAATTAGAATAAACTTTTAATATATCTAGCTTTAAATAATAAATAGCCTGATTTTAATTTTCTAACGCCTAATATTTGCTGCTAAATGGTTTTTTAATTATTTTATAAAATTAATAAAATTTGGTTTAAATAACGGATTACAATTATACCAAAATCAATAGTTTATATAATAACCATAAAATTGGATCTTTATAATATAATTAGGGCAATTTCGAAAATATAAAATGCAATAAAAAATTAATTAAAATAAGTTTTAATTAAATGCATAAAATATCCAATTTAATTTCGGACTATTACAGCCAAGTTTAAAAGCATTATGTTGTTATTTATTTACTATTAAATGTTAAATTAGCATTAGTAATATTGGTATATAATAGGAAAACCGGTAAATTATAAATAAAGCATATGCGTATAATTTATAAGCGGTATATATTAAATTAATAACCTTATAAAAACGCTTTTTAAAAACACTTTTCCTAATAGCTTTGGCTATAAAACTTAGGCTATTATAAAAAAGATTATATTATAAAAAACAGGTAATAGCCACGTAAATTTGGTGTTTTCCAATCTTATTTAATGTTTTGCAATTTGGCTAAATTTATTTATTTAAAAGCTTTTTCTTAGCTTTTCCAACCATTATTATATATTTTCCTTACGCTATATTTGCTTTATAATATTTTTGTTTTACAGTGTTCTTTTTGTTCGTCACTTGATTTTTTCCGCCCTTTACTCGATTTTTTTATATTAATAAAACGATTTTTTCTTTTTACAACCTATTTTTTATACAATCATTTCCTCCTATATAATCACCTTTTTTTCTTATAAGCATAAATTTTAATTACTAGCAATAATCTAGGCATTATTTTTTTCCTTTTTATTTGCTATTATAACCTAATAATTATAAGCAAAAGCATAAAATTAAAAATGCAGTATATTGGCTATAATAAGGATTTTAATTTTTAAGCTTTGCAAAAAAAAATACTCCTTTTATAAGCATTTTAACAATTTTTGTAATTTCTATTTAAATTAATATATTTGCAAAAAGCTAAAAACCGAAAGCATTTATAATTTCCTTTGCCTTTATAAAAATTGCTAATTTTTTTTAATAAAAATAAGGTTAAACGCTTTGCCAATATTTATTTTTAAGCCCGATCCGTATTTTATTTTAAGCAATACTGGCTAGCATTAATATTATATTACCTAGCTATAAAACATTTAAAAAGCTTTATATTAAAAATGCGAAGCCGAATTTCCGCTATCACCCCAAATTTTCCTGCAATAAATGGAAAATCTACGGGCCAAAAGGGTATAAGCTAAAAATTAAATACTATAAATGCGGTTTTATCTTATGCTTTATTTACTAGCGCCTTTAGCGCGAGAATATAATTTGCAAAAAGCATAATAAGTTAATTCGCAATAATAAGCATAAGAAAAATAAAAAAAAACGCGCGAGGAAATCGAGAAAAATATAAAGCCTTGCCTTAGCTATTATATTCTAATGACGAAAAATAGTAATTGCGATAAAATGGCTTATAAATTAATAATCTAATTAATATTTCGCCTTTTAATAATTTTAAATATTATTTTTAAATATAAATATTGCTGGCCTCGTAATGCAAAATTGGGAGATAAATATAAGGAGAATTGCTAAACCCGGGATAAAGGCGATAATTAATAGATAAAATGCTAGATAGGCTTTGCTTATAAGTATTTATAAAATGTTATTTTTATTTACTATATTGCAATAAATTTTTAAAATAGCTTTAAATTATAAATTAGCATAATACTTATTCTCCGGCCTCGATTTTAATATTAGCTAATAAATAAATAATAAATTTTATCCTTGGTAATAATTTACTTATATAATAAAATAAAAGAGATCTTGTCTCGGGATTTAAAAAAGCAAGCTTTAAATTATAAAAGTTTGAATTTTAAAGCAAATTATTAAAATTTTAGGAATGGCCCCAATCCTTATACCATTGCAGTTTATAATGGCCCTAAAGGATTTGAAATTATAAATGCGTGTCCCGAATTAATTTTAATTTATTACAATATTGGGAGACCTTAATTTATAATTTGAAATAATAAATGAAATCTAACGCTGGTTAATAAAATTAATCATAATTGCAAATATAGTTATTTTTATCCGCACTCCCGTAATTTTATCGCTATAGCTAGCCCTATTTAATTTAATAATGCAATTTTAAAATTGTGCTTTAAAACTCCGGATATATTTAAAACCAAAACGGCATTTTTTTTCGATTATTTTTCCCAAAAGTGATTTCAGCTGGACCTCGCATTTAAAAGGTGCGAAATAGTTTTTTATACCGTAGGCGGGCTTTAAATTTACGCTAAGCAATTGGCCATAGGCCTAGGTTTCCCTTTTGCCGCTCTCACTTATAAAATTCTTCTAATACTTTTGCAAGCAAGTAAAGGGGTTGCGATTATAGCGCATTGGTAAACAAGCGACCATGCTTATTCCTTAATATATAGAAATTATAGCTTTTTTAATTACGTATGGCTTATACCAAAATCTATTGCAAAAACGTTTATATTAATATTTTTGAAAAAATAAATTAATCCCATCCTATTTTAAATTTGCAGGACCGCAATTTTAAATACGAGATATAATTACGGGGTTTATAAAAATATTAATAATTTTATATTAGTATAAAAACAAATATTGGAAATAGGCAAAAGGCTTATTATCCGTCTTAATAAACACCATTTTAAAAATTATATAAAAGGAATTCGCAATTGAAATTGTAATATAAAAAATAATTTAGTGCTTATATCGCTTTGCTTTATTTGGTACCCGTATATAAAGCTTATCCGGAATTGCTATTAAATTTCTCGAAATTTTAAATTATTAATTCGACCAAAGCTTTATATCCAGCCTTTGCTTTAAATTAAGCCGTATATATCCAAATAGCAAATATATTTAAAAGAATATAATATCCGGTTAAAAAATACCGGTATTATTAAAATTGTTAATAATTTTTTATATATATTATATAACGTTTAGTTTCTTTTCGAAATAATGGTTTTTATAAACTAAGCCAATTTTAAATTTCTTCACTATATAATATTATCCATTTCTTGCTTTTTTAATATATCTCCTTGCTTAAATATTTTTAAAAAACCCAAAGGCAAAAATAAAGCTGCGGTTAATAATTGCCTTAGTAAAATTATTTATTTTTAAATTCGCTATTATCGCTTAAATTGCCTGCTTCCGCTTTTATAGCAATTAATTGGTATTAGCAGCAATAATATTATAATATAATAAAAAAAATGAATTTAACGGCTGAAAATATTAAAAAAATATAAAAAACAAAATAGTATAAAATATAAAAAAAAAGCTGGAAAAAGCCTATAAATAAATAATTTTGGTTTTTGCGTTAGCGTGCTTATTTATTGCCTAGCTAATTTGGTTTTATTATTTTTCTCGTCATGCCTAGTTAAATAAATAAAAAAAAACAAAGATTATATATAAATAGAAATTTCGGGGAATTATAAAATAAAAGAATAATTAATATTTGGAATAAAAACGGCGTTGCATTTCCAAATTATAAAAAGGAGAAAAAAAAAGAAAATGGAAAAAAAGCAAATGGAAAACATTTAAATCCTATAGCCTATAACAAGCGGTCGGGCCGTTGGGGTTTTAACCTCCATCGCAAATAAAAAGTTAACGTAAAAGGTACCTTAATCGCCTAGCCGCGGAAAGTACGCACGAGTTATTTAATTATTAGTAATTTTTTATTGCTAATATAATAAATATAATAATTCGCAACTTTTTTTTGCTTTTACGCATTTATATATATACATCTATATTTATTATAAATTTCTTTTTCTTTTATTGGAAAAAAGCTATAGGCGTATATTAGCTGGCATTTGTCCGAAATTGGTCCGTATTGCATATATTATTATATATATTATAATTTATAATTGGCTTAAAAAATAAAATATTTTAATTTTTAATTTTATCCGGTTATTTCGGATTAAAATATATTATTATAAAGCGGAATATTATAAAACTAAATATATGCCTATTAGGCTTTTTTTAAAATAGCCAAAAAAAATTATATAATTAATTTATTATATATGCAATTCATTTATTATATTAGGCTATATATTATATTATTAAAAGTTTTGGAAAATGCGCTAATTTAATGCGGCAAATGCAAAACTTTGTTTTATATATATATATATATATATATATATATATTTTAATGCTTTAAAGATTTTATTTTCCCAATTATTTTATTATTAAATATATAATGCATAAAGCAATTAAAAGCAAGCAGCCCAAAACCATAGCCGGCCAAGCAAACTCATTTACCCTTTATCTCGACCTTAAGCCCTATTAGCAACTCCCTACCGTGGCATTGGTATATAAAATCTATAATCCCTAATATCGCAATTAAACCAGCCATTTTTGCTGCTGAAAAAAAGCAATCAAGTGAGAAAAAAAAGAGTCGAAGATAAAAGCTAAGCCAAATATATATTTAAAATGCGAAGCTTTTTTTTTTGATACCAACCGGTTGCTAATAAGCCAGCCATTTAATATTTTGGAAAATATTATAATAAAGGATTTTATTAATTAGCTAAATAATAATAAAATTGCTAAGCATAATTTGCTTGCTATAAAATTTAAGCTTAAAAACCAAAATATTTATGGGGCCTATTTTAAATATAAAGCAAAAATCGATAATAATTTGGAATTATATTGCGGGTAAAGGGAAAAATAATTTAAAAAATTAATACCTATTTTGTAGGTAAGACATTTAAGCTATTTAGGCTATCTTAATATTATACTTAGAAAAAATAAGCTAAAGGATTTTTTAAAGCGGATTAAAAAATCCTTTTAGGAGAATATTAGCCAAATATATAATTCCCAATACCGTTGCTTTTTATATAATATTTTTAAATAATAAAAGGTCGAAGTTTGGTATTTATAATTTTTTGGCATTAATTTATAAAAAGCGGGAATAAAATTGGAAAGGAACCCAAATTATAAACGTATATTAATTTTGCGGCTTTAAAATTAATAATTGCAATAAATATTAATAAGCCTTATTATTTAAACCCTATAATATTGTAAAAAGCCTTATTAATTTATTAAAAAGCAATGAAAAATTTACCCGTAATTTAATAGGCCTAAAATTGGATAATATGGTTTACTGAAAATATTAAAATAATATTTATACTTGCGGTAAATATTGGTAAATCGGTAATTAGCTAGCAAGCTAAAATTCATTATTTTAACCAAGGGTTTTTTTAATTAATTATTTAAATAGCAAAGCTTTGGCTATTTTTAAATTGCTTATTTTTAAAGAAAAGCTAGGGTATAATCCTAATAATAAAAAGAAGGAAAGCTGTTTTAAATATAACTAAAACCCTAATACATGGTTTAAAATATATTGCAAATAAAAAAGGGAATAATATAATAGGTAAATATTATTTCCAAATCATTTAAATTATTTTAATATTTTATTTTAGGAAAAACAAATTTAAAAAAAATAAAGCGCGCCAATAAAGCTTTTGCTTATAAAAAACCAGCCAAATAAACGATTTCGGATATTATTGCTTTTAGAGTTGCAATTTTAAAAAATACAAAAAAGCGTAATATGGATTAAAATAAATAATCGGGTAAATTTAGCGCAATTATATAAGCATTATTAGTACCGTATTAAGGTTTTAAATAAACGCGCCAATATAACGCAAACCAGATTTTATTTTTAAATGATTTATTTAAATAAACAAAAAAAAATTAAAAAAATTGCAAGATATATTTATAAATATTTTTATTATTTTTAGTAATTTGGCTTTTTCTATTTGCCTGTATTTTAAATATATTTTTATAAAATTATGTTTTTATTAAATATATATTAATATTAACAATTATAATATATATTGCAAATAAAGAAATAATTTAAAAATAAAATAAATATTAGGTATATTTAATTCCTTTAGGCTCCTTTTTAATACCATGCCTAAATAGGGAATCCGAGCTAAAGAAAAATATTAAAAAATACCAAAAATTGAGCTGCTATTAATAAAACCGCCAAATTTATAATTCTTATTTTTATAGCGTTTTACGCAATATTTTTAAAAAATAAAAATAAGCAAAATAAAAAATTAAATAATGGGAAAACAAATCATTATAATAGCAAAAAAAAACTGTAGCTTTTATAAAACATTTTATAAAAACCGGTATAAATATTTCCTATTAATAAAATTAAATATAGATATTAAATAAGCTAATAAACTAAAAATTAAAAATATTTATTTCGCTTATAACAAGGGAAATAAAAATTTAATGGTGCATTTAAAGCTATAAAAAATATTTTGCTAAATTAAAATTAATAAGCAATATATTATATAGGAAAAAATATCCTGGCTATAAAACTTTTACCAAATAAAAAAATAATAAATGCTATATATGAAGGATATTAAAATACGCTAAATAAATACTTTTATATTGAAATATTAGCTGCCATTTAATATATGCCTTTTATAGAAAAAAAGCCGACCTTTTAAATTTAACTAATAAGGGGTTTATAAAATGGAGATTTTTAAAGGCATTTATATTGGGGGTTATAAAAAAACTTATATATTTAATACTTTATTAACGGGATTATAATTATATTGGTTATATAATTTTTATTTAGGCTGGCTATAATTAGCTATTAAAAATTGAAATTAAATGCAATTTTAATTATAATTGCAGCTAAACGTAAAAAGCCCTAATAATTCTCATTTTTTATTTCGGGTTTTAATTTTTAATTGCTATTATAAATTTTTCAAGAGCGCTTTATTAATTATATGCCGACTTTTTTAATTTAAGGCTTTTTATATTTATATATATTTTAAGCTATGCGTTAATATAATGCGCAAAAAACGCTTTATATAAAATATTTAACGCCAATAAAATAAAAAATCTTTAAACCCTTTAAATAAAATCCTATGACGTTTTCTTTTTTTTTCTCAATTATTTTTTTTTGATTTTTTATATTCGTTATTTCAATATTTAATACCGTCGAAATACTATATTTATAGAAATTAAGCTTATTATTATAGCCAATTAATTTCGAAGCTATAAATAGCTTATTAACTATTATAAGCTTTTTTAATCTTATTAATCTTATTAATAATCCTGCAAAACTAAATCTAAGCAATTGCGTTTTATTATTTATCCCAAATTATATTCCCCGCATTTTTAATTTTACCGGCAATTTTCTATCTCTTTTGCTAAAAGCCAAATACATTACCACCGGCTTTGTTTTTTAAAACCTTTTTTACTTTTTCCGTAGCGAATTTAATAATAATAGCAAAAACTACGAAAAAAATATAAAAAAGAATAAAGGGAATAATATAAATTTATGCAATAAATATAAAAATAAAAATAATAATAAATACTGCAAATAAAAAATATGGAAAAAAGCCAAATAAAATAAAAGGCAATTAAATTCAAGCATTATAATATCCAAAGCTAATATTTAGCCAAATAAAAAAATTAAGCTATATTTAAGCTAAAAGATTTGAATTGGCTGTTTGGTATAAAAAAATATCCTAATTGCAAATATAAATAAAGCAGGAATAAATGCTGTAAATTTAACGGAATGCGATTTACCAAATAAATATTCTTTTTTTTTAAATATTAAGGCTATTTTCTATAATAATAATATCCAGGAAAAATTAATTACTTATGGATTTGGGGCTGGAAAAACCTTTATATCCTAATAATAAAAACAGCAATAATAGCAATAATAGCAATAATAGCAAAAATAATAAAAATAGCGGCAATAGCGGCAAAAAAAGCAAGGAAAGCAACAAAAGCAAAAAAAGCAAAAAGAAAATAGCAAAAAAAGCGAAAAAAGCAATAAAAGTTTTGAAATTAATAATAATAACTAAATAAAGCCTTTTTATAAATTTGCTAAATAAATAGATTCTGCTAATTTCTTTATAATAATTTTAGAAAATAAACAAAAGCGGACTTTTAAAATATATAATAATTGTAAATATAAAATTAACGTTAATTATATATAATGCTATAAAAAAAGCAAGGTAAGCTATTTAGCCATAAATTAGTTTTTTAGCATAATTTTTATTAATAAGGGGATATATAGAATATAAAATTTTTAGCTATAAAATTTTTCTATAAGAAATATTTTAATACAATTTTTTAATACAATTTTTTAAAAAAATGTAAAAAACAATATAAAAACTTTTTCTAGGCTAAGCCCAATTGGGAATTGGGCTATAATCGGGCCGTTTTTATATAACCATTAGCGCTAACCAATTTAAGCTTAAAATAAATGCCAAGGGCAATTAAATATAGCTTTAAAAGCTAATTAATAGCTAATAAAAGCTAATTAATAGCTAATAAAAGCGTAATAATATAATAATAAATTCCCAGCTTGGAGTTTTACCTAGCCGAAAAATATTACCACTATTTACTTCCTGTTTTGCTTAATGGCCTTTTTTGAAAATTAGTCGCCGTTGTTTATTTGCTTTATACGCCCTATATTACCAATTATCCTAATAATTGACGATATTAAGAAATAAAAACACTGGCAGCCCTCACTCTACTAGCCTATTCCGAATTAACTCCCCTTTCCAGCCGCTTAATTAAAAATGCCGTACCCAAAGCAACCGAGCCCGTTACCATAGCCAAACGACCTCGGAGCTCCTGGTTATTTACCGCCCACCTCATACTCGTCCGATATCGTTCATCTTACCGGAGTTGCCCTGTCAGAAATCACACCCATGGCTTTCAAACCTGGTACTGGGAAGGCCGAAGCACGGCTGATCCTACACCAAATTCTTGATCTCGATGCCTTACCGCGCCCCGATGGAATAAGCATGGTAGGATTAGAGATTTAGATTTACTCTGCTCGAAATTAGGGCCATAGTGGGTTCAGGCTTTGTATATATCTACCCCAAATAATCAGTTATTGGTGTGGCTTTGGGGGCATGCGCAACGTAAGTGTAATTATATGCGCGGACCTCTATCATCAGGTACGACATGTTTACAGAAGGCGTCAATTGGGATGACGAGGGCTGGATGTGAGGTTCTTGGGAGTGAGAGCTCGAAGAGCGAAGGTCGTACCGTTGGAGATGTAGCCCTTGCTTTTTTGCGCAGGGCGGCAGGCTGCAGGAGTAGGACACGCAAGGGGCCGGCCCAAGAATCCGTTGTACAACCATCGACGGTTTGACTGTTTGACCTGGTGTCATGACTCGGAACACTAAGAACCACAAACTCTCTCAGGTATCCAACCATCTAACAACATCAAGATGACATTACCCCCAGAGCAACAGAGTCTGCCATCACAGTCAAGCGGACCTGAAGCCACAGGGGTATCCACCACCTCAAACTCCGATATCCTCAATCGTACCGGCGATTGCCCAGCAAACGCCGCACCCGAAGCCACCAAACCCGCCACAGAGATGGTTGAAACCCCGGATTCTGTGAGCGAACCCAGGAAAGACTTTCAAGGTACTCACGAAAGGAGTGAGAACAGTCAGACCGGAGAAAAAGATGCAGCGGCTTCGAACAATAAGAGGAAGCATGACTCTGTATCTGAAGTCATCGATGATGAAGACTCAAAGAAAGCCAAGTAAGCCAGCCATTGATTTCGAACAATTTGGATTAATTCCAGTCCATATTGGAAGCTCTTATTGATGACGGAGTACCTACATAGGTTAGACAAATCACGGGATCTGCTCTCAGAGCAAAAGCGGAAAATTGTCGACGAAGCTTTTGAGAAGATGAAAGCTACGGATGAGGAGTCGGAACGTAAACAGATATGGCAAGCCGCAATTGATGAGCTAGGCAGGCTTACCGAGGAGGGGCATCGATTATATCAACGATGGGTGGAGGAAATGAGGCCCGTCTCGGAGCTTTGGGAGCGGGTACGACAGAGCCAGGAGGAGGAAAGACTACTACAAGAGAGGGAAGAGGAGGAGGAAAGACGGCTACAAGAGATCGAGGAGGAGGAAATAGTACGACGGGATACTGAGCAGGAGGAACCCTCAGGAGAGAGAGAGCTGGAGGAGGAGGACAGAAGCTCAGGAAGAAACGAGGGTCGAATAGCTTCGATTAGCGCTCCGCTTCCGCCAGGGATGAATGAGTGGGCTCTCTGTGACATGATCACGGACCAGTTAGACCATGCACTTGACGGGGAAAGTTATGACAGTGACGGGGATGAGATATGCTGGGATTGCAGAGCAAAGGAAAAAGACTACCCCGATCATGACTGTTGCGATGCGAGGAATGAACGGGCTGGGGGGTAAGTGCTTGTTCTCTGAGATGCTGGAACTACTTGCTGATACACTGCTTACCAGGGACTTTGACGAGCTTGAGGATTGGGATCCTTATGACGATGGGTGGCCGTGATGGAAGTTTCTGTAGGTGGCGGGGGGTTCAGATTTCGAATTTAAATGAACGAATTTACGACACATAACACGCGAACCGCCGACCACATCTGGGGGTGAGACTTTTGAGCATCCAATGTCCTTAGGTCTGTGACTTGAATGAACGAGCAGATCAGCACAAATTATGGACGAGCGCTAGAAATCTAAATGTCTGACAAGTGACGGCTCTATCTATCAGCTCAACCTCACATTGGAAAACATGGTTGAACCGTCAAAACCCAACCGCAGAGACAGAGGATTTCGGTGCGAATCTGATTATTTTTTCCAAGCCGGGAGACGAACATGACATGTCTTCGGTACTGCCACTTAGCAAATGCCTCTCCTCGCACATAAAATCCACCGCCACTCCCCACAACTTTCTTCTCCTTCACCATTAATTTCGACTTTTACGAGTAATAGACAGATACTCGAAATCATCAAGATGCCACCCACCACGCGAATCAAGGCGCACAACGCGCCATCAACCAAAACTGGAATTGTCCTCAAACTCAAATTCGGCCCATCCGCCGCCGCCGCCTTCACCAAAAAAGTCGTCGATGTCGCCGGCGACTCCCCATCACAACCAGCGAAATCCGCGCCTGCCAGCAAAACCAGCACCAGAGAATGCCTTCCACGCGCAGCAAGGTCTATCTATAAGAGAAAGCGCACCACCGAGTATTGCGATACATGCCATGCTGAATATGACGATGAAAATGAGCATACCTGCAAGCCTCGGTGCCCTGAGTGCGAAGCTTTTTACGACCCTGAGGAAGAGCATTGCGATGACTGCCATAAGACGTTCCGTAAGGGTCGCTGGCATAAGACGTGTATATTTGAGTGCAGGGGTTGCAAAAAGGTCATTATCGACGAACCCAAGCATTATCTGAATTGTAATGGGAGTGTCGATGAGGAAGGTGAAGAAGAAGATGAAGGTGAAGATGAAGATGAAGATGAGAATTGTGATATGAGAGACGAGGATGAGCAAAGCGATGCAGGAGATGGAGCCGAGAATTTGGATACGAGTGAAGAGTACGGGGAAGGTGATGAAGAAGAGACACCATGTCCACCTGGATGCGAATTGTGCGCCGAGGGTATTCCTGTCAAGGATGGGGATTATGAATGCTGCGAAATAATAGACTGTCAAAGGGCTAACAAGGTCACAAATTGCTATGTTAGTGCCTACTTTCCGTTCCCACATTACAGCATCCAGTCCTCTGCCAAGAAGAGGAATTTTTGGTTAATAACGAGTTTGAAACAGGGAGGAAGAAACTGTACCTTACAGAAGGAAGGGGGTTTCAAACTACCACTTGAGGACATGGGGGGCAGTGAAGGCAGCGAAGACAGCGACGACTGCGAAGGCTGTGAATCGCCAAATACTGCGGTGACTTATGAGGAGAAGGATGGTCGTCACGTCGTCGTCGACCTTACCTAGGTCAAAGGATTTTCCGCTCCCCGCAAAACCGACGCTATATCCCTTCTCCACTTAACCCGCATTGGGAAGTGTTTGCATGGTCTGTGCGCGCGAGATGGCGCTAATGGATTAAAAACGCGTTTTCTCATATTTAGCGCGTCGCTCCCTTCTTTTCCCTGACCTCTGCACGACCGATTTCCAAGGACTCGAAACCCATCAAGACTGGAGTCCAAGATGCCACCCACAATTGACCTCGAAGCCGGTTCACCCGCCGCCTCCTACGAAGTCATTGATCTCACCGGCGACTCCCCACCTCCGAAATCCAAATCCACGCCCACGATGCGCGCTACCGAGGACCTCTCTGCCGCCAGCCATGCCAACAAGAGAAAGCGCAGCGTCGAGATATGCGAGGACTGTGGCGGTGAAGCAAACGATGAGGACGATGGATGTTGCAAGTCGCGCTGAATGGGCAAAGCGAGGTAAGCCAGGCAACTGATCTTGAACAATCCGGGGTGAAAGTGCTCCACACTACATTGAGTTTTGTTGACGGTTTGTGGAATAGGAAACAAAAAGTTCCGGAATTGAGCGGCAGCGGCGACGATCACAAGCACGAAGTCAAAGAAGATGTGAAACATGAAGTGAAAGAGGAAGTGAAGGAGGAAGTGAAGGAGGAAGTGAAAGAGGGAGTGAAGAAGGAAAAGAAAGAGGAGGAAGCAGCCTGTGAATGGTGCGGCAAGAAACCAGGGAACGATGCATGCTGCGACATCTCGAAGGAGCTGGCGAGAAGGAGAGTACCCTGTCCAGGGTGCGGCAAGAAACCAGCTGTCGTTGATATTTACGATGGATGCTGCAAAGACTCGAGGGCGCTGGCGAGAAATGAATTCGGAGAAAAGCCCTGTGAATGGTGCGGCGTGAACCCAGCTGTCGACGATGAAGAGAATGGATGCTGCGCTACGGCGAAGATGGAGGCAAAAAGGGCGAGAGAGAAGTGAGTCCTTTCTTCTTTCTTCTACCTTAGATCACCTAGGCTTTCTGCCAAAGAATCGAGCTAACGATGAATCAAACAGCCACGAGGCTCAACATGAATCGTGGATGGACGACTCGGATGAGGTGGACAAGATGGTGCGAGCTTATCACGCGGGATACCTGGATTATGATGACATGATTGAAAATGAACAGGAACGGGACAACATGTTTGGTCCTTGAAGCACCGCTTCTGACCAATTAGCAGGTAAATCCGGCGTTATTTGGGGTTTCAATCTGCAGCTCATTAGGAAAATCCTTGCCTGATTGCAAAATGAAATTCTCCAATAGCTTTTTCGAAGGCTACTCCTTTGTGTGTGAGAAAAAGGAGAGCTCGGGATTTCTTGTGATGTGGTTTGTGCACGCTAGATCGTGGGCGCCAACGGTGACAGGAAGAAGAACATGAAAATTAAGAAGGAAGGGAAGAGCACACTGCGAATGCTGCGGCGATTATGTGTATTGAGAACAGGATGGTGGAATCCAATGGTGTGCTTAATCCCTCAGGAGTCAGATTAAAGTGTTCCAGTGCAGGGAGAAAGATTTTCCGATCCCTGCAAAACCGACCTACTTAACCCGCATTAGGAATAGTGGAGATGGTCACGTGTCGACGCGATTTCGGAAAACGCGAACCGCCGATCACTCCCCGTACATGTACTCGAAAATCGAAATCATCAAGATGCCACGTCCAAAGCGAATGAAGACGCAGCCGGCTCCTCCTGCTGTGAAGCAAGGTCCTGTCTCCTCGCAATCCGTCACAAGCCCCTCCGAAAAGAGGTCGAGGACGTCCAAAGGGCAGCAAGAACAAAAAGAAGACACACCACGAAGCCGGCCCATCCGCCGCCGCCTCCTCCAAAGTCACTGATCTCACCAGCGAATCTTCAACTGCGAAAGCCGCACCCGCGGCCCCTAGGCGCTCTACCAGACAGCCACCTTCCACCGAAAAGGCAGATAATAAGAGAAAGCGCAGCATTTACGTCGAAGAGAGCAGCGAAGAAATCAGCAAAGATGATTGCGTAGTGTGCGATAACTGCGGAGAGGAAATCGCCGACGATGAGAGTCACGCCTGTAAGGAGTATTGCTCCGACTGCTACGGTGAAATCGACGACGATGACCAGGGATGCTGCGATCTGAGAGAAATTAGGTTACAGCGGTAAGAAAAACAACTTCGAGCGAACCGCGGTTTGGTGCTCTGTATTAGGCTTTTGTTGACGATGAGTTCAATAGGGCACGATGGGACAGGGAGAATAGCGGTGGGAATCCGGACGATACTGAAGAAGACTAGAGAATAGTGAAGGTGAAAGTGAAGGTGAAAATGAAAGCGAGGGAGAGAAAGAAGATGAGGAGGAGGAAGAGGAAGACGAGGACGAATATATATCTATATATCCTGTGAGTGTTGCGGCGTTTCTGGGTAGTTCTGAGAATGTGGTCTGTGCACGCTAGATCGTGAACGACAATGGTGACGACACTTGACAGGTTCATAACCCTCAATTTCAATGAGGTGCCATAATGATTTCAAAGTCTCATGTCGTCTCTGACTCCAATGCCTCATGCAATATCTCATGAAATCATTCCGTTCTTGAATCTGCTCTTCTCGACATAACCCCATGTCCTCCTGGTGCTCCACATGAAGGCAGAAGCGGCATATCTCCTTGTGTCACCACACCTTCTCTCTTCTCCCTTGTTCACCATCTTCAAACATGGCGTGGAGCATAGTATGTCCCGCCAGCCGCGGAATCGGCTTTGCCCTAACCCGGCATCTCCTAAAAACAACCTCCATCCCCGTCCTCGCAACCGCCAGGAAAGACTCCCAGTCAACCAAGAAAGCGCTCTTAGAAGGCCTCGACGATGTAGATGCCAAGCGTCTTCACGTGCTCGAGTTAGATGTCACGGGTATACCCCCCTTTCCTCCCCCATAACCCCTGTCTTCTTTCACACCTTAAGATCTTGAGCTGATGCTGAGCCAATGCCACAGATGAAACCACCATCTCAGCAGCAGCAGCAAAAGCAAAATCTCTCTTCCCCCCCTCGTCATCATCCTACCTCCACCTCGCCTTCTGCCTCCCCGGCATCCTGAACCCCGAAAAGTCGCCCTCGCAAATAGATGCAGCGCTCGCTTTGCAAACCTTTCGCGTCAACACCCTCGGTCCTTTACTTTTCCTCAAGCATTTCGAACCCTTCTTGCCCAACAAGTCGACTAAGCTGATCACTTCAACCTCCTCATCTACATCAGCCTCCTCAGCATCAAACTCCACCTCTAACTCACCAGATGCGTCAGGTTTGCCACCATCGGCGGTCATGGCGTTCATGGCCGCCCGCGTAGGCAGCACAACCGACAACGCCCTCGGCGGCTGGTACAGCTACCGCGCCTCCAAATCCGGCGTCATTTCGCTGACCAAAACATTCGATCTACATTTACGCAACAAGTCGGGTGAGAAAGCGTGTGCGATAGCGCTGCATCCGGGGACTGTGAAGACGGATTTTAGCAAGGAATTTTGGGGTGGGGTGAAAGAGGGGAAACTTTTCGAGAGGGAGGATGTTGCGAGGATGTTGTGTGAGGTGGTTAAGGAAAAGGGGCAAGAGGGGAGAGGGAGGTGCTGGGATTGGAAGGGGGAGGAGGTTTTGCCTTAGTGGCGCTTGAGGAGAGGAAGGCTTTCAGGGCGAGGAAGGATAGTAGTGCGCGCAGCCGCAAGTCAGCTTGCATGCTCAGTCGCGGTAGTCTAAACACAAATCAAAGAAACTTGGTATATATAGTAAAATGGTAAACAGCTTTCAACGAACAATTACCTCAGTGTGCTGGTAACATTCCCCAACCTCGCCACATGTATTCTCGTGCAGACAACATTGCCTGGGCGGAACTTCAAGCGAAGATTTGGGTCTTGGGAAGCCTACCTTTTTTCCTTTCGCTCCCCTAATCCCTTTCCCAAAGGACTCTTGCAACGAAAGACGGAGGAAAAAAAGAACCTCTAGAGACTCGGTCACTCCGTCAGGTTAAGAAGAAAGACAAAAAAAGACAAAAAAGCGGACACCCTGAGGTGAACGGGCCTCCTTTGTCAGATTTCCACCAGAAGAACTGAGTGTGGCTTAGAAGAACGATATATGGTCAACTGCCGGTTTTGGGACATTACCACTCTAGCCATCGCAAGCCGCAACATTCTAAGTTGAATTTTCAGCTGGGAAACTGATATACATGGGTACTTTCGCGCCTCGCCCACCTGTCCACGTGTTCAGCTTTGTGGCCAGCCTCGCTTGCCCAACCGCCTGTAAGCCTCTTGCCCTGTGGGCCCTTTTCCAGAGTGGCGATACTAAGCAGTGAGCGCTGCAATATGGACACTGGTCGGAGGTAATTGTGGAGGGAATGGTGCTTAAAACATATGCAGTTTAATGAGAAAGTAGTAGACTCATACAATCATACACCGCACTCCCATCCACCATCTCCCAAACCATATCGCTCGCTTCGCTGATTCTAAAACATGAAACACTACCAATGCCATCTAATCCATTTCATAGCAGCTTCATAGTCGATGCCAAATGCACCCAGTATTCATGGTATATACAACACGCATAAGCCTTCACCGAAGGCCCGAAGAAGGAGCAAAAAAATCATGTATTGGTATCTGTCTCCTCCTTCTCTTCTACAAAGCAACATTCTCGAACTTCGTATCGCCGGGTGTTTGTGCGCCGGAGCCGCCGTCGGAATGGCCGTCTGTGCTGCCTTCGGGTTTCTGGTTTTCTCCTTTTGAAGGGACTTTGGCGGAGGGGCGGATGGCGAGGTTTTGTGAGGCGCGTTCTGAGGCGCGGATCTTTTGCTCGGAGGGGGCTGCTGTTTTCTCGTCCTCTTCTTCGTCATCATCCTCACCTGCTTCTTCGGCTTTCTCCTCTTTGCTAGGCGGGGTGGGCGGCACTTCGTCTTTCTCGGCGCCATTCGCTCCCTGTGCCTCTCCACTCTTCTTCGGCGTCTCTGCTTTCGCTGCCGTCGCTGCCGGAGTCTGTGGCGTCGTAGGTTGCTGCGGTTGTTGCGGCTGCGAAGGCACAACAGGAACTTGTCGCCCTCGTGGATCCGCATCCAGATAGTACTGTCTCACACCCACAATCCTACCACCTCTTTCACAGCCCTCAACCCACTCCGGCCTTACAACCGGCACATTCATATCCACTGCCTTCTCCCACTGCAATCCCCTGCCTTCCGTAGTCACAAAATGCGTCGTATCAATGCGCACCGTATCCGCAATTTTCGCTCCAATCCTATCCACCGTCTTCGTCAAGTTATCCCTCATCTGCGCCGGCATAATGCCCGGCGTGATCGTAATACCGCTCAAATCCGTCATCTTATGCGTCCTAACATGGACCTTCTCGCTTGAAAACGTTCCCGCAGTCGTCCTCAACACAAGATGAAACACATATTCAGTATCCACAGCCAATCCCGAAATCTTAGTGCTTTTGGTGATTGTGGGTTTAGGGATGTTGCCGGCTTTCTGGCCATTGCGGAAGAGCGCGAGGCTGATGACATCGGCGGTTGCGGCGTCGATAGGGTCCCATTCGAGGACGACGGAGGTTTGAGTTGCGTTGCGGCAGGAGAGGACGGGGGGAGAGGGCGAGGTGGAGCCGAAGGAGGCGTAGATGGACTCTTGGAGGGCGTGGAAGGCTTTTTGGGCACGGGCTTCGGAGTCGAGGTTGCGCGAGACAGTGATGTCTACTATGCTTCCCGAAGAAATGTTTTGGGGGAGGAGGATGGAGGGGAATTCGATCTAGAGGGTGTTGTGAGCTTGAATGCGCTGGCGTTTGTTTGGAAGGAAGGGGGTGAAGCTGCTTGGAGCTTGGAGTGAAGTTGCGACAGCGGGGAGAGCTTACAAGTCGTTTGTCTTGGGTTAGGAGGACGGCGACGCCTGCATCGACTTTGCCGACGGTCAGAGAGACCAGCATTTTGGGAGCTTGGGGGTGCAGTGGGGGAGAGTCGTGAATTGGGATTTCTTCATGCGACAGCCTTGGGGTCGACAACGGTGGCAGCTTCAAGCCGTTAGGGCGCTCGGACCACTGTCTTACGCAGGGGTCTCTCGAAACGGCACCAAAATAGCAACAGCGACGACGACTGACGACAAACAACGGACGAAAACTCCACTCTTTCCTAAACACCACACGACAGCATCGAACTATCAGCCTCTTTACGACTATACATGATGCACGTCTTCCGAAGTCTGAAGGACGAAATCGATTTGGAAAGTGAAACAGCTGGCTCACTGCTGAGTACCATGTTGATTTCTCCGTGTTGTTTTCCTTGGTCTACCACATCTCTAGCGATGAGAATAACCGAATAACCCAGTCCCACCATGTTATTTCACAGAGTTTTATCCTCCCCAGAATATCGGTTCCTGAAAGTGGAATCTGAAACCCATGGCAGGTCCAACCAAGTGTACCCCAAGTTCTAGTCGACAACTACCACGTCCCTGTCCCTTCGGAAGATTCCGAAGAAGAAGTCTCTGGAGACTGGAGAGGGCGTTCTTGAAGAGCAGGTTTCTGGAGAAGGAAATCCAGCAGAGGAGGTTTCACAATAGGAGGTTTTTGGAACTGGCGGCCTTGGGGCTGGGGTTTTCAAGGTAGGGGGACGTCGGCGAGGATGGTGTGTAGCATACGGTATGGTTCGTCTCGACTTCTCAGTCCTGCTTTGGAATTTGGAAGGATGGCAATGGTTTGGCAGTTCTTGGGATCGAGATCCGGCCCCGTCAGCTAAGTAGAAGCAAAGACGGTGCTCACCAAGCGGTGACAATACCAGAGAATGTTCCCACAAGTAATTCCATGCTGCGCTGCAAGATACCTGCGGTCTCGGGAGTCGTTCTGACTTCTGAAGCTACAGTGGGACGACAGAAGTCTGCACCCCCTTTGTGGATTGAAGGTGTGGCGGTAGTCGGCTTTTTATCAGATATTCCTAGACTTTGAGGGTGTTCTGAGAACATCCTAACACTGGGGGTACTCTCGATTACTGGGGATATTATTGATTATTAGGAATATTTCTAATCATTGAGGATATTCTGAATTGTTTGAGATATTCCCAATTATTGGGGACATTCCCAATCACTCGGGATATTATTGATTATTAGGAATATTTCTAATTATTGAGGATATTCTTAATTACTTGGGATATTCCCAATTATTGAGGACACTCCCAATCACTCGGGATATTCCCAATTATTGAGAAGGCCCAGCTCTATTGACACCATCGTCGTAGTTTTCAGCTGCCAGTGCCGTGCAGATGTCTGCGATCTCAGGACGAGTTCTGAAGTTTCGACTAGTGGTCATGTGACTCGAGGATCTAGCACTTTGGGCAGGCACGTCGCGTCCCTCACCTCTGCGTGCCTTCCCTCTTTTCTTAAAGGCCAAAACGCATTTCGCCCCACGTCATCTCCGTCCGCAATCATCTCATTTTCCACACCTCTCCGACGCGTCCGCTCTCTCAAATCTTCTGTTGCACCTTACCACTCTTCCATCTGACCATCTCAAGACCTGGTGGCATCCACGGCCAGGTCTTCAATTCTCACTCCACACCCTCCTTCACCCAACAAGTCCTCTCTTCCACCACTCTCCACACTCAAGCCTCCCATCGACCAGCATCCACTCATCAACACCACTCTTCACCATCACAAGATCTGTAGACACCCACAGCCAATTCTGCCACCGCCAATACTCTCATATTCACGCGAACTCCGCCTTGAGGCGATTTTGCAACGACAGGAACTTGACCAAAACTCTACATCTTCCACGATGTCTCCACCATATCGCGACGCTGCTTGTCAGACAGACAATTCGGAGGCTGTGGCTGCTCTATTCAGGTCCATTGAGCAGCTACTGGGTGCTCCTGCTCAGAGTCTGCTCACCTCTATCGCCAACCAAGCCGCCGCTGCTACACATGGTGATGGTGAGCAGACAGCATCTGCGGATACGACTGTGGCTCTGGCTTCTGGACTTGCGTCTAGCCAGGCAGATCAGTACCCGGTG
The DNA here is from genome assembly GCA_037179335.1 of Cyclaneusma minus. NCBI lineage: Eukaryota > Fungi > Ascomycota > Leotiomycetes > Marthamycetales > Marthamycetaceae > Cyclaneusma > Cyclaneusma minus. The sequence goes on from JAKZHN010000014.1 coordinate 702,670, forward strand.
ATCAATCGTGTGAAGGGTCATCACCATCGCACGGGGTGGGATACGCTTGATTGGGATATGTATAGTGGCGGGGGCTTTCGGAAAGTCAAAGTCATCAGTCGAACGCCCTCGCCCGTTTACTACAAAGATCAGAGTCTTCAACCCATGGAATCCGGTGGTCCTGGCGGTAGTGGGCAAGTCACCAGAATTCAATATCTTTTTCGCCCTTGCTGACCTGCGGAATGAATAGTTTCCCTCTCATGAAGTTGCCGATTGAGCTGCGCGTCATGATCTACAAGATGATCCTCGGTCCCTTGCGCTTCAAGGACGATGGTTCGGACAGAATCTGGCTCCATGTCGGTCACCCGAAAAGCTCGGAAACAATGCCTCCGCCTCATACGCGTGGGATCGACTATGGAATAAAACGTGTCCGCGACGTCGATGAAACCAAAATCGTCTACTTTTTCGATGGCGGTGCTCGGCCTTTGAAGCAGGTTATGCCAAATGCCACGTTTGACACGTTTGACACGTTTGACACGTTTGACACGTTTGACACGTTTAACACTTTTGACATGGACATGGAGTTTGAGGAAGACTACAAACAGTACCACGATCCCATTGAACCTGACTGTGAATCCAGTGACGATGAAACTCATGCCTGGCAGTATGGGCCCGATTATGTGGACTCGGATTGGGAAGAAGAAGGTGACGACGACGCAGGAGCGAAGAACGATGCCAGGATCCGAGACACACCCGAGGGATCACATGTCGAGCATGAGGACAAATCGCTTACGGGGATTTGGCCAATGACAGACTACATCACCAGTCTTCTTATCCCAGCAACTGAGTCTTTGTACAAATATGACCATCGCTTAATGCCCAAGAAGGCAGATGTCGAGCGTCTAAGAGATGTTGAATCTCTAATCAACGCCAACCCCCAAATCCGAGTCGAGATGCAGACTGTCTTTTGGTCCCGCACAAGCATCAATTTCAACCCTGGTTGTCAGGTCGCGCACTTCTTCGACAGTTACCCGCTTGTACTCAGTGGCTTGAAGGCACTCCGAATCTGTATCCTTCCTGGGGTGAACGATTTCGAGGCTACGGTGACGTCTGTCTGCAAATATGCCACCAAACATCTTGCACTTGAAGAATTCTGTCTTGAGCTGAAGGCTGATGCGACAGAGTCTGGGCGTATACTAAGATTTCGGAAGGGTTCAGAGGCGGTTAAGGCTGCCCGAAGCCTCCCTGTCAAGAAATGGGACCTTAGACTTCTCATTCAGGATGGCGAAGGATACTATGGCGTCCCGAGACCTGGCGTTGTTTGGGGGCGGCTGATCGCCTTGCTTTGCCCAGACGCTATGAGGAGAATGGAGCATGAGAAAGGGATCATTGCTGCTGGACTCACTGGATACAAAACGATGTACTGGGGAGAATGTCTATCGACTGGAGCGACCATGATTTGGCCTGAACTCCGCGGCAGGTTCAAAGTCATTGAAGGTGAAACCGTCCTGCCTCGCCTTGAGAAATTTGCTACGGAACACCTAGCTTGGGATTTTACCGTGTCTGCCTCCTGTTGTCGCAGTTGGTGGAGGAAACAGGCTCCGGACACTCATCATGCTTCTGGGCGTATTGCTTTGTTCTGCTTCACTTAGGTACACATCCACATTCGGCCCCTTGTTTCTTTCTGTTTCAGGAGAATGGCGATATACTCCAGTATTTTTGTCAGGGATAAGGACCATATTAGCTAAAATCGGCAACTTCATCACATGCATAGCTAGATGAACTCCAACCAATGACAACTGCAAAAGCTTTGGGAACTGTGAACATTCTTAAGAATTGTGAACTCCAAGCATCCATCATACCCATTATCCCGAAATATTTGCCTCTGTGTCCAAAGCCTTCTCCTCTCCAAATATCTACCTAGGTAAGTCCCAATCTACTCAGCCATCCCCATCCCGCCAATCCTTGAACTCGTCAACATCGGCACCAGATCCGCTAACATCCCTTGATCCACCACATACAATAAATGCTCCCAAGAATCCCCTCACCAGTCCGTCAGCTCAGTAGGCAAGATCCCAGCCTTATATTTCCGCGATCTTATTGCATTGCATGATGCGTGTGTACCGCAGCCTGCGAAGAAACCTGACAAACTGCAAGAGCTCGGAACGGACCGGATGGTAAAGTGTAAAGGCGACTGACATGATCGGACAGATATGTTGTGCTCGAATGACAGACTGCCAGTAACCTCGTGGTCTCGTGACTTCCGCGTATTTGGCACTTGGGACTCGGGAAGAGAGGGCTACCGGCAGAGATGATAATCCCCTCCCCGAGTACCACAGTTCACAGATTACCTACAGATCACGGACCACAAGCTGTCGCTGAAGTTCAGTCTTCACGAATCACGATGATCATATTAGCACAGGTCTTTCAAATCAATGATTTGGAATCCTCCCAGCCAAGCTGCCAATCTCCTAAGACAAAGATGATGCGCAAAGCCGAAAGCTGAGATGTAGGTAAGATGTCTTCAAATGCTGTGATACATCATACCGCTGTGTAGGTACTGTGTACAAGTGTAACTAGATGACTAACTTTTGCAAGTTCCACCGTTGCTGGGTGTACAGAGAGAGGGGAGTCTAGCCGCGCCAAAACCAGAAACGAACTTGTACTCCTGGAACTCGACCCTGAAAATTGGAGACCTTGATTCGAAACCCAGAAGCCTAACTGATCTGATGATCCACCGGCGTTGAGGCGGTGTGGGAAGGGGGGTTTGGAAGGGTGGGGGATTTACAAAGTGTGCGAGTTTCCAGAAGCGAGGTCTCTGATGATCCTGAGCCACCTCATAGCCATGACCACCATGACATGAATGTATGCAAAACCATAGACCGGTATCGGTATCGAACAAATCTTGCATCCCCTCACCCACCAATCCCAACCCCCCAAATCCCACTCTCCACTCTCAACTTTTTTTTTGCACACAAAAAATCAACGAAAACCACCCAGCCCTCTCTAGTTTCCTCCAATCATCAACCATCACTTCCCCTTTTCAAAACTCAAGCATCCCTCGGCAACTCAGGCGGACTCAACTCCCCCTTCCCATCCTGCGCCACCACATCCATCCCCTCCACTCGTCTCAGCACCTCCGGTCTTGCCTCCCCCTCAAGTCCCTTCACAACCTCAAACAGATTTCTCTTCTCCTCTTGGCCCTCGCTTCCATCCTCATTCTCAGACCCATCAACTTCCCCAGGAGTAACGGCGAGGGGAAATGGTGGCGCAGCAGCTGCCGAGCGCTCGCTGATCTCCTCGCCGTTATCTGAGATGGTGTGGAATGGAGGCGCTGGCATTGCTGAGCGTGAGGTCACTTGTTGTGCGTTGGCGGTGATGGAGAGAGGGAATGGTGGTGCGGCTGAAGCGGAGCGGACGGTTAGGGGGAAGGGAGGGAGGATACTGGCTGTGCTTTCGACATCGGCGGAGCGGGCGGCCAAAGGGAATGGTGGGATGAGGTTTTCGACATCTCGGCTGGAGAGGTCGGGGAGGGCTGCGGAGTTGATTGGTTGAAGTGCGTCTGGGAAGGGTGGTGCTGGCGAGGCGGAGCGGGTGCTGAGTTCTGAGGAGGAGTCCGAGGAGCCGGGGATGATGCGGAGGGGGAAGGGGGGCGCTTCGGGGGTTATGCTTTGGATGTCGGGAGAGCGGGCGGCTAGGGGGAAGGGAATGTCGGCTACGCTTTTGTCGTCACGGTCTTTGAGGGGAAAGGGCGGAATAAGACTTTCGGTGCTTTCGACATCGCGGTCTTTGAGGGGAAAGGGGGGTGCTTCTGGGGCGAGGCTTGAGACGTCGCGGATGACGAATGGGGATTCTTCTGCGGATTCAACGGAGCGGCGGAAAATGTTGTGGATGAAGTTGTGGATGTTTGTCATGGTGCCTGAGGAGGATGCGGATGCGGATGCGGAGGCAGATGCGGAGGCAGATGCGGATGCAGAGGCGGTGCATGTGACACTGGTGTTTTCGTTGGCGTCGGAGGTGGCTGTACAGCTAGCACTGTCCTCCACGTTGTCATTGTCGTTGTCGTTGAGGAAGAAGGGTGGTTCGGCTTCGCGGGAGATGAGGGGACGGCCGAAGGGGTGGGTCTCTTCTATGTTTTTGTGGGTTTCTTGGGGATTTGTTAGAAAGAGTTCTTCCCTTTCAGCGGAATGGTTTGGGGATGAAAGGGTCTGAGCATAAGGTTTGAGAACGTACCTGGAGAGGAAATAGGAGCAGCGGTAGTGTAGGAGGTGAAGGCAGCCATAAGGCTGATAGCTCTGAGGAAGTGCATTTTGGCACGCAAGTCGAAGTACAATTTTCAAGTGATGGTGAAGCTTCAAGTGAAGCCGAAGTGAGGATCTTGGGATACAAGTAGTAAGGTAGTATGGAAGCCTGGAAGGCAGTGAAAGAATGTGGAGAAGGTTGAATAGGCAGAAACGACTTGAATGGCTCAGACTCTGTACATGTACTTGAAAAACAGAAGAGCAAACCACGACCATCAGGAAAAGACCTCGGTCTATATACTTCCCCTCTCCACCCCCACAAAAGCAAGGCGTTCGTTTCCACCTCCCGTCGCCCAGATCCAGATTCCCAAGAATCCGGCACCAGACATGTCACATCCACCTTTGCTGCAACCCGCCCCTCCCAATCAAACAAGGTTACGAGCATCGCCGACCCACCAGAAGACAGAATCCGGATCATCATTACTGCGAAACGGGAAAAATACGATGCTCCGGCAGCCGTTTTGCATCGTCTCAACCCGCAGCATCGCGAGCGTTGCCTGCATTTGCTGCGCTTCCCGTGATGCCAGCGCGCGCTATTGGCTGGAAGTATGGAGGCGAACGAGACGATTTGGAACCATGGATGCGCACATGATACGTACCTAGGACTTGGCTTGGGTACTCACTACTCACCGTGAATAGCTGAAGCTGAAGCAACAAAGGCTGTTTGGAATGGCGGGTTTGCTGACATGAGGCAGACTGCATAGACGTACCCAAACATCCCATGACGGACACGCGATCGCAAAGTCCCATGTTCCAAACCCAGTGTTTCCAAACCCCTCGCGCAAAAAACATTTGTCAAGAAATTCGAATTTGGAAACTGAGACTCGGAAGCTGTGCTGATTGACAGGCTTATTGACAGCTCTCAGGCCACGAGGCGATTTGCAGCTGTCAGTGTCACTCCTCTTCCCCGTGTTGCCCGTTCGTGACATCTCTGGCTTGAGTCCACCGTCCGTCTCAATACATTTCCGACCTGTTAAACGAGGTACAGCACCGTACAGGTACGTCCGGCGCCCTGCATCAACGTGCAGCGATCGGAATGTCTCTCAGCTCGCGCACCTCGCGCCTTGGCACTTCTGCAGGTACGCACTCGCCATCAATCCCCGACACACCAGAATAGCAACAGTGCAACGTGAAAACCTCAAGTCTTCCCGCGGAATGCTGAGATAGATTTGAAACATGGCGAGGGAAAATGGAATGGACGCGACACTTCAAATAGAGGCGGAGCGCGATGCATCGTGTGGTACAAGACGGGTGGAGGTGAGGCAAGCGACGGGATGGAAGTATCGATATGGGTGACGGCTTCGTACAGGACTGCCAGACTGCCAATGTTCCATAGCTGCATATTGGCAGCTGTCAACCTGGCTTTCTGGGTATTTGGATGTGTTTCTGTTAAAAACATCCGTAGGAATTAATAGAAGGCTGAGAAATATTAATATAGGGGAGAGAGAGAAGGCTGGGACACCTTTTGCTTGTGAGGACTCAAGGTGAGGCGGGCAAGAAGCAAAGTAGAGCAACACAAAACGGCTTGGCCGCCACAACGACCACCACACAGCCCAAACCCTCGTGATCAAGCTGCCAAAAAGGGATGAGGATCTCGGTCAAATCTCACCGATCTCACCAAGCAGCTGGAAAATGAACAATGAAGAGTTAGTACTCAGTTTCATGTGCAGTGATTCCCCTCCTACCTCGCGGCTCGATCTCAACTCCCCCGTGGCCACCATGAATAGAAGCCTACCTAGCACATACGCATTCCTTACTATCAATAGTCAGTATTCACTATTGACACATCGCAAACACGTTCCTGTGCAACCCGCGAAAACTTTTCACACCTAGTTTCAACAACTCATTTCTCGGTTGAAGCAAGAAAACAGCTGTCAAGTGTCAAAGGCGTCCTCGAGGGGGGAACGTGGATGTACAAGCATCATCCTGAGCACCTTGTGCTGCGAAGGTCTCACTTTTGTTCACTTTTCTTAGGAGAGATGTGGGACATTCTAAGAGTCCGCCAAGCTGAGAAAGTCTGCTGAGTTTGAAACCCAGTATGACCACCGAGATGAAAACAAGTCAGCAAATGTTTGGCAAACTTCATTGTTGTCAACCAATCTCCAATTCCGCGCCTATGGTCGAATATCTTCAAAATTTCTCGAGATCGCCACTACCTGCCTGTGCATACTGCCTAAGCTTTGCGCCTTGAGCCTGTCGCCTGGAACTCTGTTCGATCTCCCAGAGCGGCTTGCATTGCAGTTCGCATTACAGTTCATGCTCTTCTTTCTTTTTCTCCTGCTCCGGATCTCGGGAGAAGCTGTGATTTTCTTTGCGTTTCTATGCAAATGCAATGCGGTGTCAAGCGAACGAATCTGCGAACGAAGACACAGAGAGATGGCGGTATCTGAAACGCTCTGCCCTGCAAAAAGCAACAACAGAAAGAACATCGGGATCCCGTCATCCAGGAAACGTCAAACCACTTGCATGTGATGAGCATTACATATGCCGGTAGCTCGTCCGGTGTCAGATCCGTGGAAACGATCGTATGCTGGAAAACGATACCTCTCTTGCAGTTTCGCTGCGAGGCACTGCAAAGAACCAGAAGTGAATAGCTTCATTGCTGATAACCTACTCAAGGTACCTATGTAAGTTCTGGTGATCTGGTACGATGCGATCAACATGCCGGAAGCATGCCCGGTGTCAGATCTACGGGACGATCGACATGGAAACGAACGCCTCTCTTGCTGCAAAACTTGCAAGACTGCCTGGGTTCTGGCCGGCTCCGTCATCCGGGAAACAGTTGCATGTGAGTGTGACGAGCATTGAGCAGATGCTGGAAAGCATCGAGATTCGAAGCTGGGAACCAATGCCTCTTGCGGTAGGCAGCAATGCGGTAGTAGTTATGCGGATATCTTGGCAAACTTCATATGATGGAAATAGATGGAAAACAGGTGACTCTGACTCTCACCACTCTAAATGGTAAACCCTCAAAACACGCTGAAGCACAAACGTGACACTGACACCGAATACAATTGAGCACAACGTGTACGCTGATTCAGAACTTGCTCCAACAACGTGACCAATTCATAGAGGACATTAACAGTAACCGATTCGCTTCGCTGTGAAACTCCTAGGGGAATGCCAAAAACGCCGCCCAGATGCCATAGCCGAGTAACCTGCGTCCCAACTCATGTCGTGAGACAGACGTTTCTCATAACAAAAGAGTCTGAACGGAAAGGCGGAAGACGACTCAAAAACACGCACTCCATCACCAGAAAAAAGGTACCCGTCGCCAATAAAGTGGCGAGAAGCATCGAAAGTCGGTAGTCAGGTCTCGAATCCCACCCTCGGCACTCTCTCGCTCAGCAACACCGTTTCCTCGCCTTCGCCTCATCCTCATTCCTCTGCCTCTCCTCCTCACTCTCCTCAATCGCCACGCCCGCCGGAAAGCCCAACCAACTCCGCCGATCCCTCCCCACCCTAAAGCTCCCCCTCGCAGCCATCCCATCAAAATACCCCCCCTGCTCCATCCCCTCCATCCCCGGCGCCACCCCCGGCGTCAACCCGCCCATCCCCATCGCCTCCGCCTGCGCCCTCCTATTCTGCTCCACCAACTTCCGCGTAATAACGCGAAACACCTCTTCCACCCCCTCGCCACTCTCCGCACTAATCTCGTGACAGCAATCCCAGCCCACATCCTGTCCCCAAAAGCCCGAACTGCGTTTGCTACTTGGCGTCTTCAGGTCCGCTGACGAACTACCCTGTGCCGCCCCGGAATTCGCTGCCGTAAGACCGCCCGTCGAAAGGAATTGTCGATATGTGCTAGAGACTTCGGGAGCACTGCCCACACCGCCGCCACCCGGTGATGCGACGGCCGTCGCAGGCGGTGTGCTGCTGCGCTCCGGATACAAATGCTCGGCCACATAAGCAATACACCTCTCAAACGGTACCCTCCTCCGTTCCGGTTCTCTCGCCACGACATCCGCCTTCGTGCCCACCACATGCAACACAACCCCTTCTCCCAAATTCCTTCTCAACTCCTCCAGCCAGCTTCCCATCTCCTGAAACGACTTTTCGTCCAGTATGGAATAGCAGAGTATGCAAGCATTAGCACCGCGGTAATAGAGGCGCGAGATGGAACGGAAGCGCTCTTGGCCTGCGGTGTCCCAGATTTGGAGGCGGACGAGGGTGTCGGAGTCGCTGTCGTGCACGCGCTTGGTGAGGAAGGATGCGCCGACTGTGGAGGGCGTGGTGGAGGGGAGGAAGGCGTTTTTGACGTAGCGGTGGACGAGGGAGGTTTTGCCGACGCCTTGGGCGCCGAGGACTACGATTTTGGCTTCGAGGCCAGACATTGTGCGCGGGTTGTGAAGCTATGTATGTTGTCGAGGAGTCGTCAACTCGAAGTGAGGTTCGCGGAGAAGGACTCGGATGGCGAGGTTCGCGCGAGTGTTGACGGAGATTGAGTCGCAGTCGGTTGCGCCAGCATAATGTTCCTCTGGTTGGGGATTATCAGTTGATGTTATGCTTGGTTCAAGGCTTGGGGTGGAGATAGTTGGGCACTCGTTGCGACAGGGGAGTATCATAATATGACGGCAGCGATCGACTCTGGGATGGGGGCACGGGTGCAAGATGAAACTCATCACGAGCCCTTGGCGCAAGCCATAATTTAAAAATAGCAGCGCCGCATTTGTGCCTAAAGCCGCGGGAGGCGCCAGCATTGACAAGCACAGTTGTGTATTGAAATGCCAATTTATGTTTGTCAAAGTAATGAAGGATTTGAAGCTATTCGCAGAAAGCACGGCTGGGTGTTTTCAAGCTTCATCCATCACCACAGCACGGAAGCATCCCGCCCCACTTGGCACAATCACCCAAACCCGCAGGATCCGCCCTGAACCAAAACATCCATGTCAACGATGATGCATCGAAGCCCGGGAACTTTCTTGATTTGATCAGATGCCCCGAAAGAGCCTCAGCGCTCCAATCCCACAATAACATGCACGAGAACTCAATCGAGTGGTGAACGACCTGTAAACTCTTGCGACTGACTCTGACGCTGAATTGACGGAATTTACGGAAAGCATAAAGCACTCCACTCGTTCGTTACCAATTACCAAAAGTTACAAGAGTACCTACAACCATGCCAAGCACCAAGCGACCAAATATCTCGCACCACTCCGGCTTTCCGTCCTTCGACCGCGCCGGCGATTTGGAGAGATTAGAACCAACGCCCAGTCCGGTGCCTGCGAAATACGGAATCCCCGAGCCTGCCAAAACGCCAGTCAAGAAGATGTCGGGCAGCGAGATCTACCACGTTGTGATGTTTACTTTCAAGCCGGAGTTGAGTGGTGAGGAGGTCCACGAGGTGAGAGGTTTCACAGCTTCTTCCATCATAACAGGAGTCAAGACTGGAGTCTTGGGCTCAATTGGATGGAGCTCAGGATATCATAATAGGAAGGGGAACTGTGACATGAACACATGGAATGAAAACTGACATGTGTATCGTACCACAGTTCTGCGAGAACATGCTCGCCCTTCAACAGAAATGCCTCCATCCTACCCACAACACACCCTACGTCAAGCTCGCCATCGGCGGCGTCAACAATTCGCCCGAAGGCCTAAATGTGCGTAGCCATCTCATCTTCTTGCCCAGGATTGCCTACCTTATCCACCACTCCTTTCATCACCGTCTCCACTCTTGGGCTCTTGGGCATGTCTTAGGCTCGGCCTATATTCACCCTTTTCTCCACCCATTGGGCCCAACCTCTCCCTCCAGCACGCCCAATGCCACAGCCCATCTCCATCACGCACAACCCAAAGCCCGACTTTGACACTTCAATGTTCAATTTAACATCAACTCCAGCCACTTTCCATCGAGCTTTTTCTCTTCGTCTCTGTGCTCTACAAATACTCAACCACCAATTCAATCTTCGCAGTTCTACAAATTTCCAAACCCAATGGCCAGCGGCAATGCCTCCTAACTCTCTCTCTCTCTCATTACCATCTCTTTCTGCTATGTTGTTACCTCATAGCAAGATTGAAACAGCAAGTCAGCGAGAGCAATTTTTGTTAACATACATGACACTACAGAAAGGCATAACCCACATCTTCATCCTCACCTTCACCTCCGAATCAGACCGCGCATACTACCTCGCCACCGACCCTGCGCACCTCGCCCTAGCCGCGCGCGCAAAAGAGATCATCACAGCCGTCCAAGTCCTCGACTTCACTCCAGGCGTTTTCGCCTAAACCCTGCCTGCTCTGCCTGCTCTGCATGCTCTGCATGGTCTGCATGGTCTGCATGGTCTTAGCATGCCTGCAAATCTTGCATATTTGAGGATGGGTGAAAGAGTCGTCAGCTGGAAGGCCTATGAGGCATAAAAGTTTTTCTCGCTTGTGTGTTTCACGATTTCTTACGATATTCACGGCTTTTGGACATTGTCACATTTACGAGCTTTTCAGAAAACGGGGTCGAGGGGACGAGTGGTATACTCCATACTTGCGCAAATTTACGAGTTTATGACTTCTATTTTCCAAGAGCTTGCAAAACGTGATGGAACTTGAGCTCTTGGATCACTATCAGTAACAGTACGGTGAAAGTCTTTCGAAAGTGCCATTCGTCAAGAAGGGTACCCCCCTGAGAAGGCACCAGCTTTGTGCTTTTGCCTGAGTCAGGTTTGATAGGAAGCTGAGAAACGGTAGGACTGGAAGTTTGGGAAAGTAGTGGGAAAGGCTTATTTCATAATGAGTGAGGAATCGCGTGATAGAAGTGCCTTGAATAGAGAAAAAGGGGGGAAGAAAAGGGCGTTCATGTCTACCGAACTCGACTGTCCAAGACACGTTAAGAAAAAAAGAAAAGGAAAAAGCCAAAAAAAAAGCCCAAGTGCCCCGGTAGCACCTAGAATCAAACACAGGTAAAGTGAACTCATGCATTTGGCGTCCGAAACACAGTCTACAAACCGGTCTCGCGACAACAACAGAAGTCGTGCATGCATGTAAAAGATCTTTGCACGGGGCTCATGAGCAAGCTTGCTACCAAACCTTTTTCTCCAAAAAAAAAAAAAAAGATACCCCCGCTTGAAATGCGGACCTCCGCCAAAATCAAATTCGAACTTTTTTTTTAAAAGGGCTTGAATTGACTCAGACGCGCAATCTACTATGTTTGTCTGTTGTTATAAAGGTTTCAGGTACTATGTTTATTCACTTTATCACACCGCAGCCATCGCTCTTAAACCTTTTATAAATTATCCCACAGGTCCCAAATTTCTTGTTAAGCGAATTTCTGATCAGAATGACTTATATAATTATATCTAGCCTTTACGTTGCCGCCTAGACCACAGCTCTTGTATCGGTGTTCTAATTGATGCAAATTGGTTCTCTACTCGGGCATATCAATGGTAACTTTATATACATACCATTGTCGAATAAAGACGCTGGGACAAGAAGGGGGTGGCTTCATGAGTTCATTCCACACGACATGAGAGAGCAGGGGAGTGAGCGGGTTGAGGAGGGTACAAAGACATCGGGGCTTGTGATGAATTGATGATAAGGTTTGATCCAGCATGCAATTCTGAGACGCAATCACCTAGAAGGAAGAGCATCTAAAGCAATTATCACAACACACAGTGCCAGTCCCGGCCACCCTAGTTCCGTATTTTCCCATCTCAAACGCCCGTAACAAAATCACTGCTCCCACGGGCCACCACCACCACCACGGCCCCTTTTCTCACCACCCACTTCTCACCCCCTACAGCTCCTTCTTACTCTCCCTCCCCTCTTTCTCCACCCCCACCCTCCTAATAAACCCGCCCCCCACAGCAACCACCTCATCCACCCCCCTCTGCCTCCCCCAAAACCGCCCCTCCATCCCCACCTCCCCCTTCTCCAGACTCAACCTCCTCGCATCCTCCTCCAACATCTCCCTACTCAACTTCTCCCCCGCCCTCAACCCCTCAACACCCACATTCCCTCCCACCCCATCAGCTTTCACGCTCCCGCCCATACCATCAACTCCAAGCGCCTCAGCCAAATACCTCTTCCGAACCACAAACCGCTCCGCCCTCTCCCTCTTCAAGCCCGGACTTTCCACCTTTCCAAGTGCATGTCGAACGCCTCTCTTTACTGCCAAGTAGACATGCTCGCTCAACAGCACTGTGAGTAGGAGGCCCACCAAGCCAACATTGCTAGGCGTTCCGTGGCCATCCTCTTTCGCATTCGCAAAAAGATAGTAAAGCGCACTTGTGCTCAAGCTTCCCAGCCAAGTGAGGAATCCCAAAGCATCGAGCCACGGACCGATAGAATCAGCACGCCACGGCACAGGCCGTTGCGTCTCCAGCGTAATCTTTAGCGTATCGCCACGCAGCTCAATCCAGTTATTGATCAAGAAACTCACCGCCGTGAGCGGCCAAATAATGCTAAACTGTGAGAGGTAGCCAAACTGCACGATCATTTCGCGGAAATCGGTAGTGACGTCGTAGTTGGGCAATTCGGCTTCATTTCTCACCCTCGTGAGGAAAGCTTTCTCTTCTTCCTTATCCTCAACCTCGATTCGCGCACCGCCATTCTTAGCAGCCCTCTGACTCTGATAAGTCTTCACTTTGTGAAAGACCTTGCGCATGGCAAAAGGGGCAATAACCTCCATAGCAAAGTTCACGATCTGGGCGGTGACGGTGAAGTAAATCACCTGTTTCTTCAATCGGTCGGGGTTGATTTGGAAACCGGAAGAGGAAATTTGCATTTGCTTTTCGTCCTCGCAGAATGGCTTGACGGTGAGGGAGAAGACGTCGAGGTAAGGCACGATCTGAGGAGCGAAGGGGACGTAGACGAAGGCGGTGAGGAAGATGGGGAGGTACGAGGTGATGAAGTTGAGGACGAAGATTTTCGACACCATTGCTGCTTCGTAGGAGTCTGTGGTCTCGTAGTTTTCGAGCTCGGTTAGTTTTCCGGCGAAGGAGGTGAGCATGGCGGATAGGGTGGGCATGACGACGGTGAGGATGACGGTTGGAAGGAAGACCTTTTGGACTCGTCAGTAACTTGCTACAAGACCAGCGGCCATTGTTGAATGGATAGCTGGGTTCCAGACAAGTAAAACATACCAGGTAGGTCTTGAAAGGCCCATTGTAAATCTCCGAGATAAAAATCTCAATCCCAAAACACATCGCAATCAAACTTCCCAACAACGCCGCCGCCAACAACGCAAACGGCACCTGCAGCGCCTGTCTCGCCAGCCTCTTCATCGGACTATAAACTTTCTGCGTCTCCCCTGTAATTGGATCCTCGACCTCAATCTCATGCTTAAACTCCGGCCTCTTCTGCTTCACCTGACTGACGCCCCTAACCCCCCACGTCACTGCCAGATCAATCTCCTGTTTCTTCCAATACTCCACAAAAACCACACACCACAGACAATTCACCACGCCATAAACCGCACTGTATTGGCCGAGGAATAGCCAAGAGAGGAATCCGAAGCCGGCGGGGAAGAGCAGGAACATGAAATAGGATTGCAGGAAGGCGAAATAAAAGCCAATTTTCTCGCCAAAGCGATTGCGAATCTTCGTCAAATCGTCAATGTCGAGAAAGTACTTTCCGCTCCACTCGCTAATCCATTCCCGATTGAACTTGTGATCATGCAGCGCAAACACACTTTCGACATTCTTCCACTCGCCCTTTTTCGGCGTAACCCCCGCACCACCCTCATTGACTGGTTTGGTGATGAGGAGGTAGACCAAGCGAAGACGTTCGGCTTCGCTGATGGGGTCGGATTGGATGGATGCCTGGATGTCCTTCGAGGGGGCAGAGTGGCGTACGCCGTAGAGCCAGTCTTGGACGCGGGAGCGGTAGACTTCGGAGTTGAGGTGGGCGGGAGAGGCGATTTTCGTGAAGATTAGGAGAGAGTGGTTCTCGGAGGGGCGGACGGAGGTGCTGAGGCCGACGGAGGTGAGGCGGCGGATGAGGTTGACGAAGCTGGCTTCTGCTTCGGCTTGGTCTGATTTTGTTGAGTTAGCTATGTGAAGACAGTGTGGTGAAGGCAATCTGCGAGACCAGGATCTGGGGAATTTTTGGGTTAAATACCGGTCTTTGCAAAGCGGTAGACGAGCACATAGTCGACGTCAAGGTTGGTGTTCAAGCCATCCCCTGGAGCTTTCTCGTTCGCCATTGCAACTCGATTGCGAGCTCCTCGTTGGAGATCTTTGGCACAAAATGTGAGGGTATGATCAGCTCTAGGTTTAGGAGGGGCTGTAGGTTTGCGAGAGGTCAAAACCAGGCTGGCGGCGCCTGGAAAACCGGAATGTTCAGTCAAAGGCTCATGCTTACAGCTTGACTTGCCAAGGACATGAAGAGCTCAAGCTGCAATGTGACGGCATCGCTTCCTAAACTGGCCCAGATGACTAAGCCACCCCTTGAAAAGCAACCACCAACCCCTCGACTCGCTGTCGTGAACCATTAAGTCCCTCGTTGATGAACATTGTATTCGCCGATTTTCCGAAGATTTTACCATTGTTTCTATAGAAATATTAATAGATAATGTTTCAGAAATGTGGGTAACTAGATTGGTATTAAGTATCACCCCGCGTAGCCTGAGACGATGAATTCATGAGATTCACCCTTATGTTCGTCTCCGAGGACCCCCAGTAGGTCAACAAGGTTCACTGCCAAAGTGGTTCGCCATCGCATGCCTCTTCGCACCCATTTCACCGGAAGACCTTTCAAGTGTTGAAGGATTGTATTCGCATGCCAGGCAACGAGAAGCAGTCTATTTGAACCACCCCGCCGGCACACACACTCATCCTCACTTCCAATGCACGCTGCTGGCAGTCCCCATATAGAGTATTATTGCCATCCATGAGAGCTACAGCGCAGTAAAGTGTCAAATTTGTTTCCCTCCCCGGCCTCCCTAGACCGTTTTCAAGCAACTAAACATAATGATGTTCTCGCAAAGCAAAAGAAAAGAAAGCCGTCTCAAAAATGCCGTTGAACCCCTCGGTAAACGGCCTGATATTGTGGATGGCTTGGATGTGGGCGGCTTGGTGTGAAAGGCTCTAGCGGGCTTTCTCGATGTAGTTGGCGTCGGGGGTTTCGTACTCGGAGGCAAAGTACTTCTGCGCGTTGTGGCCGCTCGAGAGCCAGGTGCACAGCATGCCAATTTCTTCACGGAGGCGGTTGACGGATTGGGTGTCCATGTTGGTTTGGGCGATGAGTTCGGGGAGAGAGACTGTTGATGCAGTCAGTATTAATGGTCAAAGCATGAAGCACGGGGATGAAGTGAGGCTAGAAGAGGACATGGGGCTGGAAAAGGCAATAGGGATAGAATGCTAGATAGAGAGTAGAGACATTGGCTAACTTACCCAAGAGACGACAGAAGTGCTCCGCGCCGTACGTGTCACCCACACCCTTGTTCTCCCACTCACCCTTGCCATTCTGCCACAAGTTGCGATACTCGAGGTACTGGACCCTCTCGAACCTGTTGTGTTCATGTCAGCTTCCATCGCATTGAGGGGCAGTTATGGGGCGCCGGGGAGGGAGATGGAGCATATCCGCATGCCCCATATGTGACACTACCCCACCAGCCTTCACAACCAAGCACAACTTACTTGTACAACAAGATCCTTCCCAGAGACTTATCAAAATACTCCTTCAGACCCGCCACCACTTCCTCCAAAATATCCGCCTCCGCACTTCCCGGCGTCCTCTTCGGCTTCTCATACTCCAGATAGTCATTCAGAATGCTGTTGACCGAATGCTGAGCTGGAAGCGGCACCAGTTGCTGGTTCTTGGTGACATTCTCCCAGTCATCGACAAGAATGGCTTTGATCTGGTCGGGCACGGGGATCTTGATGGAGGGACGGTCTAGGAAGGTTTGCTCCTGTTGGATTCCGGTTAGTACGTTTTCACTTTCAAGGTTCCCTTGTCTGTTTTCGACGCTGGTAGTGGGCTTGGCGCCGCGGGTTTGCCGGCGGGCACTGAGAGGCGTGCCGGCGATGGGGGCGCGGTAGTCGGGGTCGAGGCCGGAGTAGAAGAGGGCGTTGGAGCGGGTGACGGTGCCTCGCTCGTAGTGGTAGGCCATGACGGGGTGGGCTGGCGCCTTCTTCACGTCTTCGCCCTTCCGGTATTGGGGCTTGAGGTTGCCGTCTTTGTCGAGATATGAGTGATTCTTGGACGGACGCCGTGTCAAGTGGTCGGGGGCGAGGATATTATCGTCACGGAAGCCGGGTAGAGGGCCATCTGCACGCGTTTGTCTCCTGGTGGTACGACCGCCTCGAGTAGCAGGACGTACAGTCGAGGCGTCCGATGTAGACCCTGACTTGCTGACAAGCTGCGCGTGAGGCGTGCTGTCGACAGGTGACGGCGTGCGGGACAGCTCGGAGAGGTCTGATGAGGATGACCTGCGACGGCGAGCAGCGTCGGGGTTCTTGGTCGGCTCTTGTGACTTGTCGACAGTCTTGGCTCGAGGGGTAGAGTCGTGAGGAGAAGGAGTGCGTGAGAAGACAGGGATTTCAGAGGATGAGCTGCGCTGATCGGCGCCAGAGTCCTGTGGCTCTTGGGCGTCGATAGGGTCTTGCGGCTCGATGCTAATCATGGTAACGTCGCCGTCACCAGCGTGGGCATTGCGATCCTGGTGGTTGTCTTTCATAGTGCCTTCCATGTTGAAGAGGTAGAGCTTGCTAGGCAACGTGGTTGTGGAAGGCGAGGTTGCGGAGAGCAACGCAGGATGAGGAATATTTAAGAGCAGCAGGAGCTGCAGCGCCCGGGATACAAGATCTCGGCCGCACCAGAGCAACGGGCCACTAGAGTAGCGGACGTCTGACGGAGTTGATGGCAGCGGCAGCAGCCTTTTCTCGTTGTTGGCGAGTTGGTCGTCGGTGGGCGGCTCGTCGTTGGCGCCAGAGCAACCTCTCATGAAAGAGCGAGGCAAACAGGTAGATCAGATGAAAGGAAACGGACAAATACTTACATTCTCCATTTCATATTCCCTTTGCCTTCTGGGACCACGGCCACTCGCTGCAGTTACCGAAGCATTTCTCTCTTCGCTGCCTCGTGCCGAGCTAAAGTCAGAGCCGTTCGCACGAGCTCCTTTCTTTGCGGCCGACTTGGGAGCACTGCGAGTACGAAGAGCCTCCATCTGTTCCTTGAGCTGTCGGGCCAGCTCCAGGTTCTCAGGCGTAAACTTGCGGACTCTGTCTTGCGGCACCCAGTCGTCCCAACTGTGCCGGATGAGATATATGTTAGCGGACCGTGACTATGTCGGGCGGGCTGAGATGAGGCCGGAATTAAGAGAAGTAGAGGTTAGGCAGTAAAGTGAAGTGACCTGCGAGTCCGACAACCAACGATTGACGGGACGAGTACACTCAGGGGCCACAGGAGATGTAAAGTGGTGCCGCACCTAGGCGGCTGTGGTTAGGTGGCTGCGGAGGTGTCGAAGTGTCGTTCCTGGCCTCCCACCATGGAAAATGGTGAAGTGATGTCGGCGAAACGGGTGCAGGGGGAGTTCAGAATTTCTGTCAAATCGACAGAACAACTGGACGGCGGCGACAAGGCTCGGTGCCAGCGAGAGGCCGTTGGGTAAACATATATAGGGTGGCACTCACGTGTTCTTCCATCCCTTATAATGGATCCGATACTGCCACGATTGATTATCCTCGGTCGGCCGCGAGTCTAGCACCTTGGCCTCATACAGCATATCATGGTGGAAGCAGAGGACGCGCTCGTCCTTAGAATAGGGAGGAGTTGCAGCCTTTGACGGGGCCATGGTCGGTGGCAAGGCTGGTGAAGGGCTGGCAATATTTCTCGTTCAAGGATTTCAGTCCCTGACGGCGATTAGATACTTCGACACAGCGCGGACTGATTGACGGATCCCGGGCTGGATTATTGAGTAATTGTGTTTTCTACTGAGTTTATGGCGGGGTAAGATGTTCGAACGGGCGGTTTTGATAAGTGCGATGGAGTTTACGAGGGAGTAGGAGAGAAGGCACGCCTCGGCGGCCACGAAGTGGTGCATCACTGCGCACAAACGAAGTCGCGTCGTCTAATCTACGCCAGAAAAGTGACCGCGTCGAGATCCACAAACTTGGTCCGCCAACATCAACCGCATCATCTCTCGTCATCCACCATTCGCAGCTCTCGTGTTCGCGCCCGCCTGCCAACATCAGGCAAACCGTTGTTGCGCCGCCAGCCTTCACAACCGACCCTCCACGACTTCACAACTCCACTGCCTCCACCCTTCACAAACGACCCCAAGCCAAGCAAACACCACCTCACCATGGCGCCAACCGAAACCACAATCCTCAGCTCCTTCCTCCTCCCGCCCATCGCCATCACGTCTTTCATTTCCTTCCGCGGTTTCGTCGCCCTCTTCCCCGCCTCGCAGCAAGAGAACCCCCAGATCCGCGCCCTCTACCGCGACCTGCAATATCAGCGCGCGCTACTTGCCGACACCGTCGCCCAGAACATTGAAAGCGAAGCCCGGCGCGGCGCAATTCAAAAGCGCACGGTTTTGCGAGAACGGCGCGCTGCTGAGCGCCAGGAGCAGGACGATGAGGTCGATATTGAGAAGACGGTATGCTCCTGCCTTGTTACAATTTATGCTACACAGTTGCTGTCATTTCACGGCGCTTCATTGAGTGAAGTTGGACTGGGATAGAAACTGAGGATTACATTCAATAGCTTTTCGGCCCAACCTCAAACCTCCCAATCTCCAAACCCCACACCCTGGCAAGCATTGTCCCCGAACTCGAAAATGCATGCGAAAACATCGAAGCCGAGATCCAAGCTCTCGAATCCGAAGCCGAAAGCGTTCTACAGGAGATCAATGGCCTAGTCAACGACATGAGCGATCTACGCTACGGACGCTTTTCAAACGAACAGTTAAAAGACGAGGTTTTAGATGGCTTGACCAGATTGGATTCGGTGTGCAAGAGCAAATCCTGAGATACTTGACATGGCACATAGAACCTGCAATGCTCAAGTCCGGGTTTGTGAGAAAATCCCCCAACGGATGAACACCCAGAGGCTTGCCACGAGTTGATCTGGCAAGAAATGCAGTGGAAGAATCGCAGGCCGAGCAACATCAGACGAAAGCCGCAGATCCGTCCCGTCTTTAATAAACGCCAGCCAGGTCATGATACGACATGCAAACCCAACAGATATCCAAACCACATTCCCATATTTAGTATACGACGAGAGGTAGGTGATGCCATACGATTTATCATTCAGGAGACGTCGGCTTAGTTCTTCACTGAAAAAAAAAAAATCAGTATTTAACACCGTCACCCGCAGGAGCACCAACACGTACTCTCTTCGCCCCCGGCGCAGCCGCCGCTGGCGCCACCCCACCGGGCGCGGCACCTTGTGCTCTGTTTTGTGGTTGCATCCGTCGGCCCCTAAAAATTGCAAAGTCATTAGCGCAATCCTCGATCATAGTCCTCCCCCTTCTTCTCCCTCGTATCCTTGTCGTACAAGTAAATGCGGGAATCGGGGGATCAAGGACAGGGCGAACATACATCATAGTCCTGGAGATAAAGCTAACACCAATCATCATAGCCCAACTGGGCACAAGTGCAAGCACCCAGAGCAAGTAGCCAATAGGTACTTGTAGGCCATATTGCGCAACGGGTCCATCGAGAGGATGGAAATAACCGTTGTGGGCGGGCTTTTGGCGCCACGATTGAGTGGCGTGGAGGTCCTGGAAGGTGCCGACGGTGGTGTTGGTTATGTTGAGGCCGACGAGGTGGATGGGGGAGGGGCCGGTGCGGGAGGCTTCGATGATCCTGTGACAGGGGAGATGAAAGTTAGCGAGGCGGTTCTAGTTCAAACTTGAAATCTTATGCCATAAACAAGATTCGGCAAGCTTTCTGAGAGCGTGAAATCTTGTTTGAGTGACGGGGGAACGAGAGAGCGGCGGGTGGTATGATAAAACGAGGGAAAGTAGAGAGATGAACATACCAGAGACTAGGCGGTCCGGCAGCCCAGGAGTTGCACAGGATGGGCTCGTAGTCGCAGTTCAAAACTCCCAAGTGCGGTGCGGTAGGATCGGTTGCGAAGACAAGAGCAGTCTCGTTGAAAGCCGTCTCGATCTGTCCGCACTTGCCGTAGCTATTTCCAGGATTCCGAGATCAGCTTTGTAGTCCCCCAAATCCCAGATTAAAAAAATGCCCCAAGGTCCAGCATCATCCCTAAGTAAATCCAAATTCTCCGAAATCAAGAAAATAATAGAAGCTCTGGAAATGTGCCATCATGACATCTGCCCTCCGGCCTACATCCCGGAATTCCGAAGCTTTCTTTTTCTCTTTTCCTCTATGTCCTCTGGTTTCAATCCCTTACATTCATTTCAACATGAACAAGCACATAACTCACCAAGTCTTATTCCGCCCCGTAAGCATAACCCACCATTCTGCCTTCTCCCCTTCCCCCTCTTTCACTTCACTTAGCAGCTTCTCCTTCCAATCATCGAGCTTCAACGTATGCACCAATTTCCCCGCCGCAGCCGCAGCCGGTGCTTCGAACGTATAAGGCGTGTTCGGACGAGGGATTTTGTCGGTAATCCAGGAGATTTGCGAGAGATAGGGGGAGAGGTATTGGGAGGCTGTGGCGCGGAATTGTTCGAGTGGGGAGGAGGTGTGGGTTTGGGTTTGGGCGAGAGAGAGGGTGGGGAGGGCGAGGAGGAGGGGGGTGGTGAGACGCATCGTGGTGGTTTTGGGGAGGCTGTGGGAATGTGGTGGGTTTGGAGCGCAAGGTGATTGCGCGATGGGGAATTGGGGAGTGGTGATGAGGAGGTGGTGCGGAGATGGTGGTGTGAGGTGATGTTGGTACGTTGTTACGATGGAGCTTGGATGAGCTTGGATGAGCTTGGCAGAAATGCGCGGCATTGACGACTACGAATGAGGTGGAAATTAAAAGTGTTTGATAATAAAGCTTATTTTTCTTTGGTAATGCAACAGTATTTCCTACCCACTAATGGATATTAATCATTTTCTCTATTTAGCTTTCCCGCTATACATAGCATGTTGTAGCTAGGTTTCTCGGGGTGCGGAATTTGCAAGTCCGTGTGTGCCTAAGGCATACATTGAATATACGTACAGTGCATGTACCTGGAGGCGAGGAGGCACAACATCGAAGACCGTGCTGATCCACCCGACCACATGCTGGATTTATCCCCCAAAGTCCAGTCACTCCGCCCCCAATATTACTTCGACTTTTCAAGACCCAAGTTGTTACCTTGCATACAATCCTCGCGCTAAGCCCTGCGACGTCCCGTCCCGCGCTGAGCACCTGCTCTCGGCAGGGAAAGCAGAAGATACGATCGAGCTTCCCCGATGTCCGCGAGATTGAGGAACGGTGAGATGCCTGCGGCTTGCAGGACCGATGAGCGACATTTTCCGCTTCTATGTCTTTTGTTCGAAGCTTTCAGTTGGTCGACTATTGAGTGTCGTTCTCCAGCATGTGGTTATCGTGGGTGAGGATGTGTACTTGATTCTGATTCCCGAAGTCTACGCAATGAGAACTTGACTCCCACGCCACAGCCCTGGCCATTGTGGCAGAGCCTTATCAGCCGTCTACTTAGATGAAGCAAAAGGGGCTTAGAACAGCTGCAATTCTTGTCGTACAGTACAGCCGCACTTCGCCATCCGGCGAATCAGAGCGTAAGTCGGCCTGGTTTCGTCCGCTGTATAACCTCGCCCCTCTTTCCCTCTCCATCTGCGTTTCTTGTTCTGTTTTTTGTCGTTTTTTGTTCTTCTTCTCTTCTCATTTCTCAGCCCGATCCTCCCTCATCGTCTATTTTTATGTGGGGACTGAATACCTACATAGTGCGGCTCCGCTGTCGTGGAGCTTCGTTCTTCTCTTACATTCACCACCATGTTTCTTCCAACGGCTCTGCAGCTGGTCGTCCTTTGTGGAGCGGCGTGTTTTGCCTTAGCGCAGGAGACTGGCGATACGGTGTCAGGAGTTCTGATACCAAACACTCTGGGTAATCTGTGTGCAGCGGATTCTACGTCAGGTATTTAGTGGAAAATCTTTCAGCGCATATCACTCCAACCAACATTATGTTCCAGTTGCCATCATTGGAGGACGGTTGTTCATATTCGGCGGTTACTACACCTTTGATGAGGGCCAGGGCCTGATCCACGGTATGCAATCCTGGGTAGTTTTCGCAGCGCCACTAACGTTGTGGTAGTACCCATCGCTGAATTATTCTATGTCAATTTGCTCGAGGAATTTTCCGTCAGCGGGTACCTCTCTGAAAGCAACTATAGTCTGATATCTTATGGAAACAACACAATATTCGATACCACAACCAACGGCTACCAGATGCTCCTCTATGATAACACAACACCACTTTTATTACTCATCCGAGGCTGAGAAAGCGTCGAGTATGTGGACATATGATGTTTCCACTAATATATTTACCAATATCACTATCGCCGGGGGCGACGACACGCAAATGTACAATAATGCGATTTACCCATATGCGAGCAATCCTGCCACAGGAAACTCTTATACCATGGTGGTGGAGCCAGAATCGGGTACCCTTCTGATGCCGATTCTTGACACCTCAGATGCTCGATGGTCGGCGGGCTCGACAGACGGTTTAGGGCTTACGCCGTATCAGTTGGTACTTATACGTGCGAGCAGGCACGGAAGGAATCTTGGTTTCACTCGGGGAAGCGGTAATCATACATCTTCCATTCCGATGTTCGCTAAAAAACTCACATGTTCTAGTATGCACCCGACGCCAATACCATACAGAGCATCTATGAAGTTGCTGTCTTCGATATTGCAAATGGTATATAGTAAGCTTTTAAACCGTGCTACAATATATTCTCTGTGTTGATGTTTCAGGTTCAATGTCACGACTACTGGCTCTGTCCCCGACAACCGGTCGTATTTCTGCGCAGGCTGCGCAGGCGTATCGTCCGCTCCCGACGACAGCTCATTTCAAATCAACATCTACGGTGGACTGCGTTACGACGAAGAGAATGGAAGTAATGCAGTGACAACGGTTTTCGTGCTCACTTTACCGGCTTTTCAATGGCTCAACGTCACATCCAGTGACAATGGCAATGTCAGTGGTATCTCTAGCAATAAATGCGTTATGTGGAATGACGCGCAGATGATTTCGTTTGGGGGCTTTTCAAACCCTGACGATGACTACTTCTTATGATGCGATTATTCGTCGCCACCGCTGCGGGTGCTCGACACCTCAACGTTCCTTCTCGCCGACACCTTCTTGCCAAACAAAACGTACAGCCAGCCGGATGCTATATACAAGATCATCGGGGGCGAGTAAGTTTGCTCCCATTTTTTTAAGTCATCACCACCTAGTGTCTATAGCTTCATCCGGTAGAATTGAAAAACTTCCCCTGTTCTAAGCGGCCGGTTGATAATCATGACTGACAAACACCAGTTCCAGCGGCGGAAGCACCGTTACAGCCCCAGTTGGTGGCTTCAATGACTCGCGCCTCAGCACTATATTCGCCCAAAGAGTGGCCCGAACGGATGCCCCTACCTCATTTGCAGGAGCCATCTCTTCTTCGACAGCTACCTCTACAGACACCACCTCTACGGCGACTTCTACGCCTACTTCTTCGCCTATCTCTACAGCGAGCCATTCGGATACTGGTGCCATCGTTGGTGGCGTCGTCGGAGGCGTCGCTGGTCTGCTCGTGCTCTCGGCTCTTGCGTTCTTCTACCTTACTCGACATAGCAAAAAAGCTGCGAAACTCGCACAAGCAATACTACCTGATGCCTTATACGGTCGTAAAGCTGAACTCAGTGGCCAGACCACAGTACCTCGCGAGAAATATGACGGGCTTCCGAAGGAAATGCCTGGAGAAGGAGCAAAATTTGAGCTGGCCGGACCCCATGGCGAGTCGGAGATTCAGAACAGCGAAGCGGCGAGAGCTGAGCTGGCTGGTGGCCATGGAGAACCTGAGTTGCAGAACAGCGAGGCTGCAAGAGCTGAGCTAGCCGCTCGTCATGGGCGGTCTGAGCTGCCGGGTAGCAACGCTCCAGTTTACGAGATTGGAGACGGGAGGCCGGTTCCTGTGGTTCGAGCGGGCGGTAATGATTCGTCGTCGTCAGATGGGAGTTGATATGAAAATGACAGGCTAATGGGAGTTCGGGATATCCGCACGAGCTTTCGCAAATCTGAGATTGTCTGCCCACGGCAGCTGGCCAGATTCTCCGTGCCCTCATAATTGGAATTAGTCTGTGGCTATGCGAAGGCCGCAATGACTTGGTCCGACTTCAATGACACGATCCAGCTCCGACAACTTTGCTTAGTTCTAGCAACTTCGTTCACCATGACAAGATGGTCTATCTTCGACACAATGGTCTGGCTCCGAGCCTCCGACAATCTGGTTCGACTCTGACAATCTTGTGGGATTCTCATTACTTGGTCCAGCTACAAACTTGGATGTGACAATTAGGTCACTGCCACAGTTCCGGCCGTTGACCCTTCACTTTCAGTTTTGACGAACACTGGAACCTCTAAAAACATTTGTCATAATGCCATTCGCCACACTTGTCGATGTCTGGAGGAATCTCTAGACTCGTCAATGATCCAGCTATTCAAGCCAAACGTCCCACACAAACAATCCGCGGGAAGTACAGCGTAGCCCCCAAAGTAGCTTCTTTACCAGCATCTTCGATCGCCTGATACAACTTAGCCGCCATCTCATGCTGTCCCCTCTTCGCAAAACCCACGCCTATCTCCTCCATAGTCATCAGATGCATCTCACCCATCAGCCTAACCAGCTCCGGTAAATCCCCCACGAACTCACATTTCACGTCCGCAAAGCCGCTTTCCTCCATGGCTTTTGGGATTTCTAGGGTCCAGTCATAGCGCCCATTCCCTCTTGAGATTGTGACTAGTTCGTCGAGCGCTGGTGAGGGAACTGCAGTGTCCAGGGCTCCTAATAGTTTTGGACCCAAACCGAACTGGCAGTTTAAACTGCAGTTTGAACTGGTTTAGTTTGAGAAATTCAAAATTGAACCAGTTTAGTTTGAGGGTTGAACTGAACTGAAATTGGCAGTTTGGGGGGTAAATTTGATTTTTCAGCCGCTAAAATATTAATCCGGATTTTTAGTCGCGGAAAATATTATTCCGGGCGGTAAATAGTTTTTCCAGGCTTTTTAATCAAATTGCAGTTCAAACTGAACTGGCCAGTTTACCCCCCAAACTGCCAGTTTCAGTTCAGTTCAACCCTCAAACTGAACTGGCAGTTCAATTTCACCCTTGAACTGAACTGGTTTGAACTATTAGGAGCCCTGGCAGTGTCGATCTTTTTAACACCCATATTGACAACGTCGCGCTCGTCCCATTGGAGATAGCCACCGGGTTTTAGCATCTTGGATAGGCTGCTGAGGATTGATGGGAGCTGGCCGGGCTCGATGGCTAGAACGAGGAGTCGGGTGTGGATGATGTCGTAGCGGCCGGTCATCTCTTCGGGGACGGGCTCGAAGAAGTTCCAGTATTTCATGCTGCAGTTTTTGGGAATATGGCTTGGATGTGGAGCTTGAGCCTGAAGAGTGAGGTTCGAGACATTAACTTTTTTTGGTTTCCATGGACACTTGGCTTTCATGGAAAGAAGGATGAGTCGAGAGTAGGCAGCATGTGTGAGTGGTGATAACAGACTGAAGATTGCTTACAAGGCTGTTGTCGAAGCCTTCAAATTGAACAGCCGGGTAGCTCTGAGCCATGTCTACGAGCCACATACCCGTACCGGCTGCGACGTCAGCCACTGTAGTGGCAGAGGAAATCGGAATGGACGGGTGAAGATGGTAGCCGATAACTGCTTTCCAGAGGTAGTGCTGCAGATTGAGACGATTTGCCGCAACGTGACTACGCGTTCCCAGCATGTAACCTGAATAAACATCAACCTACTTCTGCTCCTTTATCAGGGAGTTGCCATATATAAGATTCCAAATAGTCCAACACTGCGAATTACGAATGCGAATGAGAGGAACAGCTAGGGGAAAATGTGAGTGTACCCTGGTCTGCTGAAAGGCTCATATCCAAGTCTGCTTTTTCTGCCATGTTGGGATTGGAGTGCTTTTCCGTGGTGAAATACTCTGGAATGAGTAATAGAAAAACTGTGGGGCACAGGTCGAAAGCCAGTCGATTGATGAATGTCTTTTGCAAGATGTCTTTGTTCTGGAGGTGTACTGCTCTGGAATTTACTGCTGGGGAAATCTTCAGACTTCTAGGACGATGGAAGAAGGCTCATTTTATAGCTCGATGTAAGCATCCTTCCATATCTCGAGACAGACATATCTACAGCGTCAACTGCTGATTCTCACATGGCATAGCGCCAGGAGAGCTGTTGGTGGCGTCTACCCCGCCTGTGAGTTACAGGGGTCTTGATAGTCCGAGGCCCGGACTGACTATCCAGACCCCTGGACTTCAACTTGGTTGCTCGTCGGTCTGACGATATCTGAATCAATGGAGGCTCGGCATAGTTGGCTGGTACCCGGTGAACTTCAAATAAGCCAGTTCGGTTTACGAACTATTGGACCAGCTCCAGCCACTTAGGTACTGGACCGGACTGATATTGGACTGTTGATTCAGCAGTTCGATCATTTGATGTAAGGACAGAGGCTTTTTTCTACAAAGAATGCCGAAAAGTCCAATTTCTTAGGCAAGTTCGAACCCCGATCCTAGATGCCTGAACTGCCAGTCGCCGGTTCCCCTTTCCAATCCCCGTTTGGACCGAATGACCAATCCAAATTCAGGACTTATTCCGCACCCCTTGGATTAGAGTATACCGAGTCCTGGGAACAATCCGGGTATTTCGATAGAGGCTTATAACGGCTTAAGGTAAATGGGTCGGCTTAGTCGTCAAATCAAGCCAGCTGACCGTTTGGTTTGAACTAGTTCTGGCCAACCTAATGCCAGACTTCCTTTTGCTTTCTGTATCTACCGAGCTACGCTCAGAAGTTGAGAACTTTTCATCATGATAGCTCCGGGATGAGACACTTGACCTCCTAAGATGATGTACGAATGATTGGAATTCTTGAGACTTGAAGCAAAAGACGGTGTAGTATGTTTTGCGGTGGACAGGGGCATATACGGCTTACCATTGTGATTCCTGAGTTTAGACTCAAAATCATGGAGATCTTCGACGTCACGATGTCACCGGAATGATTTATCTCGGAAAGCCTGGATTATACGAACCTCAGGAGCGGCTAGGTAGACACGAGATGTACCGTGTCTCAGCCACTCATCCAGCCTTATGCGATTTCTCGTCACCGAGGTTTTATCACCGAGGGTATTTATTGTTGGATTTATGACCGATGGATAGTTGGCTAATTTTCAGATCTTAGGTTCACCGGGGAAGCCTTGCAATCTCATGAAGTCGGGGTAAAGTCTCTCCGGGAACACTTTACTCTTACGGTCGGTAGGGTAGGCGCATCCGCAACTTGACCTTTCGAGCATAGGTCGGGTATTACTCGCATGGAAGGGCGAGAGTTAGATAGCTGTCCTTTCCCACGAATACTCTTCAAGAATGTGTTCACATCTCTCATTGTTGAGAATTGTCCACCGCATATCAAAGCCTCGACTTACACAAAGACTTGCCCCTGTAATCGGCGAGGCTTTCACGCATTGGTGGAAAAAGCTAAAAGACTCGCGATTAGTGGAATTGGATTTCTGACTCGCTGTAATCCACCAGTCAGAGGAGTTATCAGTCGCGTGACTGCGGCCTGTGACATCGAATCAAATTCTGAGGCTGGAGACCAGGCGGGGTATGCTGTTTCGTGACTGTTCTTGATTCTTGTTCTTTCGACTTCTGATTCCCGTTTCTCGTTTGATTCTTTTTGGAGCTGGAAGCGCTGAATCTCTTGAGAGTTGAAATGGACAAATTATTCGCTGGACTCAGCGCTGATACCGTCACACCTTGGTCGTTGGCAGTGCAGTTTCAAGCTCTTCGCAAAGAGCTCGACAGTTGCTTTGAGCAGATACTAACAGCCGCCGATGACAAACCCGCAGAAGACGTCTTTGAGAAGGAGATTGCATCATTCGACAAAATGATGGCTTATTACCGGGTATTTGAGCTTGATCTCGGCTTTGACGGACCGGCTATCCAGAAATTGTTCGATCTCCCCCGTTTGGAGGCTACAGATGTGATGGGTATCATCGTAGTGAAGGATCCACCACTTGCCGCAGAGTTGGCGAAGATCTTTATGGAAATACATCTCCGAGCAGATATGGATCGCGCTTTGTGGAAGGAATATTGCACGCATGAGTGAGAAATTCCATGTTTCGTTGTATCGCCATCGATACGGAGCGTTTGCTAATATAATCCTGAAATTAGGAGTCTACCTATTCTCCAAAAACACAATGACATTGGGCTCGATCGGTCGGTTCACCGTCTGTTCGGTCAAAAGCCCTTCATTTTCGAATTGATCAAAAGGCTCTCTCAAGAGGAGATTCAGTCTGTTTTGGAAAGTTTCGGTTCAGCGATTCCAAAGCCGGAAGATCCGAGGCACCACCAGGCGCTCGAGCGGCACGTGGATACCCCGGAACTGAAAGATTCGATGGATGAAGAGGAACTCGAGTATTACTCTGTAGACTCTGACCTCGAAGATGAGATGGCCCAGGACAAGTTCGAGAATTTCCCTACAGGCCAGGAACTGGCAGATCGGATTCATCAGGAGGGACTCAAGTATCTCTCTAAGTGTCCAGAACTGGAAGAGCAGATGCGCCGACATGCGTTCGAGCTTAGGAAGGAATTTCTGGGGCATGAGCACCGCGTGACGCTTGACAGCATGGTAGATTTGGCAGAAATCTTCCGTCTTCGGGGGAACTATGACGATGCTGAGCAGATTTATCGCCAGGAGCTTGAGCTTAGAGACCAGGGCAAAGATGACAACGTTGAGCTGCTGAGGGGACAGGAGCTGTGTGTGGCTGCTGAGAAAGGGAACGAGAGTCTCGTCAAGGTGCTTCTCGAGACAGGCAAGGTCGAGGCTAATTCGAGAAATGGTACACACGATCGGACGCCGTTGGCATTGGCTGCTAAGGGTGGGTACGAAAGTATAGTCAAGTTGCTCCTCGATACCGGGAAAATCGACCTCGATTCGAAGGATGACTGGGGTAATACGCCGCTATCGTGGGCTGCCGGAAAGGGGCACGATAGTATAGTCAAGATGCTACTCGATACCGGCGAAGTCGAGGTTAATTCGAAAGATAATCATGGTAATACACCACTATCGTGGGCAGCTCGAAGGGGACACGAGAGTACAGTTAAGTTGCTGTTGGATACGGGCAAAGCTGAACTGAATTCGAAGGACGAGAATGGTCGAACTCCACTGTCATGGGCTGCTGAAAATGGGCGCGAGGATATCGTTAAGCTGCTGCTCGAAACCGACGAGGTCGATATTGATTCAAAGAATAAAAATCGTAGGACACCCCTATCGTGGGCTGCTAGGGCAGGTCACGATGTTATTGTGGAATTGCTGCTTGAGACAGGCAAAGTTGACCTCAACTCGAAAGATGAGGACGGTCTGACGCCACTGGCGCATGCTATCTCACCCCATCTTCCCCATGAGGTAATAGTCAAGCTGCTACTTTCGACAAGCCGCGTCTACCTTAACGCAGTGGACAATGATGGACTTACGGTACTGGCACTGGTGGCTGCGAGATCTGCAAATATGTATGAGCCCGAGGCTCTGATCAAGCTGCTCCTTGAGACCGGCCGGGTGGATGTTGATACGAGGGACAAAGATGGTAGAACGCCGTTGTCGCTGGCGGCAGAAGGTGGAGATCCGGACGTTGTCAAGCTGCTGCTCGAAACCGGTCAAGCCGACATTAACACGACAGACTCGGTTGGCAGGTCTCCGCTGGTTTGGGCAATCATTGGTGAGCGCAAGGCCGTTGTCGAGCTGTTACGAGACTACATCAAAGCTGCCAGTCAACCACCCAAAACAGCAAGCTCTTCAACACACCGACTCGCGAGCTCACGGCGCAGTTGTTCGACCATCTATGCAAGAAAACAGTAGGGGTTCTCCGAGTCTAAGACCAAGGGAAACGGAGAGGAGGTTGAAGATCATGGCTAGAATTTGCAGAAAGAGGGCTGAAATGGCGATAGGGTTTACCAGGATATCTTTGTTCGGATGAAAGGATTGAGACTGAGAGCCTTGATCCATGAAATTCGTCAACGTTGGACGTCATGAACTTGAGGCTTGAACATCTAGCAGCAACTCGTTTGAACTCTGAGAATTCTGCAAAGGCTCTGACTGACTCTGATTCCTGATTCGTTGAGCAGAACCCCCTAATCTCCAAACATGACAGTAAACATGTGAACCAGAACAAAGTGGAAGGAAACTCGCAATTGAGATAGACTCACCCCAGCTTTAGACATCTCCCCGAGACTCTTGAGTCTCTGACTCACCTGAGTAAAACCGAGAAACCCGGAAGTTGGAAACTGTGTGAATAAATTTAGCACGTCTATCTATACTCCTCCCCTCGCTGTTTGATGCTACCCTACCGACCCCTTTTTAGGTATACACCAACTCCGTGCAAACTCCTCGCTGCATGAAAACTCCACGCGCTTACCCCTCCAACTCCCTCGAACTCGTGTTCCTCGCCCCCCATTAATACTGCTTCAGCCTCTTTCCCCCCTCTTCCCACCCATTAACCATCCCCGCATCCCCAGCCATCAGCCTTTCACTCAGCCTTACAAAGAACTGAATCACCATCAACACCAACCTCAACACCAAATCCCTCACCCTAAGCACCGGTTTCTTCCCCCTACTAAACGTACTATCCCTAAACTGAAACGGCAACGTCGCACCCAAATGCTCCATCGCAACCTTCAATCCACTCGAAAACGCATCCTCATGAAACCCATATTTCGTCCACGCCCCCGCATAACTAATGCCCCTGGTATTCTGCACCGTCCCCAACAATTCCTGACTCTTAATCGCCTTCGCATTATACAACGGATGTCTGTATTCGTATTTTCCTTGAATGGTTGATGGAGCGGGGGGATTAATGGGGTTTAGTGTTACAAGGACGTGCCCGAATTCGCGGACGGGGATGTGTTGCAGGATGTTCATGTTGTAGGTTAGACATACTTGGTCGATACTCTTTCCTCGACCGTCGGATTCGGTGAGGTAGTTCCAGGCGCTCCAGGCTTCGCGGTTACGAGGCATGAGGCGGAGGTCGGAATGGAGGACTGCGCTGTTGGCCGAGGTTTTGAAGCCGCCTAAGATCTTTCTCTCCTCTGAGGTGGAGGAAGCGTGAATGATTTGTAGCGCTTGGTCGCCGTGCGTTGCTAGGATGACGTGGTCGTACACTTCTGAGTGTCCGGACTGGGTGTGCAGACGAACCTTACCGTCTGGTTCGTTCGTGAGAGAAGTGACGGGCGTGTTTAGGAAGAGATGGTTTGGGGGGAAGCCCTTCAAGACGGCGTCGATGTAGGATTTTGCGCCTTTTGCGAGGGTGAGCCACTGCGGGCGCGCGGAGATGGTTGAGAGGAGGTGGTGGTTCCATCTTATTCATCCTCATTAGCAAAATGTTTCTTCATACAGTCATACTAGCAAGGGTATGAGATGTCAATAGGGGGTAGCAAGGCAATACTCACAAAAACCTGACCAGCGTCACAGCAGGAAACTCCAAATTACACTTATCCGGACTCGTGCTCCACACCGCGGCCGTCATAGGAATCAAATAATCATCCCTAAACGCCTCACTATACCCTTCTCTCTCCAAATAAGCTCCTATGCTCTCCTGCTCCCGCACTTTCTCATTCACCCCGTTTTTGCTTTTGTCTTCTTGTATGAGCAAGTCTAGGGCGAATTGGTTGAAGCGGATTATGTCGAATATCATACGCCACATGCGGGGGGAGAAGAGGTTACGGCGTTGGGCGAAGATGGAACTGAGGGAGGTGCCGGCCCATTCGAAGAGGCCGTGGTCGCGTGAGACGCCGAAGGTCATTTCGGTGGGCGTTATGGGAATACGGAGGTACTTAAGGAAGGCGATGAAGTTTGCTAATTCACGTTTAGTTACTTGTGCTTTTATATATTTATACAGATAGTTGGGTAGGCTGGGAATCACAGGTTTGAGAAATGAAGACGTACGGTAGGTGGCAGTATTCAGCACGATGAAGCCAGTATCCACAGCGGTTTTGTATTTGCCATTTGTGTATTCCACCGTGTTCGTATGGCCGCCCAGTCTATCAGCGGCTTCGTAGAGGTACACATCGTGGTGAGTGCGGTTTAGGGCCCAGAGAGCTGCTATACCGGCAGCTCCGCTTCCCACGACGGCGACTTTTATTCTGGGGAAGCGGGGGGTTAGATGTGCCATTCTTGTATAATTTGTATATAGGAAGATAAGGACCATAGGGTAACGGATTCGTAGGGGAGGTTTTAACTGAGAGATAGGAAGTCTAGGTAAGGAGTGATATTTACAGGTTCTCGGTGGGAGCACGAGCAGGTACCTCTGAGGTGGCACCCGATGGTGAAAGAACATTCACAGGTGAGGATGACATCTTTCACAAGCAAACGGCGGGAAGAGCGAGTGGGATGCCGCTTGTGCGGTGAGTGAAGGTGAGTGAAACAGGAAACCGGTAGCTAAAGGAGTGTGGGTGACAACGCTGGCAGAGCTCGGTGAAACAGAAGACTTTCAGGACACATCGGACTTGGAGTTGAAGCACATGAAGGATTTCTGTATCAGCTGGAAAAGGAAGGGATCGTCGTCGCTGGCGATCTAACCATGCGGGTTCCACACGTTGCGCTCGCTGTTTCATTGGTGGAGTTTGTCGGAACCGGTGGTATTATATTCCGGCTGTGGCTGTGGTGTGGCGCTGAAGAGGCGAGACCGAGTGAGATGATCGCGGCCTCGCTTTAAGCTTCAATCGCAAATGACATCGAACCTGTCACCCAACATAGGACCACCGTAACCACCGCAACAACCCTTGCCGCCGTGCAACAACAAACTCTATCATCCGCCGGTAATAACACGTATTCGTCTCCGAAACCCGTCCTCCAACACAGCCCCCTTCAGCCTCGCCGTCGCTTGTCCGAATCTTACGACTAGGCTCCTCTGCCTCGACGACGACGACGTCAACACTCTGACAGGAAACATCGCTCGCGGAACGAGCAGCAGAGTAGAAAACACACACACTGATAACCAAGATGTCCAACCCACTCGACACCGACGTCGGCTCCGAGCTCTTCGGCAGCTATGAAGCCGAACTGAAGCTCGTACAAGCCGATCTCCTTCAGAAACTCGACACCATCCCCGATCTCTCCGGCGAGCCTCGCAAAGCAGCTATCAGCCAAGCCGAGCGAGCACTTGAAGAAGCCGATGAATTGGTAAATACCGATCTTCTTTCCCCTTCCAAGATCCATCCCCGGAGCCCTCTTCTCCTCTCTCCTGATATCCATCCACCAGTTCATTCACGTTTAACTGACATGATATGTGCCTCCAGCTCGATCAAATGCGTCTCGAAAAACAAAACATCCCCACCCGCTCGCGCACGCAAATCAACACCCGCCTCCGCAACCACGAAACCGACCTCGACGCCTCCAAACGCCGTCTCCGCACCTTCGCCTCCGACCGCTCTGCCCTCTTCGGATCCCGCTACACAGACAATCCCGACGGAAATGATGTGCAACTCGAACAGCGCCAGCAACTTTTATCCGGCACAGATAGATTGGAGAGAAGTTCGCAAAGATTGAAGAACTCGGCGGCGTTGGCGAATGAGACGGAAGCTATTGGCGCATCCACACTTGCGGATTTGCACAGACAGAGAGAGGTTATTAGACATACGCAGGATACGTTGTTGGAAAGTGAGGGGTATGTGGATCGGAGTGTGAAGACGCTTAGGGGGATGGCTCGTAGGTACTGTGATCCTTGATATGTGTTTCCGATGTGTTTGGGGCGCTATGCTAACGGGAAGGATAGGATGGCTACGAACCGGATTATAACCATTGCGATTATCACAGTCCTGGTCTTGCTTATTATCGCAGTCATTGTGAGCAAATTCAGATGAGCGGGGGTAGTTTGGGCGCTTTGGGTTAGTCTGGGAATGGAGTAGGGGGGCTGTTTACATCTTGTTTCCAGCGTGCTGTTTCGCGAGATATTACTGAATGAGAGAGCGGTTTATGATACCTCTCTGTTTGCTGCGATGTTATTGAAGGAAATGAGTGCCATGCAGGTTCGGGGACTACGTGAGCACGAGTTTACGACAATGGGATCGGGTGTTCGGCCGCTCTGGAAATCCTTACGAGAGGTTTACGACTTACGAGGTAGGTGGGGAGCGAGCTGGCAAGTCACCCGTGCCTCTTTTTGGATCTTCTCATGTCATTATTTCACTATTTCAATATTCTGATTTTGTCCGTTTCTAACTTTTCTATTTTCCGAACGCCTTGCATCATGGGGTATCTCTGTACATTGTATCTTTTCGTCTTGCAGCTACCCCTGAGCGGGGGTGGGACCAATGCGAGAAGCACCCTAACCGCCCATCTCATGAAAGCGCCTATGCGCCCCCATCGCAAACGCCGGCAAGCTCTTTCCACAAACCTCGCATCGCGGATTTATCTCCTCGTCCATCGAAATTCGTTCTTGTTCCTGTTCTTCATCATCGTCATCTTCTTCCCAGTCCATATCCTCACTCCCCATCGCAACAAGCGCTGGCGTATTTGCTGCAGGCAAGTTGTCGTCATCAGACCGGATCTGCGATCTCTTCAGCCCTCTCTTCTTCACCTCAGCGTCGCCGTTGTCGATAACATCACTGCCGGCGCTAACCCCCACGCCCCCTAGTTTTGGTTTCCCAAACAGAGTGGAAATGGAGGCCCCACTGCCCAGCGAAACTATGTTCGTAACGGCCACGTTGACGACACTTAAGTTCCATTTGGGTTCTGGATGCAGGCGTCTAAACATGGGAACCAGTGTTTCTGATACCAGCTTGGCTGCAATGGCTTCTTGCCTATCGTCCAGGTTGAAGACGTAGCGTGGCAAGGGCGCTGAGCGGGATATGCGCTTGACACCCCTGCTCGTCTTCCCCTCCTTATCCGACGGCGGTCTCGGACATGTGGTCAGTCTCAAAGTCTTCGGATGAGCTACCCAGTGGTCTTTCGAAGCGTTTGTGTTTTGCTGGGGTACCGGGGTTGCTGACTGAGGTGTAGCTTGAGGTGTAGCTGTCGCTGATTGGGGCAGAGAAGGTGGTGCGGATTCGGATGGCTCGAGTAAGTCGGCATGCATTCGTTTCAACAAGCTCGTAGCAAGCTTATGCAGCTCCCTTTCCACCAGCCTCATCTCATCCAACCTCCCATAGCTATCCTCAATCGAAATCGTCTGCGGGATCTTGTTGTACGTCTTCACCTCAGAATCGTCAATACCGTGGAGAAGTAGCCATGTTCTATGCCCGATATCTTTTGCCGCGCCCGGCCCACCAAGAAGTTCCTGCAGTTCCCGCGGACACATTCCCGGCGCATAACGCACTTTTTCTACCGTAATCGGATCTGGAGCATCTCGACGATGGTAAAGCGCAATCACATGGTCCCGAATAATCTGTGCCATCTTGCTCCCAATCCCTGGCACCTTTCCAATCTCAAGCCCATCCATAAACTTGCCCACATTGCCCTTTATCGACACTTCGGTGAATTCGTAAGGCGGCAGTAGCGTCGTCT
The DNA here is from genome assembly GCA_037179335.1 of Cyclaneusma minus. Lineage (NCBI taxonomy): Eukaryota > Fungi > Ascomycota > Leotiomycetes > Marthamycetales > Marthamycetaceae > Cyclaneusma > Cyclaneusma minus. The sequence goes on from JAKZHN010000014.1 coordinate 738,558, forward strand.
GTCCAGCCGGTTTGTGCAGATTGCCTACCAGTTTAGCCAGTAGCTTGGAGGTGGAGATGCCGACGCTGCATGTGTGGCCACGTTCGGCTTCCAGGCCGCAACGCATGTGCCCTGCTAGGTGGGAGGCGAGCGTCAGCCGCGTTTGCAGCGGCGAGTCTTGCAAGGCCTGTCGAGCTAGCACTGCTTCTTGGGATGGAGTTGGTGTTTCGGGGTCGCGGTGGTGGTAGCCGAAATCGCGAATAGCACGCTTTTCTGCGGCTAGCTGTTTGGCTGTTGGGGGCTGCGGGGGTGGTGAGTTGGGGTTGGGATATTCGTGGCCGGAGACGGAGGTGGCGTCGAATGGGAAGCCGCGTGTTGGGTCATCTTTGGAGAGGATGAAGAAGGAGTTTGGGAGGTCGTGGGGGTTTAGGACGGAGTAGTTGTAGTCGATGATGTCTGTGACGTCGAGAAATACCTCGTCGAGTCCTAGTCGTTCAAATTTCTTGTTCCATGAGAAGCCGGCCAGGAAGTGCGAATTCAGCTTTGATGCATCGCGAAAGGGAGTGAGGTCTTCGCCACTAACGACTACAACGGAAGGACAGACTTTCTTGGCTTCGCTGAGAAGCTGAAGTTTGCGAAGGCCGTGCGAACGGGCTACGTAGTTGCAGGTTACGATGATCTGTTTTTGCTGGATGGCGAGAGGGAGGGATTTGAGGGCGGGGTTGGTGGCTTCGATGCAGGAGGCGTAGAAACAGTCGTAGTCCTGGGGGATGTGTTAGAAGTTTGCGTCATGTGATGTATGAGGTAGGAAGTAGGAAGTAACGGCGAGGCAGTTTTTTGGAGAGCTGAAACTGTCTCTATCGCTATGTACACGAACAGTGAGGCAGTCTTTTGGAAAGCTGAAATGTTGGAATTTGGAGTTTGAAAGGAAGTGTTGGATGACAGTGACCCACTTCCAGAGAGCTGGGAATGTTGGTAACGGAAATAGAGATGAAGTCCTGGTGACCCAGACTCTTGGGATTCAGAGAGATTGAAATTGATGCTGGAAGCGGCAATATTGGACCGTGGTCACATAATACATATGACCCAGTCACTTGAGCTGGAAATTGGAAACCGAGATGTTGGATCGCGGTCACGTGCAAAGTGACTCAGTTTCTCGAGCAGCTGGACAATTGGAAATGCTGCTCACTCACAAAGTGGATGATGATTCGGTCATCTTTCCTCCTTGGCTTCCTCCACGTCGTATCCATGTTGCCATGTGGTCGTGGCGCGGGCCGTGTTGGATGTTTGGCTGGGCGAGTGGGCGTGTTCCTAAATGCGGCTCACCGTTCCTGAGAACGATTGCGAGCCTATTTCGTAAGTGGTACAAAGATAGAACACATAACGTTTCTTCCCCACGGTCGTTCGCAGGACTCGGATCACTCTCAAGTCAGATAGTCAGTCGCCCGAATCCTCAACTCCGTGTGTTGTGGTTGTCCTGGCGGCTGAGAAGATTCAAGCGCGGCTAATCTGATAATCTTATTCTCAGCGAGGCTGAAATAGGCACGGTTGGGGCTTAGAGGCAGAGCAAACTTTGCAAACCTTTGTAGAGCAGACCATAGTCGAGTTAGTCCGGAAACTCGCACTTCCGCGCAAAAACACAAAAACCTTCCGCACAATTGCAAAACGCATAACGTCGGCCATTTTATTGCCCTGCAATACCACAACCAATGTATTTTATAATATAAAAATTATATATATATAATTAATTAATTAAAGGCTTTAAATGCATATAGTTTTTTCTATTTAAAATATATTATAAAAAGCGGGAAAAAGGCTGGAATTTTATTCTGCATATTAATTGCAAGCTATGAAATTACTGCTTGTATTGGCTAAGGTATTGTGAGATTTTGCTATGCTATAATTAATAGTAAAAAAACATATGCATTTAAAGCCCTTAATAAATTAATTATATATATATAATATTTATATTATAAAGTCCATTAATTAAAGCGTTGTAAACCAATAAAATGGGGCATTATACGAACGCCAAATTTATTTTTTATCCAAGTCATTAATTAATATTTAGGGTAAAACTCCAGTCTTTTCCCCGCCCTTTATAATATATTTTAAATAGAAAAAACTATATGCATTTAAAGCCTTTAATTAATTATATATATATATATATAATTTTTATATTATAAAATACATTGGTTGTGGTATTGCAGGGCAATAAAAATTGGTGGTATGCATAGTAATGCAGTTGTGTTGAAGTGCGAGTTTTCGGACTAACTCGACTATGGCCCACTCTATTTTGTCCAAACTTTCGCGGTGACGGAGTTTAATTTCAGTAAGCGCGACTAGAGAGAGCATGATGTCAATAAATGGGCATTTCTTGGAAGCACAATAGAGTATCGGGAAGCTACTATTCCGGGCACCGGGTGTTTATATCAACCGCACTGTGAGTCTGTGAGGTTTCGATTTCCGAATGATGCGCACATGTTTTGTTGCTGTCGCTGTTGTTGTTGGGGGCTACGTGGGACTAAACAACATTCTGCTAGTACTAGTACGTAGGCGCCGTCGGACATGCTTAATTGCCGCGCTGGCGGGTCCGCGGATCCGGATCTCCCCAATGACAGCTGTGGAATGCGCGCCGGGGCACCCTGCAAACGCACTCCCCGAGCCACTGGGCATGGGTGGGCGGCATCTTGGCAGTTTATTGGCTGGAGGCGAAAACGGTCGTGGGTTGTCTGGTGTTTGCAACCATGAGCTTGGCGCTTGCGCGTTTTCGCTGTTCAGCCACAAGACCAATGAGGGCGGTGGATGACTGACAGCGGCAAGGGCTTGAGAGAACGGACCGCTCTGGATGTTAGGCTTTATATAGGCTGAGACGGATCCCTGGAACATGCAGATGGTAAACGTTGCCGCTTTCATTTACATACCCCTCATTCGCTGTCCGAGAACCTCCATCGTTGTTCCAAGATCGACTTCTCTTCTTTTTGAAAACGGAAGATTCCCTTTCGTTGTTCGAGAAGACACTCATCGCTGCTGGCTCTTACATCACTGGCTTTATTGCCTTCTGTTCGCCTATTCCAAGTTTTCGAAGCTCTCTCTTAGACATCCTCGTCTACATCTCCACACTCTTATGTCATTTGCTGTCTAAACATCAAGAAAGACATCATCTTCTCAAACCTCAACGTCTATATCTCCACGACGCCTCAGTCTCAGCTTCTGCTTTTACAACCAAGAACTGTCGAACCCACCGAAACTACTAAATCTCTCATCTCAACACCTCCCAACCATCCTCATGTTACTCACATCCACCCGAACCATCACCATGTCATCTCCCACTCCCCAAAGTCACAACATCCCCTCACCCCCCAAACGCCCCCGCCTCTCCCTCCAAACCACAGCGGCTGCTCCCCGCGTCCCAGCCAAATCCCGCATGTCAGGCCTCTCCCTCCACACCATCGACCGCTCCTCCCCCACCGCCTTCAACACCCTCTCCAACGCCTACGCCACCGCCATCTCCGCCATCCCAGCTTCCCCAGCCACCGCACATCCCTCTTCCTATGGCACTTCCACCCGTTCCCCCAAAACCGCCATCAACACCGCTCGTCCGAAATTCCTCCGCATCCAAACCTCTTCCGAGACTGGCACTTCCAGCACCTCAAACTCATCGCCCGCAAGATCAACTTATGCAAGACACACCCAAACTCCCGGCCCAACATCACAGAGTCCGGGAACGGTTTTCCCATCATCTCTAACCCTCGCTCTCACCCCGACACCTGTTTCCTCTACCTCGCCATCAAAAATGTTCACTTTCAACAGCCCCGCTTCCACTCAATCACCACTCACCCCTGGACGCTCACGCCGTGCCACAATCAGCCACTCCGCACCATACAGCCATCCAAGATCCTTGCATAGTATTCTCCGCAACTCACCCCTTCCACCACCGTCCAATATAAGTCCACGGCGGGCGGCGAGGAGGCAGTGTTTCGGCAAGCAAAAGCACGTTGGCTACAACGAGCCCCTAACCCAAGAAATCTCCACAAAAACCTACGTCGCATCACACATCGACCTACTCGCCGAAGAAGGCTCGCCTGTCACGCCATCTTCATCTATATCGCCTGAGAAGAAAAGCTTGCGTGAAAATGTTGTGCTGGGAGGTAAGGAGACCGAGAATGCGGATCGAGAAAGCAGCGAAGAGGTTGTGGAGAGGGCGGTCAGGGAGGGCGAAGATAGTTTGAGGGATTGTGGACAAACCCCAGGACCGTTTGAGGAGATGAGGAGGAGGATGGCGGGCCTGGGGAGTGAGAGTGAGAGTGATGGGACGGGGGAGAGTGGGGAGGGGATGGGGAAGGGGAATGGGCAGAGGAAGAGGAAGTGGAGGGGGGAGAAGAAGAGGCAGTGGGTTTGGACTATTGGGGTGAATGAGGAGGAGGGGGATGGGGAGAAGGAGGGTGGGAGGGGAGATACGCCGGTTACTGCTGTGAGGGAGGAGGAGGAGGTGAGAGGAGAATAGGGAGGCATAAGGGGAAGATGGGGAGTGATGATCATGATGATTTTTATGAACTTATGGCTATGATGGATGTGGGGGCTGTTGAATAGGTTGCATTAGTGGGTTTAGCGAAATGGATTGTATCCTTACTGTGTCCGAATTCTTCCTGCGGTTTGCAATTGACTTTGCACGATGAATCGTGACTCGTTGTTCGTGACACTGAATTACATGACTTACTGTCTCCTAAACCTGAGGTCAGTCACCTGCTCTGCTCAAGCTGTATGGATCTCCTGCTTCTCCCAGCCATACACCTGTGAGTCTGTGACCCAGTAGCACAAATACAGCTGATCTCTCAAGCCAAGCAAATTGCTACTTGTATTCAAAACCAAACACTTACAGGTCAGCTGGGTACGAATCATTCAGCTTTGGATTTGAATGCCTTTCTCCGCAAACTGAAACCCTTGGCCTTTTTAGCTTTAAACAGAATCGAGTTCCGTAGCTGGAGCTTGAGGATGGCGTTCGAGAGTCTCATTACTTGGACAATTGCGCCTCTCGCTAAAAGAAAACCGTTCCTGGATTTCCTACCATCTTGTTACTATCCTCGCTGGGATCCTCCGTTCCTTTCATAAGCGAGTAGCATCTGTGATATTCACCTGTGATATTTATTCCAAGCGGCTTGCCCTAAGCCCGCGCTTCGTCCGCTTCCCTCTCGCCTCCTTCGCTCGTTCGCCTGTCTTAAGTGCGGTTCTCCAAGCTTCGTCGCCAGTTGCTCTGCCTTTTAGCGCGAATACATCTTCTTCTCCTTGTTACGGGCCGTAAGGGGCCCTTCGGACCAAGGTTCCTCCGGACCTTGCTTGTTTGTTATTTGTTTACGCGCTAGTGCGAGCTAAGCTTCTAAGCGACCGGTCGGGGATGCTGCCAGCTACTTAAGGTAGCCATACCCTCGACCCTCTTAGCTCTTTCGTCTTGTTTATCTTGTCTTTACACACGCGTCGGTCCACGTGACCCCTCCTGGTGTAGCCGTGATACTCCTGCTCCTTCCAACCAATCTTCTCACAAGCACTCCACAACAGTCGCCGCTCGCTACCTCAAGCTACGACCCGTCAACTTTCTACTTCCTACAAGCAACCCCAGCGTGTCTCCTCAGGATACCTTGGTGACCACCAGCGCACACCTTTCTCGTCCAAGATCACCTCATCGACATAGAAGCTATGAAGCAGAAAAGAAACAAGGAAAGCGGCATGCGCAAGTGCATTGTCTGCCGCGACTACTTCGACAAAGAACGGTCATTCCCCCAGGCCAACCCGCGTTGCAAACACCGATCCGAGGTCTGCCTGCGCTGTACCAGCCGCGGCATTCACAGCGCATTGGATAACAACGACTTCCACAATATTCAGTGCCCGCACCCCGAGTGTTTCTGGACGCTTGATGGAGAGCGTATCTTCCAACTGGTCGACGCTACCACATATGCCCGGTTTGTCTCTTCTTTTCCCAATCCTCTTTCCTGCCCCAAGCCGTCCTTGTGGACCGTCTATCAAGTGCGTCAACTGACATCACCAATGCCTAGATACGAATACCTCTCTGCACTCAACAGCGTCAAGCATGAGCCGAACTTTCGTTGGTGCTCCAACCCCAATTGCGACGGTTTCGGAGTCCACAACGATGTCCAGGAGCCTATGATGCAGTGTGGAAAGTGTGGACACTTGACCTGCTTTTACCACCAGCGAGAATGGCACCACGATCTTTCGTGTGAAAAATATAATGAATTCGCCCCCAACGACGAGGAAAAGGACCCAGAAACTCAAGAGACCATCGCGGAGACCACCAAAGCTTGTCCCCACTGCCAGGCCCGCGTGAAATGGGAAAGTGGCTGCGAACGCATGACGTGTAAGTATTCGCTCCCTAAATACTCGACTCCTTGATCCTAACAAGCTTAGGTGGATATTGCAACAAGTACTTTTGCATGCGTTGCGGAGACAAGATGAAACGCAGTCCACACCAGTGCCGGTATGCGAGCTGGTAAAGAGACTCGATGGAATCTTGAAAGCTAGTCACAGCTTCGAGCTGTGATACTCCTTCCCTAGCGTCATATGCACAAACGAAAACACACAAAAACAATCACAAAAACACATAAAAAATCCAAAAAATACCTCCCCCCCCCCAAAAAAAACACGAGACACCACAACTCCTGCTGCGCACTCTTGCACTTCGACAAGTCCCTTGCCTCTTCCCTGCGACCTCCACAGAATATTCTCCTCGACAAGCATGATCTGGCCAAGACTTTCGAAAGCAGGTGAGGGCTACGGACGACCCCAAGACCTGGAAGGTCCGAGGATATCTCGCGGACATCGACGTTTCTACGAACTTGCCAATTCGTCAGCAATTGCAATTGCCGCCTGTTTTTATGTTCGACCCCATTATTCCCCAAAGCCCATATGCTTAGCCCGTTCGAGATCCCAATATTCCCCGAGCCTATATTAGCACCGGCTATTATAATGTCGTCTAGCTGAGAATGCAAAAGAACCGTGGTGATACCATCATTTGTGTGCATTGCGGAGCTCCAATCCAATGGGTGTCTATTCCGGCTGAATACAATGCGAAGTGGAGGCAATTCTGCGCTCGCGTTCGCATCATGCTTGCGACCACTTTGAATGCTGAGAAGAATGCTGCAAAGGAGGCTTAGAAGGGTGGCAAGAAGGATGACAAGGATGACGAGGAGGCTGCCCTAGATCCGAAACTTTCTAAGACCAATCCCCTGAAGCGTCGTCGTACGCCGTGGTCCCCAACATCCTTGGCGCTCGGTTCACTCAGGTTTCCAACGTCAACTACCACGATATACGCCGAGTTCCAGTCAGAGGAGGACGCGAGGAGAGAATCTACTTCCTCGACCACAATGCTACCAAGCTCCGATCACGATCTCCAATGCACCGTTCACGTCCACCCGCGATCTCATTAACGCCAAGAAGCATGTCGAAAGTCAGGTCCGAAAGGATGCTCCAGGATGGGTTTTACAGAACTGCGAACTCCAAATCGACAAGAAATGCAATGGGAAGCTCGCGGACCGTTACCAGAGATTGAACGTTGGTGAGCACACGGCACCATCCACAACGACAAGAGCTCGATCACGATTTCCAACCGCAAGGTTGCTCGCATCGAGGACATTGCTCCAGAGCATCCCGAGCTCCGTGCTCGTGCCATGCCTTCCGCTGACCGCGACGTCGCTGCTTCACCTTCCGGTGGTACAGCTTCAACTTTCTTGGTTGGTATTTCGCCTTCGACTTCGGGTTCTCCGCCTCCTGCTCGCCTTACGGCTGGAGCCAAGACTGTCAACAAGAAGAATTGCGCCAAACTGCCGCTGCTCCCAGGGCTCCTCGCAAGGGCACCAAGGCTGCTGCTGCTCTCGACCCCCTCCAAGCTCACCACATCCTTCCCTGACCCCGTTTACGTGCTGTCACAAGGTTCAGAGTCGCGTGACCTCTATTCAACAGCATCCTACAGCATATCACTGCCTGCGTTGACCAGCTTCCACTTGTTGTCACGCCTGTCCGTCGACATGCCAAGCCAGTCATGTCTTTGACCATCTTTGTTCAAGAGGTATGCCCGAGGCTTAGCACGCGCAGACTCGCCCAGGATGGTCCGAACACACTACAAAAAGTTGATGTGGACATCCAGACGTCTGGACAGCTGCTGGGTGTTCATGCAATGATGGCCCGATTACTACCGAAGACTATGCCGCCGCCATGGCCCTACTCAATAAGCCTGTCACGGCACCGGTCCACGAAACTAGCACATTACAAGCCGACGAGCCCAGCGTGGTATTGCCTGAAAATACTCCAACGGCACCAGTGCTCACGCCCAGTATCCCACAAGTCGATGAGCCCAGCGCGGCTTCACCCAAACAATCCGACGTGGCACCACTCCCCGAACCTAGCATGTCGCAAGACAACAATACCAGCGTGGTAGTCTACGAGGAACCTACCGCCCCACAGCGCGTTCCACCTCCTCCTTCTGCTGACGCTGTCCAAGAGACTGGTTACAGATCAGCTTGGTCGTCACGACTCGCGTTTTGGGAAGTGATGGCATGGCAGTGGGAAGGAGTCTGCGTCTTTCACCGGACGTCTGGGAGCGGAGAACACATTGTACAATATGATTCGCGAGTGGCATATTAGTTGCCTACCATAGCATAGGACATAGGTGAACGGGTACCAAATGCAATTCTATGCACATTGACCTTCAGCTTTTTGTTTCCAGTGCTTCGTTGTCAGCTATGTCTGAAAATTCGTTCATAGATTTTTCTTGCGCTTCATGGAGTCGTTCTTAATCCGGACTACGATTGCGTACCTGTTTGCCCCTGGTCTTCGTGATGTGATATAGTTATTTCTTTTATGCTAAGTTGTAGTATAGAGACAGCTTATATATATAGACTCTGCGTACTAGCAGAGGATAAAGTGTGGGGGGATTCTTCTAAATAATGGGACCGAGTCTTCCACGCTCCCTCGAAGCCTGTTAATATTTCCACTTCTCGTTCTCTTGAACACAGATTATCCAAGCCATGAGCATTTGCTACGAGGTTCAAGGCCCACATCGAGATTGGAAATATTTATTTGTCTTACGATAACGGCAAAGAAGTTCTGATGTTCATGGACTCACAGGTAATGGTCCCGCGCCAATTTTACGGGCTTCTGAAATTTCATATGGTTTGCCACCGGTAGCGGGAGTACTCATTGCTCGCCGTGATACGACTTTTGACTCGCATGGTAATGATCTTGTCGATAGCATGGAGCGAAAGGGACCCCAATACCTCATTATACTTGTCGTCGATTTCGTAGTCACTCAGAAGTACCAGGTCAAGACCGCGGTTATGCCTCAGGAGGGTGAATACCTCAGGGGCCGACAGCTTAGGTAAATTCCATGTCTTGACCTAGGATGAAAGCCGAATTTACGGATACCCTCCAGCTCTCGACCTGTAAGCGAAACCGCGCTTGAGAAGAGCAACCAAAATCCTTGATAAAAGGTAGAGGATGATCTATTGCCATATTTTCGAGGGGAAAAGCAACCAGCGACTTATTAGCCTGCCGTCTCTGAAGATATTTGTCTTCTTGTCGTGGCATTCTCGGCTATAAACATACCTCGTAGTAACAGAACTGGTTCTTGTTGTGTCCCAGGTATCCCATCATTACCTTCGCCCATCGCTTCCGTCATCACATAGCCGAGTAGCATCCGTGATATTCGCTTTACTCTCGCCTCCTCCACCCGCTTGTTTTCTTTAGCGCGTTTTTCCAGCTTCTTCGCCCGTCGCTGTGTCTACTTAACTGTGCTCCAGCAAGCCTTCTCCTCCTTCTCTCGACCCTCATTCTCTCGATCGCCACTGGCTACCAACAGCGTCACACTCCTGACTCTTCCATTTCGCGTCGCGTTTTCGCCAAGTAGTCAAATGCATGGCGTCAATCATAGAGTCCGAAATGCGCCAGTGTCTCGTTTGCCTTGAGCACTTCAAGACCGAAGTCTTCCCCAACATCCACGATCGTTGCGACCACCCTCTCGAGATCTGCGCCGCTTGCACCAGTGACACAATCGTCTACCAGCTCAGCTAGCATGATCTGCGCGACCTGCAGTACCTGCACCCAGCTTGCAGCTTGCCCATCAGCCTGCAATGCCTCATGGCTGTCGCCGACGCCGCTACTTGGACTCGGTTAGTCTCTCCCTTCCCGAGCTCTTCTTGTCCGCTGTTCCCCTACTAACACGACGAATTTCTAGCTACGAGTACGTACTTGTCGAAGCTCGAGCTCGTGAAGGATCATCCGAACTTTCGCTGGTGCAGCAACGTTGAGTGTGACGCCTTCGAGGTCCACAACTGTCCCGAAAAATCCATGGTCAAGTGCTACAAATGCGGCTACGCTTCGTGCTTCAGGCACCAGCGCCCATTTCACTATGGCGTTACCTGCGATAAGTTCGATACAATCTTACTCAAGCATGAAGACAACGAGAAAAAGTCCCGGGAGACAATTGACGACAGCACCGTTGCCTGCCCCGGCTGCGGCGTCCGAGTCGAGTCCTCTGGCGGTTGTTACGATATGACTTGTAAGTCGCACTAGCTCGACACCATATTCTCGGGTTCTAACTATTCTTCATGTAGGTATTCATTGTGAGACGGAGTTCTGCTACCGCTGCGGTGAAGATACGGGAGACGGACACGAAGAGTGCCCGGCCTATGAGACGGACCAGTCGGAGGATTCGGACTGCTGAGAGTTGCCTTCTGGTTGACTTGTGCCCGAACTACATGGCTAGCTTCTTGCTTGGCCTAGCTGCGCCCTTGCCCTTGGCCTCATAATAATACGAGGCATATCTTTTCAGCCTTTGTTTTCATGTCGTGTCGCTTTTGTTGCTTAGTGTCACATCAAAACATCAAACTCGTAATGGGCTCATATTCCAAAAACGGTTCTCCGAGCGTCAAGTGTATAGTAGCGCTCCTAGCACGTTGGGGTCTCATATAAACAGTTTAATAAAAAATCTCGAAATTCTAAATGTGTTGGGTCAACTGGATTGACTGACGTTGCAACGTAGGGGGTAGAGAATGGAGTATATTGATAGATGATGGAGAGGAATGATCCCCAGCCGTAGAAGTTAAGCTATAGGCTGGGTGGCTAGCGCCGCAGCCTCGGTCAGCGGTGGTGGTGACCTCAGGGGTAGGGGATCTGACCCCGCCCACGGGCCACCATGGTCAACACCATGGGTGCGACGAAATGGATATCCCTTCTTGGACTCTTGCATGCGTTGCGGAGAGAAAATCGGAAGAAGAGAAGCTGGCTGCACGAGTGCGAGTATGCATCTTGGGACTGGGAGAGTCGGTGGACTCCGAGAACATAGAGGGTTCCTGAATACGGTTCAATCACTTTTTGACCATTGCTTTCGTGCCCTGATATTGGTGTTCGTGCCTTGCTAGCTTTTTACTAAGACTTTGTGCGAAGGATGTATGGGGCAACTCGCTTGCTTCGCATTGTGTCGTTAGAGAACGGGCTCGTCCTATCCTATGCGAGACCTGAAAGGCTGAAACGAGGAAATTGCAGTGTCTCTTGGGGTAAGTTCATTCTACTTGAGGCGTGTCTCGGAAAAGCTTGTCCTATCCTGCGCATGCTTAGAGCTAATTGCGTGTTGAGCTTTTGCTTCAACTACGAGAATCTGCGAGACACTCCTCCTTGAAACTATTCTCAGACATTTCCTTGTGTACAGCTGAAAAGGGCTATTCGCACTCCAAAACAACTGTTTGCTATTGCTGTCTTTGCACAAAACAAAGAGCCGAATGAGTTGACTGATTGTTGACTTCCATACGATCATCCCGTAAGAATGCGTTGCAAAAATTCGCAAGACCCCGACAGTATCCGAACCCCACGCTCCCTTGCACCCATCGCGTCTCCAAAACAGAAAAAGATGTTTGGCCAGGGCGGGAATCGAACCTGCCTGCGCCGTACTAATCTTCTGGTGCTATAACCACTCAGCTACCCGGCCGTCCTATTGGTTGAGTTTCGTGATGTCTTTTTCTGTTATGACGGTGTCCAGAGTAAGAGCTTTCAGTTTCGCAGCAGTCCAACTACGGGTACGGACTTCCTCTTCGTGTCTCTCTTCAGAAGCCTTCTTGAGTCCTGCTATAAAGTAACTGCACAGCCAGACTCACCCCGGTGACATTGCTAGCAACAACAGATTCAGATCAAGTTTGGATTCACCTATCTAGCTTCCCAGACTGGTACCGTACGAGACATCTGCGAGCGGCCACTGTCTAGTAGCATAAGAAAGAACTCGCGCTCCCGCTCCCCTCTTCCCTTTCTCCTGTCAAACAACAAAACGACTGAACTCCTACTCCGCAAGCTGAACACAACATCGTTGTCTTCCACCCAGCAATCAGCCAGCAATCACGCAGCGATCGACCAACCGTTCCCCTTACGTGTACCAACAGCCTCCTTCTCCCCCTTCTCCCCCTCCTTCCTCCGAACAACAAGCAGTCGTGGAGAACAAAGCCCTCGATGGATACGGAATCGACGCAATGCCACGTTTGCGGGGGCGCGTTCGACCCTCGAGTAGTCCACAAAACTACACTTAATTGTAGACATCCCACCCGAATCTGCAAGGAATGCGTCAATCAGCATATCCGCACCAATCTTACTAGCAGCAATCTCCGCAGCCTTCGATGCCCTGATGCAGGGTGTGGTTGGACGCTCTCAGAGACTGGTCTTTCTCGTGTCTCCACCAAGGAAACCTGGGATCGGTTTGTGCCTCAACCTCTTTTAAACTATCTTTATTGCCAGTAACTGACAGCACAAACAGGTACCTGTATCTGGTCAAACTGGATGCTGTCAAGCACGAACCCAACTTCCGCTGGTGTTCCAATTCAGGGTGCAAAGGCTTCCAAGTCCACACAGCCACCAAGCCCAATGGCGAGCTCGACCGTGCTATGAAATGCGACACCTGTGGTGCTCTTTCCTGCTTCCGGCACCAGAGACCTTGGCACCATGGACTCTCCTGCGAAGAGTTCGATAAGAGCAACCCAGCTGATGAGCCGGACAAAGAGACGCGCAAGGTGTTTTCTGAGAAAACAAAGCGCTGCCCCAAATGTCAAGCTCGTGTGGAGCGGGCTGGCGGCTGCGACTCCATGATCTGTAAGTTTCTTCTTTTTCTTTCTCTGTATTCCACTATGACTTGGATCTCGGATTCTGACGGCTTTAGGTACATACTGCTTTCGCACATTCTGCTGGCATTGTGGCAAGCTTGATGTAGAATGCGTCTGCGGATTCTCTTCGCCTCCTATTGTGACGCGTTGGTAAAATCAGCGGTTTTTATGCCCTAGCTCGTCACGTGCAGAGAAAAGGAGAGAAGAATAGAATCATCGTTGAATCCACCATTCTATATTGCGGGAACAGCTAGCCAAGCTGGAGCTAAGCCGAAGGAGAGCGCGCTTGGGAGCTCTGCTTGGGGCCTGAGCTCACGTGAGGAAGAGTTCAGCCTTGGTTAACCCAGCTTGACCGGCCGTAAGCTACGTGATTTGGTAGAATCATGTAATGGTCTATGTATATATAGAGAGGAAGGGAAGGCAAAATCAACGCTACTATGCTTCTCCCTATTAATATTGGAAGCATTGCCCGTCCAGATAGCTCAAGGCATTTCTTGGTATCCAATCTGTATAAAAAATTTCCCCTATGATTTTTATCTCCTACACCAAGTTGTTCCCATCTATGCATAATTCCAAGCGGGAGACCCCGCGAACTTAACTCCGGGCGTGGTTATTCTGCGCATTCGACGGAAAATTTCCATACGACAGAAACATGTCCGCGGGAAAATTTACATCAAAATACCGCGTTGTCGTCTTCATACCTAATACTTCGAAATCCAAGCGAGATTCCTTGAATACCCGCGAGCGTTGCAGCGTCCTTCTCCATCGTCGTCTCCTACCACAACGCGATCGCCGCAACCATGGACATTAGTCATGGCCACCTCCATGACTTCAGCAACGAGAGTGTGTATTATTTGCGAAGAAGAGCTTGAACTGAATTCCTTCCGCAAAGCCAAGCCACTCTGCGCTCGTGTCTCGGAAGTCTGCCAGACTTGTGCCAGTCTCTGCATTCGCGCCGCCTTGGATCGCAACGACTTCAACGACATGCCATGCACTCATCCAGACTGTATCTGGACTCTCGAGGAGCCAGACATCAAGCGTATCGCCGATGGCAAAACCAGAGGACGGTTTGTACTTACTCTTCACGCATTCCATGCTGGCTTCCCGTTTCACTGACACTACAAATAGCTACACATATCTCTCGAAGCTCGCCGAGGTCAAGAACCACCCAAACTTCCGTTGGTGTGCGAATCCTTCCTGCGACGCCTACACAGTTCATCAGCCTACCAAGCCCGAGAGAAATCCTTTGATCGATGACCCATTCATCCTCAAGTGCGAGAAATGCGGCTCCCTTTCATGCTTCCTCCATCAGCGACCGTGGCACAAGGGTCAGTCGTGCCGCGAATACGACGAGAGCCAGGCCAGCCGCAATGACAGGAAGACAGAGAAGGAGACGCAGAAGTTCGTCCAAGAAAATACCAAGCCGTGCCCCCACTGTGGCGTGCGAGTGGAAAGAGACAACGGCTGTCAGTACATTATGTGTAAGTCAGCTACCGGATGTCTTTCCTATGCCACACTTCCGCAACTGATCTGACAATTCTAGGTGGCTACTGCTGGGGTGAATTTTGCTGGACCTGCCTGGCGGAAACGGAAGACGCAGAGCACGAAGGAAAGTGTCTGGAGGCGGACGACTCGGATGACTCCATGTCGGAGGACTCGAACAATATCGATGACTCTGATAACTAAGTGCTCATCAGGACGGTACAGGTCTCGGGGTCACTTGCTTGGCTTGGCCTGCGATTTTCAGCTTTTTGTTGACTCTCCTTGGTCTTGGAATGAAAGCATAACTTTCTGCCCTTGTTTCAATACCGTGATAATTTTGGCTTTCGTTCTATTAGACTACTACGAAGAGATCGAATGCCCCCAAAAAAAACTTCGAGACCAAAGACAAGGAGTTCGACAAGTAGAAACCTAGAAGCTGACGCTGCTCCGCTTGGAGTTATCCAACCATTGCCATGACCAGAACTCTCGAATGAGGACTTGAAGGCGATGTGATGTCTTGGAATCCGAATAGTCCTTTAGTAAGTACGACACGAACTCAGGGGTGTGGTGTTAGATAAGATGCATGGTCACCGGTTCCGTCTTCTCTAGAGTCTCTTCGATCTTTGCTGTATTTGTGAGTACTCTTGATGCGTCAGGAATTGTTTCTGAGCTGATTGGGAAAGCGTGAAGTCGGGTTCTGGGTTGTGCTCATTTCTCTCGGGTCTGCTCTCCCCGAGTACTAGCGTTACTGGAATTGGCTGCTCGAAACTCGTGAAGCTTAACTGCCCGAGGTACTTAGCAAAGTTATCTCAATTTTTTATCGGCGTTGCTTTGGCCCCAAACAAACGTGGTTCATGGACTCGCGTAGCGAATACCAACTTGAGTGAGCATTCCCTTATCACCAGAAAATTCCCTTGTCATCTAAAGGTTTCAGGAGTTCCAGGAGTATCAATGTATAATATGGCGATGTCCATCACCTCTGAGAATGAGGAGGGCTGCCACAGCCAAGGTAAATGGATCTTAAGCGGATGAAAGGCGTTGTACCATAAGCACGTGGAATGGGCTAGATACTGCCTGCCCTTTGTGGGCGAGGCTTTTTTACAAAAGCTTGCCATTTGTAGATAGAGCTATAAGCATGGGAGCTCACCGTAGGAGCTCCTTTCTCCTCTAATCACCAATCACAGCATAATGTTACCCAACTAGCACGTTCTTCAACCCGTGATTCAACTATTTCCCTATCCCCTCAACAATCTATGAACAGGATATAATAAACATTATCTCGGAAATCGTTTAAGACATCTGCACAGCCGGGTATAAACGTGGCATTCCGAGAATGGAGTTGCGGGGCGGCGCGAAACGCCGGCCATTCGGTCTATTCACCACTCTTCCCGGCAATGGGAATTCACGCCTTAAAAACCGAAACATGAGAAGAACTTGGCGCAGCAACGCCCTGATAGCGAGTCTTTGTCCTGCCGTCATAGGCGTAGCGGGCGGCCGAGGGGGAGTAACCTGAATTCGTAGCACGGGGATGACCTCGAATTCGATCCTCGTCAAGGTGAGCTGCAATGCCAATAGCCATGTCGAGCGAATCGGCCGA
The DNA here is from genome assembly GCA_037179335.1 of Cyclaneusma minus. Lineage (NCBI taxonomy): Eukaryota > Fungi > Ascomycota > Leotiomycetes > Marthamycetales > Marthamycetaceae > Cyclaneusma > Cyclaneusma minus. The sequence goes on from JAKZHN010000014.1 coordinate 754,758, forward strand.
TTATATCGCATCGGTGCATTGACATGAGGCGGCCATCTCACCTCCCCCCGAAGGTTTTGGGGAAAAGGTCCGGGCCATTGCTCCTCGAGGATGTTTATTAACGACATTACACGAGCAAAGATATTATCAAGCCAGTGTCTGCCAGCCCGGGTTCTCGGGTTGGGATAAACAATTGTCGTGTCTGCGAGACCGTTTTGTGCTACTGGTGGGGCGTAGACGGCAGTTAGCGCTTGGAGTAGAAGATCCTTGCGCGTATCCAGCTGTTGCGGACCACGTCCTAAAAAGGGCCCAGCATTTGAGAGCCCAAAAGCCCTTTCACCCCAATCGCTAGTCAATATGTTAGCAACATTCATGCGACCAAGTATGGACTTCACTGAAATCCGTAAAATTGGGATTTGTGTTTCTCTCAGAACATCCGAAAGGACTGTGGGCATGGAAAGAGAGCTAGCGAGGATGGAGGGTGACGTTTTAACGTACTCTGATGGGGAATTAGGAGGCCTGGGAACTCTTTGGACAACACGTTCGGGCCCCCCGGGTTTGGGAACGGACGTCAGGGGGTTTGTCTTATAAGCAGTAGGATCTCCGCTGCGAAGATGGTGGGGCGCTGTCGTACGCGTGTGAGGGACTCCGTAAGGTGGTAGTAAGGAGGCCACAAAGTTTTCAAGCATGTCTTGGAAGCGGGCGTGGTTTTGGTGCTGTTGCAGATCTGCTATGTAGTCGATTCTGGTCCGGGTGTTATCCAGCTGCGTACCCGGATCCTTACGAGCACGAAGGTGTGTGGGCAATAAGACAAGCTGGTTGTTAAAATGCAAAACATATTCAGCATATGTTCCCTACAAAGAGTTGTTAGCCATCTGGCTTTTTTTTTTGAGAGCCAAGGGCGAAGGACCCTTGGAATATGCTCTAGACGTGTCTATTATGTATAAGGTGTTACATGTGACTACTACTAGTATATTGAACTTGAAGCTTACTTGGCCATTGACCTTGTGGTGAGTAGAGAATCTTCCGACTACGATAGGTCTCTCCTCCACCACCTGACGATAAGCGGCATTGTTCTGGTCGGTATGGGATTCAAGGTATCCCACAAAGACACCGAGGTGAAGAGCACGACACCGCACATCTCAGTAATCTTGGCTAAGATTGAAATTGAGCTGCGGCTGGGCCATTTTGTGGCAAACGGTTGAGCCGGGAAATAGCAGGTGATATCAAGTATAAATGAAAGATGTCAAAGCCAAAGGCAGCAGACGGATAGCGAGTACACCAGTCGAAATCATTCATGGGCAAATGTTCAGATGATTCACTATTATAGCTGGACAACAAAGACGTCAAGAGGAGCCAGTTTCTTTCATTCGCTGTCGCCGATCATTGAACTCGAGGACAGGCATCCGGCAGACAAAGGAAATTGTCATCAGCGCCATGCCTTGTGCTTGACAATAGTACGCCTAGAACCTCGGGATATCTTTTCTCCAACTCGAAATGGAATAGTCATCACGTGACACGTTCAGACAAAACAAAGTCAAAAGTAAATGAAGTGGTGGATCGCGCGAAATCTTCAAGAGCAAGAGGGATCTAGCTAAAAAGAATGGCCTAGCTAATGCTACGTCCGATCCAGAGCATCAACACGAATGATCTAAATGAACTCGGCTGGTGCCAATGAGTCCTTTCTCCCACTTCGAGTTCATCAAAAGATAGTTCCCAGCGGGATCAAGCATCCAGAAGGGATTTTCGACTCTTTCGGTAGGTTGGATGTGAAACGGTTGACATCCTTCTCGTCTGCACCCAGGCGTTGAACGGTCAGCTCGACTGCCATTCTTTGTCTGAATCCTACCAAACCATTCTCCCATCTACTCGACTCAAAAAAAAAACGATAGTTCTTCTAGCTCCAGCTTCAACAACTTCCAGTTCTTGAGTAAAAACAGATGAAAGATTACCAGGACCGTGGCAGCGGACTTGGCGGGATGGCCGAGCGCCGGGACAAGCATAGTAACCTCGTGGCTGAACTGGACGGTGGGCGTGTTCAGAAATCTGTTGAATGACTCCGGTTTGTTTGATGCAGACTTGGGCAACAGATAGAGGCACGGAACACAAACCAGACGTCCACTTTGATCATTGTCACACGTTAATTTCGGGAAGAGAGTGCAGACTCTTTTCTTCTCACTGTACTAAGCTCCTCGACTTTGGGGTTGCAGAAGACCCAAGGAACTTGGGCGGGCCGTAAGGAAAGCTGCCATCAGGATAGCTTCCCTGGGCTTGGCTGTCAAAACCTACAAGTTCTGGAGTTGTTTGGTAGACGACTGGCTGGGTAGACAAACGGACTTACAATTTGCCCTAGGGTTTGCCGGTTTGCCAATTAATCATGCTACACTCCATGTCTGAGCCAGAATCGGAATCGACTCTTGTGCTTGATTTTTGGAGCTTCTCTGGATTGCAGATTGCTCTATTTGCCTCAAAAGTCGACGACCTATCTGGTGGGGTCCTTGTAGTCGGCGCACTCGGCACGAGTGTGGAAGCTGCAGACAAGCCTAAGAATTGTTCTGGTAGCAGTTTTACAGATTGGAAAATAACAGTCTGGAGCATGATTTGGCAAACCGCAAGATCGAATAGGTGTTTTCTATTTCCAAACGAATTTGCCGCTTGCTCGAACTCACGAGCAGTGGGGTGCCATTTTTCAGTCCCACTATTAGTATCCAGCTGATCTTCCTAATCTTAATGTAAATTGTCCATTATCAAGTGACTTGTTGCCAAGTATGCCTGAACACAGGTGATCAGGGATTGCGCAAAATGCGCTCCTAACGACCATCGGAGCTTCAGTAAGGGGGCTGATAATTCAAGAGAAAATGGTTTCATCTGTTGACGTGTCCTTGATGGGGTCCTAGCCCTTGGTCTTTACAAAGAAGTGCGCAAAGTGATGTGCCCCTTCATCCAGGAAGCTATAATGACCATCTTCAATTCGAGTCACATGATAGAGCTCAAGTGCTGCAATAACGGCATCATCGAACATACCTAGCCACGACATTCTATCATCTGACAGAATGGCTTTAGACTTTGACATCAACACTCCAGGAGAAAAGAAACAGAAAGAAAGAAAAAACAGTCTACTGTCTACCCAGCTTCAATCCTCAATGACTTGGGAAAGCGAGCGTTGAGAGAGTTCCAAAGACCTCAGCCGCCGATGAATAAGGAGACGACACGTTGTGATAGGCTTTCAGCGAGAGGGCCCAAGTACGAGGAGGTTGAGATATCGGAGCGGTCCTGGGGTGGGTTGGAGACACGAGACTTGAAGACAGCTGTTTTGCCTTGAGCAAGACGGGTCGGCCCATGGCGGCGGAGAAAGACGAGCTCAACTTACTCCATCTTATTGACCGCTTGGCCACCTATCGCCTTCACTGCTTGATTGATCGTCATTCATCCCGATCTCAAGACATTGCTGAGACAGTATCGGCGAGGACTGAAGACTGACTTCGCCGGGCTGTATCCCGGAGGCAGCTCTGGACATGGAGAAACCAATGGCCGCCGGAGATGGAGAAACTGTTGGCCCGCATTTTGGCGCCTTTGTTTATCTCCTCATACCCCAAGGCATCCTTCGCGTGACCTCCTTTTCCGCGCCGCCACCATATTGCCCAGGACCACCACCACCACGACAACAACAACAACACGCTATCACGCCCTCAATGGATAAACTGTTGACGTGCCATCCGGCTCCTTTTTTTATCTGTCTCATATCTCAAGACCTCTTTCCCCCCCCTTTCCGCGCCCACCACCGCATTGCCTATCCACAACAAGAGCGAAAACAACAACAACAACACGGTACCACAGCACAAGATCGCTGCCTTCTGAGATGGAATAACTACCGGCCGCCCCTTCGGCCCCTTTCTTTGTTTATAGCTGCCCCATATTCCAAGGCCTCCACCTTCGCGAGAACCCCTTTCCCGCGCCCACCACCAGAACCCCTTTTCCGCGTCCACCACCATAGCAACCATCCACAACACGACGACGACGACAACAAAAACGCGAGAACTCGCTGCTGCCTGTTCAGACCGTGATTCGCGATGGCACTGCTGCCTAGATATCTTATTATATATACCCTCCCATCCTCCCACCTCTTTTCCTTCTCCAGACAACAACCAGCAAGCGAAGCTACGGCATTTTTCATCCACGACTTGGAAACTCTCCGTTACCTTTGGTTTTTCGACATTGTTGAATTTTATTTACATACGCCATGCCCCCCCGTCTGCCAGAGCGCGAGGAAGGCCAGCGTACTTTCACGCTTGTGCCTGCCCCTCAATCTTTTGGCCAGCTAGGTGCTGCCGGTCCCGGATCTGCTCCGAGAGTTGTTTCACGACAAACCTCGAAGCAGGTCAAGGCCGCCTACGCTGAGCGGACGCGGGTCGAACCCGAGCCTTGGCTGCCCAGGGACCAGTGGCTAGCCAAGAAGGCTGCAGAGCGGGCTGCAGAGAAGAAGCTCGATGAGGAGTGGGCTAGAGAGCGTGCTCGGGAGAAGAATCGCGACAAGAGACAGAAGGACAAGGCCAAGGAAGCTGAGGTTCTCGCAGCCAAGCGCAAGCGCGGCGAGCCTACGGGCAAGAGACCTCCTCCGAGCCAGAATCTGATCTCCGGGTTTCTGATCACGAATGCGCATCTCAAGAGGGGCCGCGACGGGGATGTGGAAGATGAGCGGCCCTTTAAGAGGCCCAATGTCGAGCGAGATGGGTCGGCTCGGATGCACGAGACCTTTGTAAGTGTTCCTGAATCCACTGACTCTGGCGCCATGAGCTAACCATTCAACAGATGGAAGCCCGTCAGGGTGGACAAGTCTCGACATCCAGGACTGGCGACAAGGCTCCTGAGGTAGCTGGGACTAGTTTTTCCAACGCGGTCGTGATCGATGACGACGAAGATGACTATGGTGACTTCGGTCACCTAGTGGACTTTCCATTGACTCAGGCCGTGTTGCAGTCCAGTAGTAAACCCTCGTTGCTGCCGGTCCAGGGTCCTGCAACCCCCGTTGCAGGTCGCCGCCCATCACCATCACATACGGCTCCTGTGGTTTCCAAGGGGGTATTAGAGACAGATGATTCGTTGTTTGATCTCGACGACTTCCCTCGCGATTCACAGGTCGCCAAGACTCTGAGTCCTCCTGCAGCATTCACACGACGGGTCGTTGAAGATCCATTCTTCGATCCCGATGAATTGCCCAGCGACTCAGAGGTCCTGCGGGAATTGGGGAGTGACCCCGTCACCCCAATTACCAAAACGCAGACGTTTGACTGGAATGATCTTCCGTCAGACTCCGAGGTGGCGGGGGAACTCTAAGCCTCGGGCCCGGACTAGGCTGTCTTTGCTTGCAGTACGTCTGGGGTGGGAGTGTCCGAAGGGGAAATGCAGTCGGCAGATGACCATCACTATGTCGTGTCAGAACGTAACATGTACCGACCGCTGGTGCTCTGGCTCTGTTGATTCGAATTTCGGGCATTTCCACCTCCAGCAATGAGAACAGCCTCTACGTGGCGCTGGAGATTAGTACTGCGTGCATCTGAGAAGGTGTGCGTGGGAAGCTAATAGTTCTCAAGGATCAAGTGATCTAGTGGTTTGCATGATCTTGATTTGATACTCATGGTTTCGGACCTCCACTCAGGAGAGACCAAAGGGCTAGGCTTTCGTGCCACGAGCCATGAACACGTACCTTGTCATCATCACCCTTCCGTCTTTCGTCTTTGTATGTCCTTCGCCCTGAGCATGTCCATGACCATGTTCCTCACCATTCTTCTGCACACTCTCCTCATTTGCCAGTTTCTTCTCTTCCCCGTGGCTGTGTCCATGATCATGGTCATCCGCATGGCCATGTCCATGTCCATGTCCATGAGCATGCCCATCCCCAGCCTTCACAAAGCTAATCGCCTTCCTCATCACCTCAAAACTAAAGTCCTTCCCCGCTCCCGCCTTCTCAAAAATCTCCTTGATCCTCTCTTCACTGAATCCATGATGTGCAATAGTCTTGATCGCCTTATCATCCCCCTTCCACGGATCATGCGGACAGAAATCCAGAATCAGGAGCGTACCGCCAGGCTTGAGACGTTCAGTGAGACGCTTAGCAGCCAAGCCAGGATCTTCAAAGTGATGGAAGCCGAGATTCACGGCTGCGAGGTCGAACTCAAAGAACTCGGGGTTGTTGAGGGATGGAGATGGCGTGGAGGTGGAGATGAGATCGCCTTCGACGGCGTGCATTTCGGAGGATGAAAGTCCTCTGGGGTGGGGTTAGCGACTGCCATCAAGTTTTTTTTCCTCGAAACTATGCATTGGAAGCAAATCACTGCCAGGAAATGCTCTGGCTGTGGGACGGTTTTGGATGATGTGGGTTCAAGTGAAGTGGGAGTACAACTCACTGATTGGATGCCACAGTGTTGTAGGCCTCGACCATATTGGGAGAGAGGTCTATTCCCACAGCCTGTGTCACGTATGGTGCCAATGCCTGTCAAGTATGAGTATGTATCAAGAGCTTGGAAGTGTTCAAGACGGTAGATGATTGATATGGGACATCGAGAGAACGATGAATATCAAGATGCCAATTCCCAAGGCCCAAGAATTTGAAAGAAAAAGAGTTGGTGAAGTTGCGAAGAGGGACGAAGAACAATTCCGCGAGATCATGAACTTGAAGAGCAAGCCAAAACATAAAAGTCCCAAAGGGCAAATTGAACACAATCATGAGGCACAGAGACTTGAAACACATACCCTAGACATCAAGCCCGTCCCGCAAGCATAGTCCAGCATCCTCACAATCTTTTCCTCGCCCTTCTTCACACCCTTCACTCCTCCCTCAGCCGACCCATGCTCCTCATCTTCTTCCTCGTCATCAGAGTCATCAGACAAGAACTCAACACCAATCCAGTCCTTCCTGGCACGGATCTCTTTAATCAGCTGTTCCTGGGTAGACTGGAAGCGTGAGTTGTAGCTTGCTGCTTGTTCACTAAGTGGTGTTCTGTCAGTGATGTGTTCGGCGTTGGGAATCTGAAGATCCAGGTGCAATGATCAGGGGAACGAGAACAAAGGGACTGTTTTCCTCTCAGCAGGCCTCAACCTCAAATAGTGAAGAATGCCACTCTGAAATCACAAGATTGACACTCACTCCCAATGCTTCCGATTCGTCTCCGTAAAACCAGCGTTGTCAGCCATCACGAGTTCTCGCGGCACGAAATGAGATGTGGTCGGGGAAAGTAAAGACCCGGATGAGAGGAAGATTGAAGATAGAAGATCAGAACGCCGGGAGCTCTCTCTTCAGCGCAATATATAGATCTCTATCTGAGCAATCCCCTAACTCTATGATCGACCTTGAGCCTTGTCCAGGCAAGAGATGTCAGAAAAAAGCTCCGGAAAGTCTCCGGAAAGTCTCCGGAAAGTCTCCGGCTTCAAGAAAAAGGCCGGAAAGTCTCCGAGCTGGAGAGATGCCTTGCAAGACTAAGGTAGAGTTAATGGCGCTCTTTTCAAGCCTTTAAGCAAAGAATTTCATACAAATGAAAGCGTGTTGTTGTATCAACTGAACCTGGTCAAGTCACAGCGCGCCTCCACATCCGCTTCCCAAAAGAGCAACATTAGCCGCTTAGCTCAGCGCTGGTCTGTGCGCCTGTCCGCGTCTAAAGTTGCCCCACCCACTTCCTGAAAGATCTTCGAAGATCAACGTCACAACGTGCTGATATGTGTCTCGTCACCTCGTGCCAGACGCCCTGTAGGGCTGAGGCTGAGACATAGGGTTCCCGAACACGAGGGAAGACTCAAAGATACACAACGGTACGTACCCCAAACGTCTTTCTGGATCGTTCAGCCGCCACGGAGAATTTGCGACTTCCGGATTCCGATCACCTCGGTGAAGAAACGATGGCTGCCCCTGAGGATTAGTGATCCCATCATCCTATGTTCCAGCACCATATTCCTACCGGGTCTTTCCACGTGGTGATATACCATGGTATTGTCACGATCTTGAGGCTGAAGGTGAGACAAACACGATTGCAGGTCGAGGGCAGGAGACTGAGACTGAGAGAGAGAGCCGTTGCAACGGCAGCTATGTTCTCGCCCAAAAAGGGCTTATTCTTGAATTTCTCCGTATTCACTCTTCTACCTTGGACTTTTTCCTAACATATCATAGTTATTTACTACTTACAGACTGTGGCACGAGTGATGATGCTCTCATGGGAATCTATGGCGGGCCGAGCCGCTTGGTGACGTTCATGAATCCAAGTGCTACTGCGTGTTGATACCCATTTGTGTTGACGCCGAAGACGAAGAGGTCGCTAGTAGCTGATCTGGACTGCTCTTCACAGTCGAATGTCAGACTGCTTAGGGGAATCATCTCTGATTCTCGGAACAGCGAACGTCATGCAGTAGTTACTGTTAGACGATCCGAGGATGTTTCTTGGTGGAGATTGGTGAGCACCAAGTACTTTCCCCTCTCTATGTGCACTTGTTCTCTATCAGTTGTCTCTATTTGATACTTTCGTCTTTCTCTATGTCCTTGCTTTCAGCAAGCCGTCGCCATGTATTCTGCTTTTGTCTTCGACTTGATGTTCCTGAGTCTAGTAGCGGGCAGCAGCTTCTACCCCGGCGCTGGGAATCATTTTGGAATCCCCAATCAGAATGCAACATATGACTATGTCATCGTGGGAGGAGGAACAGCTGGCCTGGCCGTAGCAATGAGACTTGCCGAGGACGGCTGCTATACAGTAGCCGTTGTCGAAGCCGGCGGCTTCTATCAAATCGAATCTGGCAACCAAAGCGTCGTCCCCGCCTACAACCCGCGCTTCTCGTCTCTCTACGACCCCACCGCCTTTCCAGCCACCGACTGGGGCTTTGTCACAACTCCTCAGACATATGCCAACAACCGGTCTCTCCACTACGCTCGCGGCAAAACACTAGGTGGTTCCTCCGCCCTCAACGCAAACATCTACAACCGCGGAACCCGCGGCTCCTACCAAGCATGGGCAGATCACGTAGGCGACTCCTCCTATGAGTTCGACAACTGGCTTCCATTCTTCGCCAAAGGAACAACCTACAATTTCGCCAACACTACGCTCCGAGCCGCAAATGCATCCGTTCCCACCCCCGTCAACCTGACATCAGACTATAGTGATGGACCTGTGCAAATTTCCTACAGCAACTACGCGCTCCCCTTTACCAGCTGGGCCAACCTCGCATTCCGCGCCTTTGGCTTCGGCAACATAAGCTCATTCAGCGATGGTGCTCTCCTTGGGGCACAATACGCCCCCTCTATACTCAAACCAGATACCAACCAGCGCGAAACATCTTCATCATCATACCTCAAAGCAGCATTCGACTCCGGCCTGGACAACCTAAAAGTCTACACCCACACGCTCGCCATGCGCATCCTCTTCTCCCCAAACCTCACCGCCACCTCCGTCGAAGTACGAACCGGCACACGCAACTACTTCCTCACCGCAAAGAAAGAAATCATCCTCTCCGCCGGCGCGATCCAATCCCCGCAGCTCCTCATGGTCTCCGGCATCGGCCCCTCCGCCACCCTCGCCTCTCACAACATAACCGTATTAGCAGACCGTCCCGGCGTAGGCCAGTATCTCTGGGACCATGTCGACATCGAAGCAACGTGGAAAGTAGGCGTCGACGGTTTCAACACACTCAACAACGTTACCTACGCCTCCCTCCAAGCCGCCCTCTTCGCTGCCTCCTCAAACGGCACACCATCCTCCTCAATCTACGGTTCTTACGGGGCTGACTATATAGCATGGGAGAAACTACCTGAAGCTTACCGCGCCAACCTCTCTGACAGCGCGTTACAAGACCTAGCAACTTTTGCGAGCGATTGGCCGGAAGTGGAATATGAGATTGGGTCTATTTATCAGAGTATGGAAGAGGGTGATTATAACGGTTACGGCACATTCGTAATCGTACCCGTTTCGCCCCTATCCCGCGGTACCGTCACTTTACAAACCGCTTCGATGCTCGACCCACCCATCATTGATCCTGCGTATCTGTCTGCAGAAACGGATCGCGAAGTCGCACTACAAGCACTGAAGCGCGGACGTGATATCTTGAGTTCAGAAGCAATGCAACCGATTCTTATAGGCACGGAAACGGCTCCTGGAAAGGAGGTGCAAACGGACGATGAACTGAACGAGTACATTCGAGAAAATCTATTCATGAACTGGCATGCGGCTTGTACTTGTCGGATGGGGAAGGTTAATGATACGATGGCGGTGGTGGATAGTAAAGCGAGAGTCATTGGGGTACAGAACTTGAGAATCGTGGATGCTTCAGCGTTCGCACTTTTGCCTCCTGGCCATCCGACCTCCACGGTGTATGGGCTGGCGGAGAAGATTAGTGCGGATATCATTGCTGCGAGATAAAGAGAAGTAGAATATTACCTACAAAAGAACCCTGACTCTTTGATTGGAAGATGAAAACTGCGCTCTAGCAGGATTGCTGGCGATGATTCCCTAACACTAGGTAAACACTTAGCCTCCCACAAACGAAGCATCTGGAAAACTAGACATCAAACCTAGACATGGAGACTTGAAACATCAAACCCGACAAGCCCCGAGTGGCACTCTATCCCGCTACACCCATCCACCACAACCTGACCACAATTCACGCCCCAAACACTTCCATCTGATATACCTACAAGCAGTTATCCGGCTTCCACAATCGACTTCTGACACGATATACTTCAACACCTCCACGATATGCATCTTCCACCTCGCATTCTGCCATAATTCGCCTGGCAGCAAAGACAGGGATTTCACACGCCGTAGACTAATCAAGCGGCAGTTTTCAACTTTCAAGAATAACAATGGAAGTCTGTGGATAGGTGGTGAAGGAAAGATAAGAGGGCGACTGGTTCCTGGCGCAAGCACCGTAGGTCCGTCAAATCTTGGAAAAGCCAGAAGGGAAGCTTTTAGACTCGCTCTTTGCTACAAAGATATCCGTAGATCTCTTGTAAACTTCTTTGTGTGAGCTGGTGGCTAGGTATTGATATACACTTGGCAACGCCAACATGAATGCAAGTTCAGAGTTCCTCTTCAGACCTCTGTGTCTTGGCGCAACCGTAAGCTAGCAATATTCATAGCGGAACTATCCAAAGCCAGGGAAAGACTTGAAGACGGGAAGTTTGAAGTTGCCCCATTGCATTGGCAACTACTTGAAGGCGAGATATTCAATCCTAAATCATTGGAATTCGGTATCGAGAAACTGACATAGCCCCCGACAATAGGAATTAAGATGAAACACTGAATGATCGTAGTCCGCAGAGCTTTGAAAAAAATAATAGTAGTACGCATTAGCAAATTCTTGATCAACCAACATGGTTAAAGCAGCTCCAACAGAGGAAACCGGAAACTTTTAGCCCACCATGTGTATAGCAATCAACTCAAAGCAAGCGAAGAACAGCAACCAACACAAACATCGCTAATATCGCTCATCAGTCCATCAGATACGAACCTCTCAGTAACCAGCCTAATCTTGCAGCATACGTCGTCTCGTCCCAGCACAGCGGTCCGTCTCCACTCCGCCCCTCTTTTCCAGCAGTAGCCCTACATCCAACCAACAAGATCCGCAAATCCAAGATCCTCATGACCATGGCAACACGTCCAACCACCGCAAACCCCCGATGACGCGCGACCGCCTGATCTCCACATCCCCAACTAACAACTAACAACTTCCACCGGCACCCCGCCACGTTCGGACCTTCGGCAAATTGCCCAACCAACACAATGCCAAAACCATCAAACGGATTCCTCCCTGCCATTGAGTTTTGGGCAACGCCTCTTAGTCACTCCCCGCAAGTCCCTAGCAGCAGATGGCTGGGAAGCGCCAGTAAGGACGAGCTACAAGCGCGCGCTCATCTTGGCCCTGGCCAGGCGCAATCAACCGTCACGACTTCCGCGCCATCCGCCGATGCCATTTCCTGTCTCCCGTCTCCATAGCGCCTGAAACTCGACAAGACGGTCAAAATCAGCCCTCGCAACCGCCGCAAACTCATCGCCACATTCGTAGCATCCCCGGGATTCGTGGTGCCCCGCTTCCCGTCCGCCACCAACAGGCGACCCGGCGGAACGGCTCGCCCGTCCGTGGGCCCCACTATCATGGGTGTCTATTGGTAGGATGACGGAAGAACGCAGGATCTGCGTATTTTGATGTTGGAAATGAGTCACAAGGTCGATGTGCTATGACGCGGAAGCGCGCTGGTTGGCGATGGCTTGGGGGGCGGCAGGAAGCGTAAGGGGGCTCGAGATGCCCTCGAGGGATGGCGGAACTGCGATGGTCTGGGGGTCTAGGGGAACTGGGGATGGCTGGAAGCGCGCTGGTCGGAGAGCCTAGGGGAATTGGGGACGGCATGAAGCGCGCAGCCGGGATGTCGGCGGAAAGTGAGCCACGGATGTCGAAGTCCGAGAGGGTGGAGGGGCTGTTTCAATGGCAGACTGGCAGATTATCTCTCTGTCTATCTGTCTCTCTCTCTATCTGATACGATGGAATGCAGTACCTTACTGTTGGTGCATTCGTCCCGCAAATTGGAAGCTCCCCGTGGAGCTCCATGGCATTGCATTGCACTGCCATTGCGATTCACCAGTGACATCGTCGTCGACCACTGACAGCAACAGTCTTGCGCTCGGACAGTGATATGCCAGCATGCGGCGCTCATATCTGGGCAGCAGGTGACTCACTCGTTTGCCCCTCTGCCGTCCCCTTGCCATGAGAACGAGTTAGAATATTCGACATATGCGAAGGAAGAGGCAGTGCCGGACTAACAGCATCGGTGACATGCAAGAGCGCAGTACAGATAGTAATGTCTTTCCGAGTTCTTGATTTGAGGGTATTTACAGATCTTCCGGATGAAAACAGCTGCTGCCTGCTGGTCCTGCGCTTGGAGAATGCCATATGAACACAGGGCACGGGGGCGGACATGAGCCCTGCGGATATGAGCCCTGCCAAAGCCATTCGTTTTCCCGTCTTCACGGCTATTTTGGCCAAGTTGTTGATTCGAGAGTATCTGGAGATCTCTTCAACCGCAGTCACTACTGCTCGCTGCGACTATCGCTTCTGCGCTTGCAGAAAGTCGGACGCACGGCACGGGGGCGGATGTGTCAGGAGTCCCGAGGGGTCATCCGCTCACCACTCCTCGTAGCTCAGTTCATCAGCGTATAGCTCAGTTCATCAGTGTATCCAAGTATGATGAGGGTCAGAGATGGAGCGAGACAAGGAGAATATGATCTCTAGGTATCTGTTGCTATAGCAGAATCGATTGCCCATGATCTGACTAGGCGAGAATCCATGAAGAAGTATTTCCTGTTGGATCTCCCGCATGCCGGTTCGGATGACATAGCATTGTTAGTAGCAAGGCAGAAGTCGAACTCCCAGCAACTCCAGCCGCCATCTCAGCGGTATGAAGTGTGTGACTGTTGCCTCGTCGTCGCATACGCAGAGGCAACGACTGCATGACGGCGTCCACTGAGGATAGAGATCCCCGGGGTTTGATCAATCGCCGACTTTATCGAAGATTTGATTGTTTCGTTCTGTGGTGGTTGATCCAGGTATCGTGGGGATGAGAATATCTCTACCCGTCCATAGAGAAGATAGATGAAAGTCTGCTGCCAGGCAGCCAGATTATTGTCCGAATAAACCGCATCCTCACTCACCACCAGGCAGCATCAAGCTCAGCATCATGGCTGAAAGCATCAGATCACATCCAGATCCCGTTCGTGTAGCAGCAGTCAGGGAGCAGGCGGAAGCGCCCCCAAATGAATTCGCATCGAGAGTGTTTGCATAAACCCGGGAAATGCGGCTGGAGCCGCCTGACGTGGCCGCTCATGCGCTGCTACCCTTTCCCAGCTTCCCTCGACTTTCTGGAAAGAATACGCTTCGGCGTCCTTCTCACCTATCACATTTGCCCTTTCCAAGCAATCAATCCTGGCATTGTGCCAGGTCCGTAAGCTGTAGCTTGCTCCAGGTCTGCAACTTCATCTCGCCTCGCCTCGTGCGACACCAAGCCCTGCGACTCCAGCCAAGTCGAGGATCCTCGATTCGCTCTGGCAAATGTGAAATTTGAAAATCATTTGAAATCAAAGGCGAGGCGGCTATCGACATCAGCAACTGCAGGCATGTACGATGACAGAAGAGCTTGCGATGGTGCGTGGTACGAAACGATCCGTGCTGCGCTGTCTCGGGAGCGCACATGCTGCTGCCATGTGGGATTGTGGGTGATCTCTCGCGACCTGTTGCTCCAGCCAGCTTGCTTTTGTGAGACAAGGGGCACCGACACGGTCCCGAGTGTCCGTTTGTCACCAAGTATTTGCTTCCATGAGTCTGAGGAGCCGAGTTTTGAGGTATCGAGTAAAGCAACTTTGCTCTTTTGGCTCCTGCACACGAAAATTGGAAGGTTGCTCAAGAAGAAATAACCAGGGGCATCTTGCTGCGGCCGGCGGCCGCGAAGAGCGCATGGCTTCAATTCCCAATCCCATGATCCATCGACGCGGCCGTTCTGGAGGCCAGAGATCCCTGCTCAGCACGCAGAGAGTTTCGGCACGTCTCGCTCCAAGCAGCCTAGCAGCAGCTGCAAAGGCGGGATGTTCAACACACGCAAAAGAACACACATCCATGCACCAACCTTGCTCAACACGGCAGCCCGCATATTGATTCAGTCATGTGCTCTGACTACCGCTGGAAAAGGATAAGCGGTGAGTGAAAACAGCGGAGACGCCGAGGACTTCCATGGAATTGATAGGGTGATGAAATAGGCTGGCGCATATATATCCAGAACGCGGAGTCTCGTAAAAGCGTCATGTTGATGAGCTGTCAGAATGCAGAGGGTGCAGAATGAATGATGCAAAGCTATCCGGACTGAGTCTCACGGCAGAGAAGGGCGGTTCTCATCACATCCGTTGACCGTTCTTCTTGTGCTTCTGCAGCGGGCTTGGTGCGTGAAATGCGAAGCTCGTCTTCTGCCCAGCTGCTCATGTCGTATTATCAATCGCGTGGACTTGGTGTTCTCGCAGAGAGGCCGGCAATATGAGCTGTCAACAGTAGTAATACGAGGGAACCGCACTGGACTCTGTCATTCGATGTCTTGGACACGTATGCTGCTTGAGAGGAAACCGGCGTCTGCCTTGGGCAGTGAAATTCTCGCCGGTGGGATTCCTTGCCATGGGATCGAGAACTGTGGTCATCATCTCATCACCAAGTCTTGTTTAGTCGGTTCCAAGCACTTGGCTCCTGGTTATGGGCCAACATTGACGCCTTTCCCGCGCCAAGGCCTCCACCTCCGGCCGAGCCGCGTGGAGCTGCGGCGTGGTCCGACCACACGACTTTCTGGAGACCTGAAGATTAGTCGTGAACATCATCGTTCATCCTGATTTCATACCCTGCAATACCTGTCCATATGTATCAGCAAGTACTATAACTCACCAACTATACTTTGTACCTTTGTATCCGATTGATGAAACCGGGCCAGAGATCGAGAACGATATTCTGGAAGCAAGTCGTGCTTTGGAAGCGACAAGGCTGTTTGGGAAGGATGGTGCGCCAACGACGCTGCATATGGCCGAAAAAGGCCAAATCCCCTTCTGCTGATCGACGGCCCAGCTCCGCATGACACCATAATATGCTCATGATATGGACTGGGTAACCTGTATGCCCGGTCCATGTATGTGGGCAGCTTCGGATTGCCCAATCCCCGGAGAGAACCAGGAATTGGATGGTTGCACTTCACCGTACTTCGAGATGTCGGGGATGAGAAAACCGGGGAAACTGAGGCCGGGGGCCTGCTGGGTTGTAGAACACTTACTTCGATCTGGCTCCTAGGATGCGAGGCATCTCATATATTGTCGTAAAGGTGAGTGGTCTGAAACGTGATGAAAGCCACAGCTCAATGGCTTTCTATCTGCCAAAATCCTTCGGAGCCATCATATTCGAAGACAGTGCTCCAGCTTCGAACAGGGACATGAACGCGGAGCAGCGCTTCTATTTATAGCCGGGGCTATATAAGCCAGCTTGAGTACCAAGAAGTGACAAGTCATTTGTTGTTGGTTTCATAGCCATGAGATCCACCCTCTGACCGTTTCGGCGTTTGGTCCCATAGACGGGTAAGGCACCTTGTACATGTACCCGACCAAGATCTCTCCGTTGAACCGCTCATCTCGAGCAGGTGCGGCGGCGGTAAGGGCATGCAGATCAGCGGCGGGGGCACAATATATGATAATATCGTGCTCAACCCCATCAGCGGCATTGTCGTTTCCGTCGTGGTGATGAGAATCGTGAAACGGCGTGTGATCGACGAGCATCAGAAAGCGACAAAGCGTTAGTGTCTCATCAAGGCTTACAACCGGGGGGGATACTGCATAGGCGGGAGGACGGGACTCCCGCTCCCTCCCACACAGCAACCATTTCTTCGGGTCGAGAACATGCATGACGGAAGGCTCCACGAGGACGGCAGAGACATGTTTGTTATGTCTCGTCAAGTCCGCCAAGTCCGAGCGAGACACAAGAAGTCAATTTCGTGAGAACGAGAGCTGGAGCATCGTAACCTGCAACGTCTTTCTCAAGACTCGTCATCGATAGGATCACTCGTTTGTGACAGCTAGATGCGCATGCTGGTGGCCTCCTTACCTACCTGCTAGAGTACCAGTTTCGACGGATTCGGATGACGTTGACATTCCTCTGGCCGCGACAAACGCCTGAATTGCGGTAGCCGCAGGATGCGCGAATATTGCATCTCGTCGGTCTGCAGTCAATGCGCGTGGGCTGGACCCGAAATGCAATCAATCTGCTGGTGGTGATTAGACGCCGGATCATTGGATAGCTGCAGGGCCTGGAGCTTAGCATAACATTACCGGTCGTTGCGTGCATTTTATAGCGGTGAGGTTATACTATAATTACGGTAAAAATAATTAATACAAATAACCATTACTAGCCATTGGCAATCCGCTAAAAAAATGATATTATAATAGCGTAATTGCGCATTAATTTTAAAAACTCCATAAATAAAAAATTAATTTATTTTTTACTAATTGTTTTTAAATAATTCGTAAAATTATTATAATATAAAATATAAAAATAATATAAAAATAATATATTAAAATAAATAATTAAGCAATTAGCTTTATAATTGCATATATTTTTTGCCTAATTTATATTTATATATATGTATAAAAACAATTTATATATATTTATTAAAATATTTATATTTATTATTAAAATTCAAATTAAATTTACTATATTTAAATTCTACAATTATTATGTTTTTTTAAATTTCAATTTAATTCTATATTTTAATAATATAATAATATATATATTTCGTTGAATATTTTTTTTATTTTATAATTTGCTATTATATTATATTTGCATTAATATTTATAAAATATAATATATATAAAATAATTAAAAAAAATTAAAAACGCTTAATGCATTAATATTTTATAATTAAATTAATAATTGTATAAAATATTAATATATATAATAAAAAAATTTAAATTAGAATTTATTTTAATTAATATGCTTTTTTTTCGCCTATATACTAATTTTTCAAAAAAATAAATTATAAAAAATATCAAATAAACTAAAAACAAATATTATTAATTTGCAAAAGATAATCGTTAATAAATACCAGTAAATTATATTATATATCGTTATTAAAAATCCGAATTTACCTTATTATTATTAAAAATTTCCGATATTAATTTCTCGGATTAATTTGTATATATAATAATAATAATGATAAAAATAATATTGGCAATATAATATTAGTAATATAGCAATATAATAATATCGGTTTATTAAATTAAAAGTTTAAATAATCACAAAATTTGCTTTAATATTAAAAGTTGGTATTTGCTACCAAGCCCGTATATAATACACTTAGCTTTATATTTTTATATTAATTGGTGTTCTTTAATTCTTTAATTAATATACCAAATAAATTGCGCAAATAAAATTAATATTTATATATATTTTATAATTATTATATATAATTATTATTTAAAAATTATTTAAAAAAATATATTAACCTTTATTATAAATAATAAATATTATATGCCGCTATTATAAATTTAATAATATTTCTATTTATTATTAAAAAAGAAATTATTTTAATTTAAACTGCTATTAAAAAGATTTAATAGGCTATAACGCTTTAAAGAATGAAAATAAATATTACCGCTATTAGTAATTTAATAATACTTTTGGCTACTATTAAAAAAACTATTTTAATTTAAACTATTATTAAAGAAAAGAACTAAAAGGCTGCATTGCTTTAAAAAATAAAGGTACGTATTTTTTTATATTTTTTTATATTTATTATAGATAATATTAATTATTGTTTTTAAAAATTAGCTAAAGCTATTTATAAACCTTGCTTTTTCCCAGCTAAAATACCCAAATAAAAATATTTTTTACTTGTTAGAAATATTATTAAAAATATATTGCATTATTTTATTTTTAAGCTTTTTATACAATATTATAAATTATATAAAAAAGAATTTAATACAAATATATTAAGCATCAATAAGCCATTTATTAAAATTTCTAATATTTTATTTAGCTAATTATTTTAATATAAAATTTCAGCTTTATATTTATTTTATATTTTATATATAATAAATAAAATCCTTTCCAGCCTTTTTTTTATATTTTTTAGCTTATTATTATTATATTTATATATAATTCTACCAATATTATATAAAGCTTTTTTAAAAAAATAGCATTTATATTAATAATATCCCTATAATTAAAAGGCCGCATTAATAGTAAATTTAATAAACAATTATATATTTTTATTTAAAATATATAAAATTTTATAATTTTGGCAAATAAATATAACAATAGCATTAATATATACCGCTTTAATGCCGTAAAAAATAAAATCCCTTATATTAAGTATAATTAAGCATTATTTGCTTTTATATTTATATAGCCAATTAAAATAGTATTTAATATATTTAATAAATTTAACGCTTTATAAAAAAAATCTGCATTATTTTACCTTATATATGAGAAAAAAATTAAATTTTTTATAAAATAATCTTTTTTAAAGGCTCGGAAAAATATTTGTAATTAAAACTTAATTAATAAAAAGTTTTTAAATATAAATATTAAGCTTAATTTTTTAGCTTTTAATTTAATAATAGAAAAAATAGCCAAAAATTTTAAATAATTTCCATTATATTTTATTTAGCTTAATATATTAATTTCGGCATTTATATTATTAAGCAATAGCTTTATATTATTAAATAATAGCTTCAATCTTAATATAAAAAAGACCAATTTTAAAATTGCAAAGCAAGCTTTATAAATATAGCAAATTGCCTCGGCTTTTTATATTTTTAAATTAAATAGATTTTTAAATTTGCGCCCAAAACAAATTTATTAAAGCATATGTTTTATACTTTATTATTTTAGCAAGGTTTTTTCTATTAATTGGTTATTAATTAAAGCCATTTTTTATTTAAATATTTTATATTGGTGCTTAAATATATATATATATTATAATTAAAAATTATATTAAAATCCCCGCAAATTTTGAAAAATATTAACTCTAATATATATTTAAAAACTTTTATGCCTTTATTTATTTATTTTAAATAATTTTTGCAATAAGTTTTGCTTTAAAATTAGGTTTATATTTTTTTATAAACCAAAATATAAATATTAGTATTATTATAAAAATTAAATTCCCTTTTTTTACCATTTATAGCTTTCCTTTTAATAAATACTATAGGTATTTTGTACAAAATCTAGTATTTTAGCCGAAAATTTTAATATATTTTATTTAAATGCTTATATTTAAACGTTAACACATCGAGATTTATAAATATTATTAGGGCTTATATTATAATTTTAATAATATGAATAATAAAATTAACCGGTTTAATATACAAATTTAAATATTATAACATTATAATAATATTATTTTTTAAATAGAGTTTTTTTAATTATTAGCGCAATACCAGCGCTATTAATATTATTGCCTATTTCTTTATTTGTATTTGCTATTTTTTATAATTATTTAAAATTCCGATTTTTTCTTAGCCAAAAGCCAGTTTAAATATTTTAAAAATATTATAATATTTCTTTTTATTTTAAATTTATAAAAAATCCTTTTTTAAGAACGTTTTAATTTTTTCGGCCTTATTTATAATATTTATTATACGCTGATTTAATTAATTAAAATGAAACCATATTTGTTATTGGAAATATATTGAATAAAATCGGATATATTTTATATATATTATATATTAATTTTATATTAGCTTTGTTATTAATTATATCATTATTTATAATTTATTTTTATGCGCAAATAATTTAATTATAATATCCATTTTTAATAATATTATAATTCAGCCTTTTTTATTTATATTTATTTACTATATAATACCGGCAGCCTTTATTAGCATTTTATATTTTTATACCAAAAACAATATTTTGCTTTAGCAAATTTCCTATAATTATAAATAAAAATATAAATAGCATTTATATTTTATTACTAATATTAACCATTATATTATTATCTATATTTTTAAATAAAATAATATACCGTAAAGTATTATTATATTTAAAAGCATAAGGCCTAATAGTAATAATTAAAATATTGCTTAATCTGATTCGCTTTTAAATAATTATTTTTATAAATATTATATACAAATTCAAATTTAACCAATAATTAATACAAAATAAGGCAAATTTATTTATATATAATTAATATAAAATATATAAAGGCTTTCTTTTAGCCTAAAGCTATTAATTAAATATACTCGGCTATATTTATTTATTTTAAATTCTCCGGCCGCAAAGAAATATTATACCAAAAATTAAATAATTTAAATTTCTAATTTCTATATTTAATAAATATAAACGTTATTAATAATTAGCTGGCAAATAAAATTCGAAATTTATTTATTTTTAAAACCATAATTTAAACGCATATTAATAGGCATATTAAGATTTTTTTCCATTATTTTATAAAAATCGTTATTAATAAAAATATACTCTTTTATAAAAATATTGAAAAGAACATCCATAATTATATATATGCTTTAATTTTTAATTTTTTAATTTTTTTATTTTAGCAATCCAAAGCCAATTTGTTTTTAAAACACCCATTATATTATATAGTTTTTTTTTAATAAATACCACCCTTTTAGCATACTTTGAACCGGTATTATATAATTCATAATTAGCCTTTTAATAAATATAGAAAATAAAATCTAATAATAAATAAAATGGATTATTAAAATATTATATAAAATCGCCGCTGCTGGCCTTAATTAATATCCCCTCAATTCTAAATTCATATAATTTAATTAGCCAATAAGTTTAATACGCTATCCCAATATATTTTTTGTAAGCCTAATTTCTATTATATTAATAATAAGAAATAAGAAATTAATTTAATATAAAATATCCTTTGGCTTTTAATTTTTTTAAATAATAAATAGTTTTTGCTAATCTAAAGAAATGGTTTTATAAAAAAAAAGAAATTTATTTACAAATGCCTATGCCTATTGTTTTGCAATATTGTTTTTGCATTGAGAAATTCTTTAATTGATAATATGATTAATTAATCAAAACATCTAAGATAGCGCTATATAAAACTCTTTAATAATATTATAACTTTTAATAAATAATGTAAACGCCAGCTGGAAATTATCAAATATAAATAATTATATATATTAATTAATTAATTAATTTTATATAATTTTTCTAACTAACGGGTTTTTTTTAAAATAGCATTATTTTGAAAATGCCTATAAAACGCGGTATAAATAAAAGTGGCATTAATATATATATAATATTTTTAATAAACTTATCCTTATCATATTTAATATTGTTTTTAATTGCAGCTATAGCAAAATCAGGTTTTTTTGCTTTAAATTGCTTTTAAACTCTATAACTGCATTATTAATTTACTGCATTTATTTATTGGGTATAATTATTTGAAATTTAGGCTTAGGCTTAAATTTAAATTTAAAACTAGGCTTATTTAAATATATTATATATTATATAGCAGCAATAAAAATAAAAATATCTTAAATTATAGTAAAAATATTAATCCGATTTAATTAAATTGCTTAAATAACCGTATTATATAAATGCTTATTTTATATATATTTAATATTAATATTAATAAATATGTTAAAATTAAATATATATATATAATATTAATATTGAATTTATAATTAAATTTGGCTTATTTTATATTATTATAATTATTTAATTTAAAATTAAATTAAAATTATTTTATATTATTATTTTCGATATAAATTTTAGGCGTATTTTTAATATTTAACATAAATATATTGCTAACAATTTTATATTAGGGGCTAAGAAAGCTTTAAAATATTATTTTAAATATATATAAAAAAAGCTAAATTCGAATTTGGAAAGCAATATAAAAATACTAATAATACTTTATTTAATTGGCAATTTAAAAAATATTAATATCCAAGAATTAAAGCATTGTTTTAGCATATTTTAATTAATCCTGCTTTAAAATAATTTTTAAAACAAAATAAGGCCAGCTATTATTATAAATACCCCAATTAAAATTAATTGAATATTTTTATTAAATCCCGGTAATATAATAATGCATATTAAATTTTATATAAATTTGCTTAAACTTTAAGCTACCGGGCTTGAATTATTAGCCCCCAAATATAAAAACTAGGTTTTCTACCATTTAAGCTAAAATTCTATTTTTAAAAAGCGCAAATTTAATTATTTTAATAAATTTCCTTTAATACGTTTCAATATTTTAACCCAATTATTAATTAATTAAATATAATTAATCCAGCCGTTTTATAATACATATTATATTTTAATAGAATTGAATTTAATAAATATTTATGCATTAATTAATTAAAATTGCATTGTTAATTATATTTCCGCTTTTAAATCCGGTAATTAATTGAACGCTATTTTATAACAATTTATACAATTATAAATTCTTTTTCTTTTTAATTTGGGCTTCCCACCAAATTATATAAATCCGAATTGTATAACCGCTAACCACCAATTGCTATATATACAAATTTTTAAAAATTCGCACAATTTCCAAAATTTTATAAGCATAATTAAAAATCAGCTATAATAATATAAAAATAATAATATCCTTTTTTTTAGCTTTCCTTTTAACGCCTATTATAAAAATTACTAATGGCATTATTTCCCTTATTATTATTACCCCTTTTAATAAAGCCAATTTTGCTGCCAAAAAAACGCCGACTAAAAGAACGCGCCTTTAAAAATACAAGCATTTTATTAATGGCTATAATAAAAAACAGCAATTAAATTATTATAAAACCATTATATATTATAGATTTTTATATATATATTGAAATAGCAATAAGAAAATAAAACCTTTTTTTTCTAAATAATTTATAGCGCTAATTACCCGTTTAGAATTAAAATATATATTAGCCTTTGCAAAAATAATTGCAATTAAAAAGGCAAAAATATTAAAAATATAGTTTTTTATAATTATATATTTATAAAAAAAACTTATTTATAAAAAGTTATTTCCAATTTTATTATTTAAAATTAAAATTAAAATTAATAACCAAAGCGATTTAAAATTTCTATAGGAAATAATTAATAAATAAATACTAAAAAAATAGGCTGAAATATTTTATATTAGAAATTAACGCTGGTTGCTCCTTTTAAATATATTAAGTAATTAGGAAAAAAGGAGAGCTATTTTATAATGCCAGATATATAAATGGCTTTCTCGCTTATATATATATGCCAAAAACGTGAGTGGGTTTTATGCCCGGAGCTTTATAAAACTCCGGGTCTATATAATTTCAATTCGAATTAATGCAAGGGCATTTTAATATTTTCCTTAAATTCGACGGCTATTCGATTAAGCTTTTTTAAAATCGAATTTCTTTTAATATAAAATTTTATATTAAATTAAAATAAAATTTTGGCATAAAATTTTATATTAATCTAAGATTTTATTTATAAAAAAACAAAATGGAATTATTTAATTTTTTTTATATTTAACGCCTACGTTTTCTTTTTCTTTTTACCTTTTTCTGCTTTTTTAAAGCTATATTTAATCCCAAAAACCTTTTAAATTTAGCGAATTAAATTTAATCCAAAAATTTAATAAAATCGTCCGCTATTATATTTTGCATTTAAATATAAATGATTTACTATTTTCAATTGTTTTTAAATTTCCGGATAAAATAATACGCTATATTAATATGCCTGAATTCTTTCTAAAATTGAAAGTTCTTTATAAAAGCAATAGTATTTTAATTGTCTTTTTTTATATTTATATAATATTTTTTTTTCTATTAGTTTTTCAAATTTTATATTTTTTAAAATTTAAGCTATTTATTAATTTTGCTTAATATTGGCTGCAATTGCTATATACTTAGCTTTACAAATAAATATTGCAATGCTTTTTTGTTTTTAATTAAATTATAAAATAAAATTGCTAAATAATATAGCTATAAATTCGCTAATGCTTTTTTAATTTAATAATAATTTATAAAATATATTATTATAAATTTATAAATGTTTTGATTTATTTGGGCCCAATTTATTTTTTTAATTAGCTATAAATTTTAAATAATAAAGCAATTATATTATACCAATATTATGCCATTTATAGAAATTTGCTATAAATCATGCTAATTCCTCAATTGCAAAACAAATATTCAATTGGGTAAAAATTATAGTATATATTATTTTGCCTAGCTTTTTTTTTAGTTTTTTTTAGCTTTTTATTATTATTTTAAATTAAATTAATTGCTTTGTTTTTGCTAGCTATAAAAATAAAATAAAAGGTTCTTTTTTTACGGAAATTCGAATTTAATATAGAGATTATTAATATATTGCTTTTAATTAATTTATAGGATTTTAGCCGGTTTATTTTTAATAATTTGCATATTTAAAACTTCTTTAATTGTTTTAATTTTTTAATTATACAATAAATAAAAAAGACTAATAAAGAAATCGTTTAGCGTTTTGGTAATTTTGGCGGCTGCAATAATATTATTAATATAAATTGAAAAAAGTATACCTATAATTTTATAAATAAATAAATAAAAATCGCTGAAATTTCATGTAAAATTAAATTCAATTATCTTAATTTTTAGAATATAATTTCAATTCCTAATAGCCTATTTCAGCCCGTATAGATTTTTATTTAATTAAAAAATATTTCCTAACTTAATTATAATATTATTGAAAAAAGCCAAATATATTAGTTTTTTAAATTGATTCTAATAAATACATTTCCAATATTAAAATAACGGCATTTAAAATTTTACTAAGCTATAATTGCTAAAATAATATATAAAGTATTTATTTAAATAATAGAAAAAAAAAATTAAAAGAATCCTTTTTATAAATTTCAAAAAATCCGTAGGCTATTAGGCGAGCTTTGTATTTATTAATGCTATTATTTAAATTACTTTTCATAGTTTAATTTAATTTAATAGAAATTAAATTAAAAGCGGCATTTATAGCAATTTTAAACTATATATTATTAGCTATTAGTATTGTAATTTCCTTTATAATAATTTCCTTTTATTAATTTTTATATAAAAAATTATAAAAATAAAATATAGCTTTTTTTGCTAATAAAAAACTTTAATTTTATGTAAAAATTTGTAAAAATTTGTATTTAATTTGGCAGCTATTATAATATTATTAAAATAAATTAGGATAATTATATGTTTATTTTTATTTTTATTAATAAAAAAGCAAAAGTTATTAAAGCTTTATTTAAAACCAAGCTTGATAATTTTAAATTTAATTAGGCAATTCCAATTTTTAATTGCTTGTTTAAGGCTGTACAAATTTTTATTCAATTAAAAAATATAGCCAGATTTAATAGTTATTTTATTTAAAAGGGCCAAATGCATTAATTTCTTAAATTTAACCTTAATAAAAATATTGCTAATATTAAAATAATGGTATTTTATATTTTGCCAAATTATAATAGCTAAAAGGATTTTAAATATATTTATATAAACCGTTGGTAAAAATGTATTTATTTAGGCCGCTATTTGGATTTAGCTTAATAATAAATATTTATTTGGTAAAATTTAAATTAAAAGCTATTTATATAGCTATTTTAATCCAGGTATTATTAGCTATTAAATCTTTAAATTTTATTATAATGGCCTTTTTTTAATTATATTTATATAAAGGATTATTTAAAGCCTTTTTATAAATTTTTAAAATAGGAATATTCAAAAAAGAATTAGCGGAAAAAGCAAACTTATATAAATTATTTTTATTTTTAGCTATAGCTGCTATAAAAGCTTTTAAAAACCGGTTTTTGCATAATATTCTAGCCTTAATAATATTGCGCTTTAAATATTTTTATTTGCCAATTAATTTTATAAAAAGCTTTTTTAAAGCTTTAAATAGCAGCTGCTTATAGGCAATAAAAATAGCTAAAAATGCCTTATTAAAATTTATAATATTTATTTTTATAATATTTATATTTATCGCATTAATATGCTTTTATTTAAAAGTTTTTATTATCTTAATAATATTGTTTAGCATTTTTATAGCAGGAATTTTAAAAACTAATTATTTTGGCTAAAATTTTAAATTATTAAATTTGAAATAAAATATTGCTTTTATTTATTTATATTAATTAATAGCTGGGATTATTATTTTTGGCTTAGAAATTTTAATTGGCTTATTTTTAAATATTTTTTAATTAAAAAGGGGTTTTCGGGCCTTTTCTTTTACCAATATTAATTTGCCAATATAATGGCAATTAGAAAATTTATATAAAGTATTTTGGAAATTATAAAAATTATTTTTTAGGTTTAAATTTATAATTTCGCTAGGGGTTTTTTTGTCCTATTTAATAATAAATTTTATAGCCATTTATTTTGAATTTAAATAATATAGCCTATATTGCTTAATAATATTTAAATAATATTTAATAAATATATATTTTTTCCCATAAGCAAAAGCTTGTTTTTGCGGCCCTTTTTGAAAAGTCTTTTTTTATTAATATAAAACCAAACCTTATAGCCCTAAATTTTAATATTTTCCCATTTAAAAAACTTTCCAATTTAATTTGATTTTAAATTAACCATTTTGCTATTAATTTCCAAATCAATAGTATTTTTATTTTTATAATAAGCCTTTATTATAGCAATTTTAAATCAAAATGTAATTAAAAGCTTGGCATTATATAATATGGTCCGGATATTCGCTTTTGAAATTTAAATTATTTTTTTAGCTGGCTTATTTGGCCAAAAAAAAATCTTTTTCCAAGCTTTATACCATTAATTTAAACCCAATAAATAATGTTTTTTACCAGTTTTTTTATTTTATTAATCTTTTTTTTCCAATTTCTATTTTTTTTTGCGCCAGGCAATTAAGATAAAATACATTTTGGTTTTTAATTTTATAGCAAAAGCCCAAATTTTCCTTACTTGGCTATTAATTCCTTTTAATAACCAAATGTTTTTATAAATATTAAAAGAAAACTTACCAGCTATATTAAAATATACCAATTTAAAAAATTCCATTTTATAATTTGGAAAAGTTTCAAAAATATAATTTTGTATTTTACCAATATTATAAGTTTTATAATAATAAAAAATATTAGAATTTTTGATTTTTTTTTAAAAACAAAAATATATAGCTTATTAATTTTAGCTGGGCTTAAATAAGCTTATTTCTAATAAAATAATAAAAAGCATTATCTAATAGCCCTTTGCTATTACTTTTTTTAATTTGCCTTTTTAATTGCTTTAGCCTTAAATCTTTTAGCCGTTTTAATTTTGATTTTGGCTTTAAATTCAATGGCTTTTATTATATTGGAAATTAGCGCTTTTTAAGCTATAATTAATAGCATTCTTTATATTATAGCGGTTGGCATAATTGGTATACTATATTAAAATGCTTTTAAAAGGAAAAAGATTGGTATAAAAGAAATTATTTAAAGCATTTTTAACCTTTTTAATTTTGGCAAAAAAAGCAGTAAAGTAAAGGATAATAATAAAAAATAATTGCTTAAATACCAATATTAATTTGGCTGCTATAATTATAAAATCTATAATATATAAACCCTATTATATAAATGCCTTAAAAATAAAAATTGGATATAATGGCCTTTAAAATAGATGCCATTTTAATTAAAACTATTTAAAAATCCCTTTTAACAAATTCTTTTTTCTAAAAGCAAATTTATCCCTAAATATAAAATATACAAAATATTCTTAAGCAAGTATTCATTATTTTAAATTTTTATTAATATAATATTTATTTAATTTGAATAGAATTTTTCATTTTCCATTTTAATAGCTTTCCATTAATATAGCTTTAAAGCTTTAAAAAATAAAAATAAAACAATTATATAGAATATGGTACCAAAATTGGCAATTTAAATAAAATAGGGGATTTTATCGACAATGCCAATAAAATTTTAAATAATATATACCGCATTTTTTTAAACAATTTAAAAAAAAATTGCCCTTAGCTATATAGGCACTTTGTTTTATTAAAATCTTTACCAAGCTAATTATTATAATATTTTATATTATTTCTTAATTTATAGCAAAGTAAAAATATTTTTTAAATACCATTATAGCCTTTTTAATTATATAAAAAAATACTTAATCTAATTATAGGAAATTTTGCTACCTTTATAGCTATTAATTTTAGCCTTGCAAAAAATACTAGCAAAGCGCTTATTTTATAGCTTATTTTATAGCTTAATAAATTGCTTTTTTTCGCGTTTATTTTTTTTACCTAATTTTTGTAAAATAGCAAAATAGACAATTTTTTTTAAATTATAAAAAGGCCTTTTCTTTTGTAAATTTATTTTTTAAATAATATTTAAATAATATTTGTTTAATATTATATTTTGCTGTAAAATATAATAATATAATGTAAAAAAACAGTTTTTAATATAAACCATTATATAAAATAGGTTTAATTAAACAATTTGGCAGCGAATAATATAAAATTTAATCCTGAATTTTTTAATAATAAAATTTAAAATCTATTTAAAATTGGCAATTTGGCGGAAATAAAAATTTATAATAATAGTGAAAATTATAAAATATTTTTTATGTAAAATTTCCTAGGCGTTTGTATAATAAATTTTGGTATTAATAGCCTTTTTATTTAATTGTTTAAAATAAATATAAATTTTATAAAAAGCCTTAATAATATTTGCTTTATATTGCTTTTTCAAATTTTTATTTAATATAATTTGCTTTTTATTCGCTTAAATGGTATTGCAATTTGCAATATACTAGTTAAAAATGGTAATTATAATACATTAAATACCCTTGCTGTTAAAAAATATTTTTATTATAATAAATTATTTATAATAACCGGCGTAAATAAGGATGGGGGCAATTGTTTTTTAATCATAAATGCTTTGCATATTGGTAAATATAATAAATATGGTATTTAATTTATAAAAAAAGATTATTATTATTATTATTAATTTGTAAATAAATTTATAAAAATACGGCGCTGCGCTAATAAATAATAGGCTTTAAAAATACGGCATTGTAAAAGAAATACAAAAATATAGTATTGCGCTGGAAATTAGTTAAGGATTTTAAAAATATAGTGCTGCAAAACTTTTGTTAAAAACCTAAAAATACGGTATTATAAATTTCGCTTTAAAAGTACGGTGCTATAAAAAGTTTAAAAATACGGCGCTGCAAAAATTTATTTTTTTAATTGTGCTAAAGTATATTGGTAATTATAATTTATTTAAATCTAATATAAGCTAAATTTATTAAATATATTATATTTAAAAGAAAGGCTATTTTATAGCTTGGAAATATTATATATTCCTTTCTTGCTTATATATGCAAGGGTGGCATAATTCCCTATATATAACCAGGGTGTTTTGGCAGGGGGTTAGTTCGAACCACTAGGAGGGCACTTCAATATTATTAAATTATTAAATTTAAAATAAATAATAATTCCATTTTATTTTTTATAAAAGGCGAAAAATTTAAATGCTAAAATAATTACTTTAGAAATTAAATTACGGATTGCTTTAAATTTAAAACAATTTATAAAAGTCTGGCCTTATATAGTTTTTATTTAATTTGCTGCTTTTTAATTAATTTGACGGGTAATAAATGCTTGGATAAAACGTTTAGCATATCCTGCGAATTATTGAAATTATTTTGAAATTAAAAATTAAATTTTTTATTATAGGTTTATTTATTTTATTTTACTATTATATTATAAATTACTTTTCCTAAATTAAAGCAATATAATTAAAATTGCTTTAAAATATCAAGATCATAGCCAATTAAAAACAAACAAAAAAAGTTATAAGCGGGCAATTCTTTTTTCGAAATATAAAAATAAATTTTGCAATTCTAAATGCGAATATATTTTATAAAAGCAAATTTTCCAATTTATGCCTTTTTTAAATTTAGTTTTTAATTCCTAATTTTTAAATTAAATTTAAAGCAATTTTTTAAATAGAATTCTAATTAAATTGCCAATTTCCAAAATTTAATAAATAGCTGGGCTTTATATAATATAGCTATAATATTGCCTTTTGCAATTTAAATAGTCCGTTTTATAGGCTTATTTTACCAGGATAAATAAAAAACGGTATTTTAAAAATAAATTTTATTAATTTATACCTATAAAATGTTTTTTTAATTAATTCACTAATATTATTATATTTAATAATTCTAAACTTTTTGCCTAATTCTAATTTAAGTTTTTTGCACCAAATAAAAAAATAGCTATAAATATTTATTTGCAATTAAAATAATATTATTTATATTTTTTGGCTGCAATTATCCAAAATCCCTATCATATAATAATTGCTATATAAATTTTTAAAATATAGTTTAATAATATTAAAATAAATTAATATAAATAGCTTATTTTTATATAAAGCAAAAATTGTAAAAATTTTATTAGTTATTTTTTTTATTATATAATCTTTGTAATAATAAAATATAAATAAAATAATAAATTTGTTTTTAATATTAATTATATTGGGAAATCGTTTGATTTTGGCAAAATTTATATATATAAATCTTTTATAATATAAAATATAATTTTAAAATTGGGATTATTGCTTGGCTTTTTTTAAATTGGCCTATTGCATAGTATTTTTATTAATTTTATCGGCTTTAATTACTTCGGCAATTAGAGCAGCTAGAATGTTTATAATATTTTTAATATATTTAATTGCCAATGCAAATAAAGTCGGATTAATTATAGAATTTATAATATATATTTGTTTTTGTATAAAGGCTTTTAAAATAAATTTTCAATTAATTGGGCTTTTAAAATATATAGTCCAATTATGAAAATTGCTTAATAAGCTTTTCTGGCATATTTTTCTATTTAAAAATAAATTAATATTAAATCCTGAAATATATATAAAACGTTTTTAAAAAACATTTTTTTAATTAAATCTTCATTAAAAAAATCAATTAAAATATAAATATTTTTTCCTTGTTTTAATAATCTTTTAAATATAAAGCGCTATAGTTTCAAAGAATAAATAAAAATCAATTATATATAATATATCATTAAAATTGGCAGTTTATTCGAATTTAAAAATTTTATTAATATAATTAATAAAATTTTAAATAATATAGCCCGTACTTTTGTTTTGTTTTTGGAATCAAAATTTAAATTTGCAGCTATATTTGCAGCCAATTATTTTTTATAGCAATTAAATAACCTTTTTCTTAAAAAGGAATTATAGCTGATTTAATGATATTTTTTTAAAAAATATTTCAAATTCTTCTTTTAGCCATTAAAAAAAATTGCTAATTTTATATTTTGGATTTTTGCAAAAACCATATAGCCAGCAATATTGATAAATGCTATTGCTATTGCTTTTGCTATTTTTAAACAATTGGTAATTGCTGCAAAATACTAAAGCTTTTTATTTGCTAGTTTTATTTTTTTAAAATTAAATAATATAGATTGGTTTTTTTTTAATTTTAAATTTGATTTTTTTAATTATAGTAACATTATCTTGATTAATAATAATATTTTTAATAGTAATATAATTTGCAAAAAAAAATCAAAAAATAATAATAAAAAAAGTAGCTTTAATATATATAATTATATATAAAAAGATATTTTAAATAATTTTGCAATAGAGGATGAAAAGTTTTATTTATGCCATTGTAATAATAGTTTTGATTTTCTATATATAATTGGCAATTTTTTAAATATATAAATTTATAGCGGAATTAATAATTATTTGGTATTTATTTTTAAAAATCTTTTATATATTTGCAAAATAACCTTTTATACCAATTCTTTTTTATCTAGCTAATTAAAATAAATATAAATTTAATAGCAAATTTTAAAATTATTGGCTAGGTATTTTGCTTTTAATTAATTTTAAATAACGGCCTGCTAAAGTTTATTAATTATAATATTGGCTTTGTTTCTATAATTATTTAATATAATATTTATAATATATTAGAGCTTTTTATTTTAAAAGCATATTTTTATTATAATAAATTAATTATATTAATTTTTATAAATAAAAATAAAAGCGGCTTTTTTATATTATAATATATGAATAATAATATAATAATAAAAAGAAAAAAGAATTTGAGAATAAAATTTAATTAAGTTTTTTAATTTTTTAAAATAATTTTAAAATAATAATAAATATTGCGAATATAGCATTTGCAAAAACTATTTGCAAATATAGTATTTGCAAAATTATTATTTATTGATATAAATATAGCATTTATAAAGTGTTTTTTTATTTAATAGCGAATATAGCATTTGCTAGCAAATATAGTGTCCGTAAAAAAAAATTGCAAATATAGCATTTGCAATATTATTAATATAACTCCTATAAATATATATAGAAATATATTTTAATTAAAAAATATCCTTTTAAATATTAATGCTTTATATAAAATAAATATTTTATAACCCTTATTATACTATTTATAATAATAATAGTATTTTAAATATTTGGGGCAATTTAATTATGCAATATAAAATAAATTAAAATTAAAATGCCGTTATTAAGGCGTGATAATTAATAATTAATAATTAATTAAATGCCTTATTTAATTTTTAATAACATTATATTATTTTTAATAAATTTATTATTTGCCAAATAAAGGCTTGTAGCCAATCCTAGGAACCGGCTTATATAATAGCGTTTTTTATAATAAACCCTAAATATATTATTATGTTTTAAATAATTAAATTTACAAAATATATATATTTACAAATATTATAAAAATTATAAAAATTAATATTTTAAAATTCAAATTTAAAATCTATATTGCTTATTAATTATTGCTTATTATATATATTTTATTAAAATCGCTTATTAATTCTTTAATTATTAGATTAATATAAACGTAATTTATTATTAATATAAATATATAATTTAAATAATTTAAAATACTAAATAAAAAATAATAATTATAAAAACTTAAAGGCTTTTAAAAATAGCAATTAATTAAAATCGTTTTTCCAAAAATTAAAGGCTTTAATAAAAGTATTATAAAATTTATATATTAAATATATTAAGCAAATAAATTTAAAATTTTTAATATATAATCCAGTACATTAATATTAAATTTAATAATATACTAGCATATTTTTAAATTTTATTTAATCTTTACATAATTATATATTTTTTTACTTTTAATTCTAGCTTTATATTTTCTAATATTTAAAATCTCCAATTAAAACTACATTATTTACGCCTAATTTTATATTGCCTTTAAATAAAGCCTTACATTAAAATTTTGCTTTTTATAATTTACTTTAAATTAATCCATTATATAATTATAGTATATATATTTTAATTTATTAACCTATTTTTTATTCGCCGCTTTTTTTAAATAAATTTAAGCTTTTTGATATAATTAGCCTTTACAATTTCTATATAAATCCTTTTTATTTTTATTATAGAATTAATAATACTTTAAAATGTATACCCATTTTTATTTTTTCGCTTTTTCAATTTATTTACCAAGCATTAAATAATTACCTGCATAATTTATTATATCGCCTTTGCTGCAATTGCTATTATAATAGCCTTAATATGATTATATAAAAATTAATATAAATTAAATAAAAAAGGCCGGGCGCTTTTGCTTTAAACGCCCAAATATATTTAAAAAAAAAAGCAAAAACTTTAAAACCAATAAATATTTTAAAATTTTTAAAAACATTATTTTATGCAAAATTAAAAATACTAAAAGCATTTTTCGCTATTTTTGCAATAACGTTTTTGCAAACAAGCATTGCTATTTTATTAAATATTATAAATGCATTATTATTTTAAAATACCGAAAAAATAAAAATAAAAATAAAGGAATTCTTTTTTAGTTTTTATAAAATTGTTCCATTTATAATATTAACGGCATTAATGTATAATATATTTTAAACCATTAATTATCAATTAGCGCATTATAATTGCGTCTTTTTTTCAATAATTAACAATCGATTATTACGCTTAAAATAAAAAAAGTTTTTATCAATACTATTAGCGTTTATTATTTTATATTATTAAATAATATAATTCTTTATTAATATAAACTAATAAGCGCAAAATTGCATAACTTTATAATATTAAAGCCCATTTATAGCTATAATATCCTAATTTGCAATTGCAGCTTCGGCGATTAAAAAAACTATAATATTATTATGCTTTATTAAACGCAATATATTGCAAAAATTAATTAATTAATATATTAATTAAATTGATTATGGAATATATAATATTAAATATAAGCTAAAAGCCTAATACCTTTTTTTACGGGTTAAAATATTTTAAAATGCTTTAAAATACTTTATTTACGGTATTATATTGCTTATAATAAAAATACCGTTTAATCCTAAATAGAAATAAATATAAATTTAATTTAAATATATTTTAAATTTTAATATATAATTTTAATATAGCTTAAAGTTTAATATAATAGGCTTATACTAAAATTTTATATATAATATTATTCCAAAAATATTGCAATAAAAAACTTGCAATATTATTATTATTTAGCAAATAATCCGTATATTTTATAAAATAAATTATCTAAAAATACTAAATATTATTTTTAGCGATATAATTACGCGCAAATATGCTTTAATTTAGTCTAACGGCAACCATAGCATACAACCACGTAAGGAGAATAAGCCAGCTACCGGTAATGGATGATCTGCGATCTCCCCCTCCAGCGGCGCGGCAAGGCCCGCTTGAGCATATGGCTTTCGGGCGGGAGTGTCAGGGAGCCTGCTGCGGCCTGCCTCGTTCGTTTGTGTGTTGCGGGTGCCCGAACGGCGGTGGAACATGCTTGTCGCTGGACATCAATACCTGACGGTGCATATTAGCCGGCGCGGGACGGGACTCGATGCAGCGGAACATGGCAGCAAAGCAGGGCAGAAGAGCCTCGCCCCGTTTGTTTGTCCAGGTCATTTGTAGCTTTTGGTGATGAGAAAGAGAGGTCAGTCTGTGCGTGCAGCGAATTGTGCCGTCAAGGGATGCACCTCTCGCCGAAGACGCCGGCTTGGGCATGGAGAGGCGAAGAGAAGGTTGAGTGTGGGCTTCGTCGGCGCCATGTCGTATTTTCTACTCCGCATTGTCAGTCCACTTTATTGGGGTTCTGGGGTTGATTTCGTGTTTTGTTGAGATTGGGGTCGAGGAGATGCGGAGGAGAAGTGAAGGATGTCAAGTGCGCTCGAGGAGAGTCACGGGACTTCTTTACCGCTTTTAGCAAGCTGCGGCCCGTGCGGGAGGCTGCCACTTGGAGCCATCAACTCTCTTGGTGTGACTGCATCGACGCTGCAACTCGACACTTCAATGCATTCAATCAATGGATTTCTACAGACTGCGACGCTGCAGCAGAACCTCTACATCCTCTTTTCCTCTCTCGCTGCACCTTGCGGCGTTGCCCTTCACCTCTGGTCACCGGACACGGCAACGCTGAAGAGCGGTGATGGAGGCCATGCATATCGAGGTTAATAGCCGACGCCCAGCCGCTCACATGGCTGGAATCCTGTAAGACTGCGAACAGCGCCTGTCCCTGTTCCATGTGCGAAGCTGCACTACATCCGCTACATCCTCGGCCTCATGCAAAGAGAGGCTGAAGGATCAAGACGTCAACAGAGTGCCTGCAGGTGTCAGATGTCCGTTCGTACCAAGCGCAGCAGCAGAGCGTCCAAGCGGCCAAGCACGACTTGCAAACCACGCTCCACCGATCCCGCCTTGACTTTCGGCTCATCTACTTGACTGCCTCGACTCGACGATCCATTGCTGCCCAATGGAAGGAGTCAAGATTCAAGATCAGACTTCGATATTCCGTGCGCCTGAGTCTTGTCACGATCAAAGCCGAAAGCCAAGATCCAACGTTCAAGATCCAAGACTCAAGATCCAAGAAGCAAAGCTCCACTTCGGGCTTATATCGACGTCGAGGTTGGCAAATTGACATCACCAGAACAAGCCTTCAATATGTTCCCTGCTGCCATGATGCTATCACGTCATAGGCCATATTTTACCTACCTTTTACCGACCATTCGACGGCAAAATAAGGTTGTCATTACTCGCAGTGGCCCGTTTTCGCTCTTGGAACATTGAACAAGTCTCTTAGCCAGCGATCGGCACATGGGACTACAAACGGCAGTCCGGCGATGATTAAATCCTCTTCCACAAAATTTTGCGATCGCTCTGCCACTCCCGACTCGTTTTTCTGCTTAACCACGGTCGATGAACAAGTGGCCACGCTTCGCGCCGAACGGCTTCGGAAGGGAGCGCTCTGGGCGCAAATCAAACGCAGGTACATGTACAAGCTGGCCGCTGCCACTGGTCAAACAAGGTCGCTGAGATCTAGGCCCCGGCTGGCGTCGAGGCTGCCACGACTCACGAAAGTGCGGAGTAGCACATAGGATTCTTGATGGCCCTGCTGCGGCTGCGGGAGCCACAAACCACGAGGGAAGTGGAGAATATCCCGTCGATTAATCTCCTTCCCGGACTGCGATGGAAGCATCCGGTTGCGACGTCGAGGCCCAAGGCCTGAGACACGGCCGGGGAGGCTGAAAGGGACGAACATGGCAAGACCATCGCCGTTTGATTACCATGAAACCGCCCGTCGCCGTTCGCCAACCACCAGACCATTTTACTCGCATTATCCTTTCCGCTTCTTGGGCAAATTTCTTACTAACTGCGTGACCAGTTCTAACATTGCGGGCGCCGGCTGCTTGACTAGACAAGCGACCTGGACCTGAGCTATATGTGCTGTGTTATAGCCCTCCCAAGTCTATTTACATGATTAATAGCTGCGAGGGAGGGGCCGCATCTTCCGTAGCACGCATCCAATCAAGGAAGTAATTTCATGGATGGAATTGGATGATCAAACGATGTTTTTTATCGCCGCTGGTGGTGCATTTGTTCGATCAATTGATGGTGACAATTCTCGTACATGTATGCTCAAGAGTCAACCAGCAGCCACAGTATCTTCAATCACGACGAATACTTTTGATCATTGGAGTCATTCCTCTCATGAGACTGTTCTTACCTGCTGAGAATATTCTCCAGCCCCGGGGATATTTTAACCAACAGGAATTGTATTCCCCATCACTCTCGCCGCTCAGCCTCTCACCCACTCTGCTCCGTGATCCCCTCGTTCCGAATGCTTGGGCATTGGGTCTCATCCCTGCAGCCCTCTTCCGCCCCCTGATCCCCGTCCGCATCCCCAGCCAAGTCTCCCTGGTCCCTCCCATCCGGGCCATCCCTTGCCCTACAGCATGTCGCGCCCGTCACCGCATCATCTGTCCCAACTCCGCGACTCCATCCTTTTCTGTGCCAACCAACAGTCCTCTCCACTCTTCCACATTGGCCAGGAATGTGCCTTCGCCGCTTCGGAGGCAAGTTACTGCGTGTAAACTAGACTGCATGTAGACCGAGTGAACTGCTGCACCGCTCCAAATTCCTCTGCACGAACGAACTACTACTGCGTAATACTCTACTCTCATCAATTATCATCAGTCGAAAGAAGCTGCAATATCGACAAGAAGCACCGGAGGCGACAAAACTAAGCGGGCTGCAGCGAAGACCCCGCAAGACTGAAGCGACTCGAAATCGTGAAATACCCCAAGAGTTAGACGTGCCGCATCCCGTCCGCCTCGACGCGTAGCCCAACTTTCACCAACACCTCCTCCGACCCGCCATTCGCCAGCACCATAAAACTCGCCACCGCGACTTGACTCATCGTGTGCTGGAATTTCCACTGTGGCAATTATTACTGTCCCGCTTCAAAAGTCAAAATCTTCGCAGCGCTGCAAGGAAGCATTGGGCGGCATTCAGACTCGGGGATACCTCGTCAAGCTTCACATCTCGAACGACGGCTCGGGCGGGTGGTCCCTTTTGGCGTGCACCCGTAGCCAGCCTACTTCCCAGCGCGTGGCCCCCAAGCAATCTCGCAGGGGCACAACAGCTGCTCCCGCTATCCGTCATCAATCAAATCCCCAGCGATCAGCGGCCCCAGCAAACGGACTGCTACAGCTCAATTACTGCGCGCTTAGCGTGAGTTGTGAGCGCTGAAGCGACGCCAAGAACATTGCCGACAGCGAAAGTATCTCGCGAGACAGCTGAGCGGCGTTTGTAACTTCATCACTGCAAAGCTCCAAGAAGCACATTATCATCTCTCCGTCACCAATCTTCATTTCCCTCCTGGAAAATAATTCCCAAGGGATTTCTTAGGTGGCGGATTTTGCTTCGTCAACTGACCAGCCGCCTGAGCGCCGCCGTGCCATCTTCAGCGCTGCTGCATTCCCGTCTTCCACCAACTCTGGTCATATTCAGCCCTTTCTCACCACGTCCACCACGCTCCATCATCCTCTCGCCCGCCGCTCGACACTCTCAATTTCTCACCAGCTCTTCAGCTCCGCGACCACGGCACAATCTAAGAAGTTGGCTGCCTCTCATTCGGCCTTCAGATCCGGGTGAGTTTCCAGCATTATGCCACCATCCCTCCCTCCCATCCCATCACCCTTCCATTTCAAAGCTTCCAGTCCCCTTGCACAGCCTCAAGATTAAGAGTTTCGTGCCGTCCATGCTACTTCAACCGAGTGTACCCGTTGTGCTCACTCGTACTAAGTATGCGATGAGCCGTTGCCGTGTCCCCTAGGGGCACGCGATGGCGGTTGCAAGAATAAGGGAAGTCCCGCACCTGGTGGCACGGTGACTCAGTGAGAGTTCGCTGTCTCGTGAGAAGTTGGTGTTTTGGCTAGGCAGCGGACGGCTTGAAATTCAACGAACGAACACCCCTTGAAAATCAAGCTCGAGAAATGCTACTCTGCAACTTGCAAGCGCATGCACGACTCAGTCCTGCAGTATGTGTAGAATCATCACAAGCAAACGCAGGCCAACTCTCTCAAGTGTTAAGCCAGGGCAAGCAGGCGGCTATTCTGCACCATATTCCAACACTCTAGCTGCCACGGCCTCCCCCGTTCAGCCTTCCATGGCATGGGCGGGAACACACAAGCCGAGCCGGGCCTTGGGGTCCAGCGTTTTCTTACTTGTCGAGTCTGCGAGACAAGGGTCATCCCGCCTGGAGGTCAAGTCGGTTTGGCGTGGAAAGGAGGCTTGTCCAGTTGGGGCAGTGTCTGCAGCTTAGCACTGTGCTAGCACAGTGGATTTAACAAGTCTGCAGCATCCATGGATGCTGGTCCGCCTTGCACACCATCGCTCTCCGCTGGTCTCCACTAGGGCCATGCATTCGTAGAAGTGCTGGAACGCGGCCTGATTGGACGGCGGGGCAGAGGCACTGTTGAGAAGTACGAGCACCGACAGACACCACCAACGACTGCATCGCCACTTAGTAGACTCGCAGACTTCTTCTCTCAAGATTTCTGCTCCGTCTTCAGTTCCATCTCTCACAACACTCGACTACCTCTGCATCTGTCACGGCCCGCTAATCAGCTCGGCCGCTTGAGTTTAGTTTTACCACCGAGTCTGTTTTCCATCGAGCAGCTGCGGATGCCCTGAGTCCACTCACCGTTGGTCTTGCAGTCGCAAAGTCTATCTGCCGCTACGATCCTGACCAGACTTTCAAGGCTTCCGCGAAACCGACCAAGTCGCCCGCCCTTCGCCACTACTGGCTACTCAGGAACAGAATTTCCCAACATCTCGAACCTTACTGGACAGCGATCTCCCTCACGTAGCACCTCTAGGCCAGCAGGACACTTTAGAATCAAGAAGTTCGACGTGGCCAGTCACGGAGCGCTGATTTCGGCTGACGGATTCGGATTTTAATTGCTGGAGCCAAGGTTCGGCTACGTCTTCGAAGACTCTGCTGAGCCGCCTTCTGCGACATCGTAGAACTCTACATTGGCCGCTGTAGACGCACGAGAGGCTTCTTCGACCGTGCTCGGGAAAAAGTACCTTACTGCACGTCAATCCGGTAGGCGTGCGTCGACTTCTTCGCAAAAGCACTTGCTGCCGCTGCCGCTGCCACCGCCCCAACCCAACTGGCCGCGCATTACCTCCTCACCACCCTCTAGCGTCCCAGACCACTTTCCTCTCTCTACCGAATCACTGTCTCCCCCCCATCGCCTCCGCCTGTCTCCATATTGCAATTACTTTCTGGTAGCCAACCAGCACGCTCCGTCGCACCTTCTCCACAGAAGACTACTGCGACTACTCCGCCTAAGCCGACTATTGACTCTCGGGCCCTCGCGGGAGGAAGGAAGCGGCCCTTTGCAGAAACCTTAGAAAGTGGCATAGTGCCTGAAGTGCTCCACCGGACGAGGGAAGGAGCCATAACCGTGTGCTAAGCTCAGAAGGCGCCAGCAAGACATAAGACACGAAGGCCCGTCGACAGTCTAACTTTGTGCCCGCGAGGACAGCTGACAGACTTCTTTGCGACGACTGAGCAGCTCCCACCGCTACTCTTTCGCACCCTCTCTTGGTCTTGTCGACGGCAGTTCGTACCACTTCTCCACTGCACTCATTAATCTCTTCTTCACCTTCTCGACCGTTTAGGCAGCGGAGTCTGACAGATTTTGACCATTTCGACAGCGGGTGTCTGCTTTTGATCGAGGTGAGGGTTGAGAGAGATTGGGCTGTTTGGGTGGTCGCGTGCACAACTATCGGCGACTCAGCGTTCTCGGTACCGAGCCTACCCACAACTCACAGCCTCGCGGTTACTCACAACCTGGGACGGCCAAAGGACATTTTCCTCTATTCGACTTTGATTTTCGGGACCAGCCCCTCTTTAAAGAGCGGGAGCGCCCATTTTCCCAAGCGCCTTCACCCGCTCCGCCTTTCAGCCGCTTGACTCGAGAGAACTTCGACCCGCGACTACCTTTCAAAACACCGCTTCGAAGCATAGCACTCGAGTCTCGATTCTCACTACCACCAAACCCTCATTAATCTTCGAAACGAGCAGCTTGGAAGCAACTAACTTAATTTCTCTCGCTCACCAAACACCGCCACCGTGGCGATCTACTCCCATTCCTCGAGAATGTCGTATCCGGAGCATCCGGGAGGCCCCTATCCCCCTCGCGAAGGCCAATCCCAATACCCCCCTCCCCCCAGCGACGACGACCGCGCGCGCGCCTACCATGCCCGCGGCCCTCCTCCGCAGCAGCAGCAGCCAGTAACGCTTCCTTCCATCGCCAGTCCTTACGAACAGCCTTATGGACATCCGGCAAATGGCTATGATCCGAGAGGCTATGCTCCGCAAGACCCTTACAGGAATCCTCCGCCGATGCAGCAGATGGGTTATCGGGATGATAGGGCTTATGGAGGAGGGCAGGGGGATTATGGAAGGATGCCGCAGCAGCAGCACCAGCAGCAGATGGCTTTTACGCAGAGTGCGCCGAGGCAGAGGACGGCTATCGCTTGTCGGTATTGTAGGAGACGGAAGGTGAGTGCAGAGATGATGATACGTTGTGGATTTGCGCGATTTTGCAGTTTGCGATTTGCTCTGTCGGGCTGCCTTTGAGCTGCGGCAAGATTCCGTGCTGGTTTCTTAAGAGTCGGGTTTGTGCGGGAACTAGGCAGCAGCCGTGAACCCGCCGTGAGCCAGCAAGCGCTGAACGGTGGATCCCATGGATCTTCGAACTTGGGACTGCCCATCTTCGCCAACGGGGTTCTACACCTCAAGTATCCGCATTCCAGATGCCCCCTTGTGCAAACCACATACGTTACCCTCCCAAAAGCCCCCGCGTTCATCTCATAGTCAAATTCACCTCATGCTAACATTCTCCCCCCTCTAGATCCGCTGCTCGGGCTTCGACCAATCCCCTGAAGGCCGCTGCAGCAACTGTCAACGCTTCCAACAAGAATGCATCTTCACGCCCGTCTCCTCGCAAGCCCAAGCCTTCGTCCCTGCCCACGCCGCCTTCCCCCACATGCGCCCGGGCAACATGACTCTAGGTCCTGACGGCCGCCCACGACAAACGTATCCACAACCACAGTTGTATGGTGCTCATGGCCAACCTTTGGGACCTTTACCTCCAGGTGTTCCTATGCAGCAAGGTGTCGGTATGGCACAGGGTCAGCCGCATCCGGGCTACGAATATGCGATTCCTAGTCCAACAAGTTCGCATGGGGGAAGTTATGGGGGCTATGCTGATGAGCAGAGAAGGAGTGCTGGACCGAGCGGACATCATGGTGCGCAGGGACAAGAGACGAGGAAGAGACCAAGTGCGGAGGCGCATCATGGGGTACTGCCACCGCCGGTTCCGGGACAGGGTGGAAGTGGGGCAGGAGGGGCTTATGAAGGCATGGGTGTGAGGAGGAGAGCGAGTGGTGATCCGGAGGTTTTGAAATTGCCGCCTGTTACGGCGAGGGATGGGCAGGCGACGAGCAATTATTCGCCGGGGTCGAGTACTAGTTCGACGAGTGCGCTGCAGATGGGAGGGCAGCACGGTGGACATGAAGGGTTGCCGGTTTTGACGAGGACGCCGCCGCCAAGGACGAGCCCGAGTATGCAGCTGCAGGCGGAGCAGGCTGTGCAGGCTGCGCAGAGACAAGCTGGCCATGGTGAGCAGAGACAGGGCGAGCAAGGAAGACCGGAGAGGGGGGAGAGGGCGGATCCGATGGCGATTGGAAATATTATGGAGCAGAGGCCGGTGTCGGATGTTGATAGTAAGATGTTGGGGAGGTTGAACCGGAAGAATTAGGAGGGCGAAGCGACTTCGATACGACGCCTTGACGGTTTGGTCTGGAGAACCACTATTCACTTCTGGAACGCCTCGGTGCCTCTGTCTTAATAATCTACTTTCAACACCCGACCGGCTGCGCCAAAAGGGACTTCTTCTGGGAGTTCGGATCTTTACTTGTACGCTCTACGTCACTGGGATGGAATGGAAACTTGGCTGATGGGACGACACGACACGAACACGGAGCGGAGGGAACAAAGTGGAGGACGAAGTTCCACTGGTTGGAATGGACTCTCCTCCGCAACTTTCCGCCGTCAATAATAACGTCCTCTCGCTTATGACTTTCTCATCCACGGCTCTTCTGGTTCTGCGACTTGGTGCTGCGATTCTCTGCGTTTCATTCTGTACTGGGAGGTTTACTCGTCCTGGCATTTCTGCTTCTGGGGAATCCGGGTGGCTTTGCTATGAACTTCTTAGGAGTCGGAGGCTTCACGTCTGGCATTTCTGTTTGGCCGATGCAACGAACTGGGTGAACGAAGATCAGGTTCTTGGCCGAAGCGGATACAACGGCATCATCGTCTGGTCTCACATCTTTCAAACTCGCGACTCCTCGCTCGACCCCAAAAATCATCGAGCGCCATTTCTCCTCTCCCCAAAAGGCACCACAAGTACATCGAAAATTCCACAAGGAAACGGAGCAATCCTCGGAGTCAAACTAGCCCATGTTTTTGCGTTCTGCGCGCGATCGTTTCTGCTCTATCTGCTCTTGCTGCGCGTAACTTCGTTTGGAGCTGCTATTACTAGAACAGGAAATGCCTCACGGCAAACTTTTACACTCGGGGGTTTGTCTCTTCTTGCGAAAAACTCAGCGTTGATTTTGCGTTTGTTCGCGGACTTGCTGCGTGCTGCGCGACCAGGTTATCTTTTGGGGCAGATGGGGCATGCATGCAATGGGGGGAGCATGGCGTGGTGGAGCGAGATGGAAGACTGAGGCTGAGATTGACATTGGGATTGAGATTGATATTGGGGATATGCTGTGTTATTGCTGTTGGGCCACATGGCATACGTTTGAAGTTAATGAGGCTCACAGCCTGATGATGGGGAGTTTCATTGGGCTGGATGGATGGATGGATGGATGGATGGATGGGCTAGGTAGACGTTGCTAATGAATGAAGGGGTGTTATTTGCTCTGTTTGCTTCTGTTACTTGTTGCGTGGTTTCCTCGGGGATTTCAGGGGGGTGAGATGTGTGAGACGGTGGTGATTGGGTGGGTGATGGAATGATGTGATGATGAATGGTAGAGACGTGATGTGCTCGCGAGTGACGAAGTTGGCGAGGAGGTAGAAGAGGCTCAAGGAAGTCTGGAGAGCCGCATTCCACGTAGGCTCGGGCGAGGAAAATGGTGAGGAAAATGATGAGGAAAATGACACAACGACAGCCGTTTTCTTGGGCTTTGAGTATAAGGTACCTATTAATGAAGGCACCGAATTGCGAATTTGGACGTTACATGGAAGGCAGCGAGAGATCAGGTAACTATTGGAATATGCGGGATTTGGGATGGGATGCGTGGTTTGTGACGCGTCGAGTCGAAGGAGCGAGCGGAGAGGGTAGACGGAGGGTAGGGTGTACCTCGTAACTCCGTAGGGCTGAGTATTCTCCTCTGAGACATCTACGTACCTATCTTTTTATGTTTTAGAATATATTTTTTATTTATTTGTTATTGAAGCCTCTCAGGCCTACGACATAGGTAGCCTTGCAATATCCATATTACGTGGAAACTACCTATGGAAGGGGAAGGTAGGCAGA
This sequence comes from Cyclaneusma minus, assembly GCA_037179335.1. Lineage (NCBI taxonomy): Eukaryota > Fungi > Ascomycota > Leotiomycetes > Marthamycetales > Marthamycetaceae > Cyclaneusma > Cyclaneusma minus. The sequence continues at coordinate 799,662 of JAKZHN010000014.1, forward strand.
TCCCCGACTGGCACGGGGTGATCAGCTAGGTAATTGCTAATAAATGTTGATTTGAGGAAATTCTTCATAGAGGCTGACTGAGTGTACATAGCATACTATATATTATATGTTTTAGGATTTTTGCAAAATACCCGTAGGTACGCGCCGGGTTGACCGAAGCTTCCGGAGTGGAGAGGAGAATTTCTTGGATTCTTTTCTGGATCGAGTCGAGATCGTGTTTGCGTTCGCCCAAACATATAGCCCTGAAACACGAACTGCCAATGCACTGGTCTTGAAACAACGACAATGTGTTGCGTCACTACAAATTCTCCATTTTCCAGGCCGGTTTCAATCGAGGGCTTGTTCCGAGTCTACCGCTGGCTGGGATACCCGTCCCGTAAATCGGGAGCATAGAAGTCTTGACAGAGTTTGGCTATGCCACTTTGTGACGACTGGTTGCGCAAATCATCTGAAATTTAAGCTTTGGAAGACGTGTTCGGAGCGGATGACACTGCTAATGCGACCGAAGCTTCGATCTGGCAGACGGCCCTACCCGGCTTTGGCAAGTAACGTGTGATGGAGAAATATGAACCGCGCCATTCCGGAGTTCTATTTCTCGTGTTTGCGATTGCCATTCTTTCACATCGTCACTTTTCTCGATTTGCAGTGGCTGGTGTACTCCAATTTCCAGTCCTCTGTTGAACTGTTCTAACATCTGGTGGATTTGTTAAGTGCCGGAATTGCAACTTCAGCCTTCTTCGGAAACCAGGTCGAGAAATGAATTTCTCACGGGCGTTACTGACAGCGGTCATGCTTTTCTCCTCTGTCTCTTCCCAAGGAATAGACAAAGGTGCCGACCCCAGTAAGCCCTTCTCCCATCCCCTCACCACTTTCCCATTCCACCCTTCGCACTCCCCATTACCCAAAACCAACCTCTTACACTCACAGGCGGCAACCTCCAAATCCTCCTGACCCACCAGTCCCCCCCTCACCCCATCTCCCTCCGCATCCCGCCAACGATCTCCAAAAACTCATCCGACACCTGGATTCCCACCCCCGGTCAATGGCTAATCGGCAACTGGTACTGGACACACTCCAACCAGCCCATCTACCAATCCTGGTCCAACCAAATCCTCACGCTCCTCCCGCTCATCTCCCCCACCGTTGCCAATCTCTCCACAACCCAGCAACAGTTCTTCACCTACCAATTCGCCAATTCCTCCGACCTTCACTATTTCTACGGCATAGCGCCCGCTAGCAAGCTGCACGACACGAACGGGAAGAGTTTTGAACCGCCTGATTCGCACGATTGGCACCCATCAGGCCTTTTTGCGAAGCTGCCGGTGGGGAATACGTTGGAAGTGCTGGCGTGGGGATATGATTCGGTGGGGTTTCCGTACGCGGTGGTGTACGAGACAAAGACAACGGGTGAGAGTACCAGTGGGTTGGATTATATTAGTAAGAATGCGGAGGGGCCGAGTGAGGTGACGGTGAAGGAGATTGAGAAGGCGGTCAGGGGATGTGGGAACGAGGAGTTGGTGGCGAATTTGGAGAATGTGAGAAGGTTGCCGTATGATGGGATCAGGGTGGGGATGGAGTTTCCGATGTGTAATGCTAGTTGTATGCTGAATGGTGAGTGCAGTGAGTTTAGGGGAGAAAGAGATGGCTGACGGGGAAGGGGCGCGGTGGAGATGGTGATTGGTGAAGTTGAAAGGGATGTTGGCTAACTGAGAGACAGCGTATACCGGGCTAGAGCAGTATCTGCTGCCACATTACAGCAGTTTTCTTATGGGGTAGCTTCACTGGTCGCTGGAGTAATCAGGGGCGAGAGCGAGTATGTTGTTGTCGGAAAGTTCGTGCTAGTTACTGCAGGACTACTACCGAGCTTAGTAGTCAAATTCCTTTCATATCTCAAAGCAAATTACTGGTATACCTCGGCAATCGAATCGAACACATCTGCAGATGACGACAAGTAGTTATTGGGACGGCAGGTTTCTGGACTGTCAACGGGCTAGAATCCAGAATGGCAACCGAACTTCACTTTGAGATGCCCAATGCGAATCGATCAAACGAAACGAAGCGGTGGTATTGAGATGGCTGAGAGAGAAATCTGGATTCGGAAAGTGATGGGAAACGCGGCCGTACATATTTCAAGTTCGTCAGTTCAGCAAAACATCCAATTCTCCTCTTCACACAATCCCTCAAATTCCCCGACACTTGATAAAGATACTCTTGACCTCCGTGAACTCCTCCAAGCTCTCAAAGTACCCCTCTCTTCCCACGCCACTTCCCTTCCAGCCCCCAAACGGCAGATCATTGGTATGCGTTGGACTTGCGCAGTTGACACCAACCATCCCACTCTCCAACTTCTTGCTCACGCGTATCGCGCGTTCCAGATCCTTTGTCCACACGCACGCAAACAGGCCAAACTCGGTATCGTTGGCTTTGGCAATGACTTCTGCCTCCGTCTTGAACGTGTTGATCACCAGCACCGGGCCAAAAATCTCTTCTTTCATGATGCGACTATCTTCGGGCTGGTCGAGGAAGATGACTGGCTGTACAGCTAGGTCCTTGCTCTTTTCTTTCTCCGTCGCTGCTCCGTCTGTGTTGTTGAAGTCGATGACGTCCTTGCCTGATTGCTTGCCCAGCTCAATATACTTCATCACTGTCTCATACTGTATCTTATCTGCTTGCGGTCCATGACCGACATTCCCATCCATCGGATCCCCTGTTTTTCTCATCGCAGCCATGTCCTTGAACGCTTGCACAAACTTCTCTGCAACACCTTCTTGCACGTATATCCTGCTGTTTGCCATGCAAATCTGGCCGCTGTTGAAGAAGATTCCAAAGTTGGTCCCTTTTACAGCTTCTTCGATATCTGCATCGTCGAAGATCAAGGCTGGGCCTTTGCCACCAAGCTCAAACACTACTTTCTTTAAGTTGCTCTGCGCGGCAGCGACTTGGATGACTCGACCTGTGCGCGTGCTGCCGGTGAAGGACAGACAGCGGATTCGCATGTGTGAGGCCATTGCTGCTCCGGACTTTTGGCCGTGTCCGTGCAGGACATTGATCACACCAGGCGGAAAGCCGCACTCAGCGATCCATTGGCAGACCTTCCATATCTATGCGAGAAAAGCATTAGCATTAGGGCATTCTCTTCACTTCCGACTACTTACGGAAAGAGGCGCCTTCTCACTAGTCTTCAACACCACACAGTTCCCCGCCGCCAGCGCCGGCGCAACCTTATTAAACATCGCTAGTGGAACATTCCACGGCACAATGAATCCCACAACACCAAACGGCTGTCTCAAACTCATGTTCAGAAACCCGGCAGTATTCAAGCTAGTGTTTCCGCGCGCATACAAAGCTTCTGCGTAGTAGCTGAACTTGCTGGCCCCTGCGTCGTGGTTGGTGGCGACGGGGCGGCCCATGGATATGGCATCCAGAGATGCGAGCTCGGGTACGTTGCTTGTTAGCTTTTCGGCAAGCTTTTTGAAGGGGATGCCGCGAGCAGGTGCGGAAAGGGAGGACCAGGCTGGGAAGGCGGCTTCGGCGGCTGAGACGGCGGTGTTGACATCGTCGAGGGATGCTTCGTGGACTGTGAGAGTTGTCAGTTTTGGGTCGAAGGAAGGGTGGAGGAGAGGACCTTTGGCTACGACCTCGCCGGAATATGGAGAATAGAGATCGAACGTCTCCTTGGTGGATGAAGGCACGAACTTGAAGCGAGTGTCAGTATTTCTTTACCTGAAGGGCTCGAAGGGAAGTCCTCTCACTTCATTGTTGATGAACAACTGAGCTTCAGGTAGGTCGGTCATGGCTTCAGATCTTGCCAGAGCTTCCTTTACTTGCAAGGTCCACTTTCAAAGCTTCTCCCACATCACTTATCTAGGAAGGAGGTCTCAGGTCTATATAGCCCCGCAGCTGTGTGACAGCTGCGACCTTAAATCTTGTTCAACGGAGTACAAAGACCCTTCGCCAACCCCTCACCGAGTTCTGATCGACATCATGGGACAGTTTCTATTCACGGATAAAGCCTCGTGCAGGACAACTGCAACAATGCGAGCGGCACGTTGCGTTGTTTCGTATGGCCCAGAACGATTTTCGGTAACCCCGAAGGATTTCTTAGCGCGCTCATATCCTTGGCACATTTTCTGATATCAGATTTCGTTATTTCTATCATCAGTTATATGCGTTTGTCACCTTCTTGATTCGGACATTGCTATTATTCACTCACTCATGTTGTTTTCAGTCCCCGCTGCTTTCGATTATTCGGATCGCCATGTTCTTGGACGACGACATGTGGTTGCGAGCCGCTTGAGCTCGTGGTACGCTATTGTAGGGGATGCACTAATTGGGCTTTCCCCTAGCCAAACTCGAGGTTCCAGATGACGCAGGTCGAATTGGGTTGCCAACATCAACCATGATACTTCGTATCTTCATTTCAAGAGTGAGTCGGGCAGTCAATTCCTTCACGGCACGCAATCAAACCCACGGTCACGTGACCTTTACTCCGCACGCATACCGTGGGGCCAGCTGCAGCTTTTGACCGATCGAGATTGTTGCATAATCTCGACGTCGGCCATAGGAAACTCCGATGTATCTTTGCTTTTGCTGAAGGTGGTACGAAGGAGGCATCCTCTTTCTTGTCAGTGAACTTGTGCTCACAGTACTATTCCATTGCGGCATCTTCACATCACTGAAGTCGAGATGGAACAAATTTACGATTTCATTGTCGTGGGAGGTCAGTCTCCAAAATAACAACCCGCTGGCACTCGAATTAACCTTTGCCTTATTCCAGCGGGTCCATCAGGATGTGTGGTCGCATCCCGATTAGCGGACACACCTTCGAGGCCTTCTGTCCTCCTTCTCGAAGCTGGCGGCTCAAATGACTCCACCGTCGATCTCTCTGGAGACGAGAGGATGAAAGTGGCGTTCGAAAAAGATTCGCTTTTGAACTGGGGCTACAAAACTACTCCACAGAATCAACTCAATGGCCAAGAAATAGATTACTCCAAGGGCAAAGGACTGGGTGGAGGCACAGCAATCAACTTCTGTGGGTGGGTCGTAGGACCAAGAGAAGATTACGAGGAATGGGCGAGACAGGTCGGTGATGAAAGCTTTGGTTGGCGAAATGTGAAGCGATGTCTCGAGAAGATTGAGAACCTGGACCCTACAATCCCCTATGCGTCTATGGGCAGATATGTCAACGCGAGACCAGAAGGTGTGTATGGCTTATCCTCTTTCAGCTGGAGCAAATGTTGACGATAATTATCAGATCACAGCAATCAAGGCAAGCTTCGCCTGTCATACGGAGACTCTGACTCCTGGGATCCTGCTCTGGAACAGATCTTCATTGCGTGTGAACAAACTGGTTTGCCACTGAATCCCGACGTTAACACCGGGAATCCGCTCGGCATGGGCATGGGCAGCTCCTGTATGACCAAAGAGGAAAGGATGACCTCGTCAATGGCATACCTATCCCAAACACCTCCCAATTTGACAGTGCTCCTTCAGTCCGCAGTAGCCAAGATCCTATTCAAAGAGAAGACAGCCATTGGAGTGGAAACCACCAAAGGCCACAAGTTCCATGGCAGAAAGGAGGTCATCTTATCCGGCGGAACGATCAACACACCACAAACATTGATGCTCTCAGGGGTAGGACCACCTGAAGAATTGGAGAAGCATAGTATCAAAGTCATCCATGATCTGCCGCAAGTAGGGAAGAACCTTCAAGATCACTGCTTTTCCAATATAGGGATCGTCATGAAACAAGAGGAAGACCCCCCCGAAGTAGTAATTGACCAAAGTCCCACACCGATGGGATGGTTCAAGCTCCCAGCGGTCTTCAGGTCTAGAGAATTCGCCGAACTTCCAGAGCACACAAAGAAGCACATACAAGCACCCACAGTGCCAATGATGGAAATTGCATCAGTAAGAGGTTCTCTCCAGAATCTCCGAGAAATATCGCTCACAGAATTCCATCTAGCATATACCCGGCGAGTTTTCAGGGCACGAGACTGCCCCAGGGACTTATTTCTTTGGAGCTCAATGCTTCTTGCACAATCCACAGAGCCGTGGCGTAAGCACTTCCCCTATCAATCGCATTATTAGGATACTGATGGTCTTCAGACCGTCACTCTCTAGTCCTCAGATCCCACAGCAGCTCCACTCTGCAATCCCAACTTCTTGAGCCATCCGTATGATCGCCGTGCCTTGATAGAAGGTATGCGTCTGACCAGGAAAATCTATGATGCTCCTATCTTTGCTTCAAAAACAGTGGAAAGGGTTGGCCCAAAGGACGATTCGGACGAAGCGATTTGGGTAAGAAAACAGCGACTTTTGTACCTCCATATTCGCAGGGCTGATGACGGAATAGGAGCATATTCGATGCGATACTAGCAGCTCGTGGCATATGACGAGCACTGTTCGCATGGGAACTGATGGTTCTTCGGCTTGTGTCGATTCCAGCTTCAGAGTGTTCGGACTCAAGTCTCTGAGAGTTGTTGACCTGAGCGTGTGCCCATTCGTACCCAAGTATGTTGCTATTCTGTCTCCTTGGTCCACAGAGGCGGGGATTTTTACTGACGCGACTCGTAGTAACCATACCCAGAGTACGGCCTATGTTCTTGGAGAAATTGCAGCGGAGAAAATGATGGAGGCACATCGCTTGCGGCAGGCCGCCAGCGAGGAAAAAGCTAAGTTGTGAAGTATTGATGATCAGCGTCTGCCCAGACATTTCGAAGTTAATATAGCACGGTAATAGATATAGAGGATACTGCTTTGCTCTTTGGTTCAAAGCACATAGAAAGGTAGAAATAGTCTTTCTGGGCATTACTAAGCTCCTCCCCTCGCCTTCCTTTCGCTTCCAAATGTTTGTTATGGATAAGAAAAACAGCAGCACGAACAGCATGAGTGGGAAGCTGAAGACTGTAATACCAAGTCCGACACCGACACCGACGGGGTATCTATGAGCCTGCGCGGTGATGAGGATGTTTGAAGAGACGGTACCGGGTAATAGTCATAGCGTTGGACATATTTTTGGGAGAAGTCTTGATAAGATTCAATGATTGGACTGCGGCTTCAGCTTGCAACTCTCCTTTCCCTCCTAACACTCCATAAACCTCGAGTCACGTGACCAGAGTCAGGGCTCAACTTCCCCCTTAAATGCCGTAGGCACACTCGGGAGTGAAGTAGAACCATGTGATACCAGCAAAGCTAGTGTCTCTCAAGGAAGCCTTCAACTGCTCATGACCAGGACACTCCTTCTCATAGAATTCCATGTCTTCCTTGTTCTTGAAAACACAGGTGGTCACAAAGGTGTAGCCCTGCGCTTTCGCGTCACCCTCGGCCTTGCCGGCAAACATCTTTTGGATGTAAGGCTTGCCATCCTATCAAAGAATCCTCGTCAGTTGCCAGACTCAAATTTTCGGTGGTAGACATGGGGAATTTGAATACACTAACCTTCTGCTGGGTCTTGATGAATTCATCGAACTTCTGGAGAGCGAGCGTGACGTCTTCTTCCTTGGGAAGCTTGATCATGGTGACACGGGTGATTGGGGAAGTCATGGTGGCGGTATTGAGGTTGGTGCTGAGACAGAGATTTCGAGGCTGGAGCTTGAAAGTTTCTGAAAGATGTGTCTGAATGATCTGATAATCGAAGACTGAATTTCATTAGAAGCAGAGCTGGCAAAGGTTTAAATAGGTTGGGTCGGATACTTGTTCCAAAACTTTCGGGGTCCGAATCACTGATCTGATCCGACCCTTCGTGTGACCTGAGTTGACTCGGATTTCGGCCTTTCCTTATATCCCCCTGGCCCTTTCAAACCATGACCGTAATCAGAGCAATTGTTCTGACGCAGGCATGAAGTAACACTAATACGAGAGAGTTGGGTCGCGGTCTGACCCGGCCGGGCCGGGCCGTCGAATCGGGGTGAAAGATCGGGGTCCGGGTGGTACATGCAACTGTTCGCTATCCCTGCCATGTAACCATCATTGACATAAATCCTAAGTGAAAGGGCAATAAAGAAGAAGTCACATTCCGCATGCTCATGCAACAGACAAGGGTGCTGCTTGGGATCAGCCTATGATATTGAACGCGGAGAAAGCATCTCCGACTTGATTTGTTCTCACAATCGGTAGTGAAGTCTCGCGGTATATGGAATACCTTGTCATTTCCAATTAGTGTCTCTGTGCGACGGTCGGGATAAATTTTGTTTTTTTTGCGGCTGTAGTGTGTTTGACAAAGCTCAACTTCACTTGAAGTTCTTCTTTGACAAAGATTGCTCCCTCCGGATCCTCATACACTGCCTAACCCTCGTACGAATAGTTCAAGTACCACCAGTATCCGCGAACGTACGACTTTGTCTCTCTGCATTACCACTGATAGCTCCCGCAGAAGAGATTAGATCCGAGGAGCCTCTCGGCTTTTTCTGTCTTTCGCTTCTAGCTGTAAAGCTGAGCCCGCATTGTAAGTTCCATCCCAATTCTTTGCTTCACGGTTGTTAAAGCATTCTGCCACTCAAGAGATTCGAAGACGTCCACGTTCACCATATCATTAGGACTCTGCAAAGTGCCCAATGACTCCAGGAATGCCAAAACCGTAATAGCAGATTTGTGGGCTTGAGCGAGGGCTGGCAAGAACATGATGTGCGGTAAGAATCCCTTACTCTTATTTGGGTCGAACAAAAGAACAGACGACCAGGGTCGGTTGATTTTGCGGGGATTTGCGCACAGGTGAAGAAGTTTTCGCCTTCTGGCCATGTCGAGAATCATGATGTCCCAAAAGCCCTTGTCCTCTCCGATGTGAATTGCGACACGAGGCATGGGTTTCGTCCACTCAGATCTGCCGAGTTCAAGTATCTGCTCAACTGTAACATTGAAAAGTCAATACTGGAAACTAGACAAGTCAATACGGAAGACGTACGGTTCTCACAAAAAGTCAGTCCTGATCGGCTGGAACCGGCAAGAGTGATACCATCACTAAGTATGCGTGCGTACTCCGGAACGAGGTGTGGAAACAGGGTACCATCGGCTCGAAGGAGTGCAAGGAGGTCTTGGGGATTGAAACCTCCGCCTCCTGGCACAAGGGTGACAGTCTGACCTTCGAAGAACCTTTTCGTGAGGAATTCTTTTGCTGCAGAGACTTCAGCATCTGGGTAAGTCCGCAGCAAGGCGGGGTTGACGGGAGGCGTGTTAATCGAGCGTCTGCGCAGTGGGTCGGGGAAGCAATCGAGAACACTGAAAGTTCCGTCATTCTCGGCGCCCGAAGAACGAGAGGGATCTTCCTTCTCAGACTCTTCACGCTTAGACTCTTCACGCTCAGGCTCGTCTTTCTCAGGCACATCCTTCTCAGACTCTTCGTTCCGGGCATCTTCGTTCTCGGAATCATTGTTCTCAGCGTCTTCGTTCTCGGTATCTTCGTTCTCGGCGTCTTCATTGTCAGAATCTTCGCGCTCAGACTCTTCATTCTCAAACCCCCACTTTTCATCGTCATCGTCTTCGGCATCTTCGTCTTCGGCGTCCTCGTCTTCGGCGTCCTCGTTCTCGTCGTCTTCATTCTCGGAGTCTTCGTCCTCGAAGTCTTCACTCTCAGAACCCTCGTCATCGGCCTCGTTACTCAAAGTACTCAAGGCACCTTCCTGAACGGCACCCGGCAACTGGATACCATCCTCGGAATCATCCTCGGAACCAGACAGAGTAGACTGCGGCTGCTGTTCTTCGTTCTCCCAATGCATCGCGTCTTCCACGCTGCTCTCGCTCATTCTTTCGGATATGTCGCTCGCGCTAGCTGCCACAAGACCAACTGTCAGCGAAACGCTTTCTCATCTATGTACATCATGGGACATGACATCCATTCAATGAAGAGTCATTCCAAGTCCATGTGCGTGGTGTGCCGCGCAAGGTCTCGAGTCGATTGGGAAGATGATCTTACCTCCAGCTACCTGAAGTAGCAGTTGAAAGAAGCCGGCAGCAAAAACAGAATCGGAAGTAGGCCGAGGGTGGACGGGAGACGGCAGCCCGTGAGGGAGGAGCAAACCGAGGAATGCCGCAAAGTGGTGGGCTGGTGTTGTTGGCGTAGGGCTGAGCTGGGGCAAGGTGTGCGAGGGAAGTGGGGCAGGTGTGACTACTCGGGCGTCATTATTCTGTTTACTTAACATGATATCCGATTTACAGGATTTGCTACTTGCGGAGGGGATGACCGGGAAAGGGTTATTCGGGAATAGGGGCGGTCGTAAAAGGGGGCGGATATGTTAAGGACCGGGGATGGTTTTCACAGGTATGATCAGAACCATAGCAGCAAACCTGCTTGCAGCCCCTTTGTCTAGTTACAAGGTTCTTCTTCATCATTATGTGATAGGAGAGCTTTTAGGTTGGTAGCGACAGACTTTACATACATGACCGTAGTCCTGAAGTGGGTGGTGGAGAGTAGTTTAGAAACCTGCCCTCGTTACCTCCAAGGAGACTCAATCAATCATGGTATTAGGTCAAGCTGTTGTGCGATCAGAGCTGAAAAGAGGCACAGAGACTGGGGAAGGAGAACCTCCGCAATAAACAAACAAATTATGGCATTGGTTAGCAAACAAGCATTTCAGCGTCAAGTAGCAATCATCAATCAAATTATAGAAGGGTGGAGATTTGGCATCGCATAATGTCACTGGCATCCCTGCCACACTTACACAACATTCGCAGTCTACAATTGAGCTACCGCAGCCTGAACGTGCTCCGAATTCTGTAAAGTTCTCGCAAGTGATAATGGCGCTGTCGGTTGCCAGGACGGAGTCATTTCCAGTTCAATACCGCATCCTTAGATTTGCTGCGGGATTTCTATGTCTTCTCCCAAATGACTGTTAGACTCGCAGTCTTAAATTGGTTAGCTACCGTCGTCATTCGAATTCTTTCCCTCCAGTTATGCTATTAACATGAAACCCTTGTGGCATTACAAGTAACAGGTTTCAAGAAGCGAAGCTCGAGGATCCGAAGTGTTATTAGTGATTGACGTTGTTTGGTATCCTGAGTTGCTTCAATTTGATGACGAAAGGGGGAAGACTGAAAAACTCCAAGTCCCCCCCCCCACACCAAATACAGAAACTTCCCAGGCTCCGAGTGTTCTGATGACGACTTGTCCTGTTTGCCGTATTCTCCTGGCCATGCCAGAGGAAACATCTGTGGCTCTGCTATTACAGTCACAACGCCAATGGTCTTTCTTGTGTCACTTTGGTGTTGAGATGCTCCTGACATGGAGTGGTTTTGGGAATATCGACCAAGAAAATACTGCGTGATGCGGGCTTGAGCAAACCTACCAAGTACCAACTGAGGCAACCAGGCATGGTAGAATGGAGAGTGTCTGAGTGCAGGAAGGAGATTGCGAATCATCAGGAACAAAACATTATGTTTGGAGCAGACTCGGTTGTTGAACACAGATTCAGTCGCGAGACACGAGCTTCACCGGCCAGAAATAACTAAGATCATCAACATTGTCACAACGAATTGCAGTTAGTCTCGAGACTTGCGAGAGAGCGAGTTAAAATTTGGGATGATGTGGTCTTTTTTCGTGCTCCTATTATTGACCACACGCATGTAGAAGATCTGTAACCTTCTATGAGTCCTCTGATGACATTCACACTCCTATCCGCCGGTACCTCTCAACAAACGATCCCGAAAAGCTGCCCATCTTTCTTCCCTCCATGTATAGGCTTCAGAGCTCCAGAAGAAACGATTTCGAACGTGGTCTCCTTTCCGTATCTCTTGCGAATATCTTTGGAAAAGACCTCGAATGCTGGGTATCTCCGCGAAAAAGAAAGAACGCAAAAACAAAAACAATTCCTTAGACATCGTATGCATAAACATCTCAACCATCTCCTCTTCGAAGACCGAACCTTATAGCAACCCCACCCTCCACTGATAGCCATGTATGGATTCCGAGAGTCTTGCGACTGTGTTCTTCGGGATCTCTTCGTCCAACAAGCAGGCTTTTCTGCCTGTTCCGTCTGAGGGTTTGTTTCTACCAGTCTGGATGAATGCCCGGGTTCTCAGGATCAGGCACCGCATTCTGAGGAGGAGGCGCTGCTGCCGGGTCGGCAGGCCCGAACTGGGCTGCAGGTCTTAACTGAGGAAGGGGTCTCGGCTGCTGAATCGGTGCTGGTGCCTGGAATGGAGCAAAAGGCTGGAGGATTGGCCTTCCGAATGCATCTGCATGGACTGGTACCTGAGCAAAACCTCCAGGCTGAGGAACGCGCCTCTGGTTATTCATAATGAATCCTGCACGAGCTAGCAGGTTGTCGGTGTGATACTGGCAGAACAACCGATGAGCTGAGTTGTCAGTTCTTTTGATGAACTCCCAGTCGGTGAAGCAGATCCAGCAGAACTGAAAACGACACTGGCGACCTAGGGAACATTAGTATGTATAGGAACAACACATATAGACTTCTGACTTACAGGTCATGTGGTCGCATCCTTCTGTCTTTTCAATATTGACGCCACACTGAGGACAGGCTTTCGTGGTCTTGTGGATCGTCTCCGCTGTGGCATTCTCATCGGCAGCTCGTTGTTCCTGGGCCCTTCTGTTGGCCTCATCAAACTGGTCGCAGGTTTGTCCGGAATGCCAAGGGACTCGATGCTGGAAGCAAGATTTGTGGTGGCATGTACTGCATGTCACGATCGGCGCCCCGTCCCCTTCAAAGTGAATTTGACCCGAGGTACAATGGGGGCTCAAGCATGGTCTGTAGCTGGGATCACCGGTGATGGAGCGCATGAGCAAAATTCGGTCGTAGCTGCACGACCGTTAGAATGGATTCTGACAAAATCAGGTCGACAATAAGAGCCAGGACTCACCGCTTGAACGTTTCAAAGTCTGCAAACTTTCTGACATCTTCGTATTGTAGGCGGCCGGGGCACGATGGACATGAAAGCTGGTCGTGGGTGACAGAATCCAGCTGCGTCTGGATGAAAGTGCTAGTGCACTCTGAGCAAACTTCGATAGCGTGTGTGCATTGATTGGTAATATTTCGATCCGGAAAGTTGACGGGTGGAAGCTCCAGGGCGCAGGACGCACACTCTCTCAATTGAAGGTCCGGTCTATGGGCTGGGAAAGCATCGGCTGCTAGGACCTCAGCTGCTGGAGGTGCTTGCATTGCCGGAATTGCTGCAGCTGTAGGTACCGAAGGATGCAGTACAGGAAGCTCAGTGACACAACCGCCGATGAAGTGGTTGTGTATGTCCTGTGAAACCTGACTTTCAGGTCCTACCCTCCGTTCGAGAAGCTGGAGCTTCTCAATCAACTGCGTCTTCTTGTCTCTGGTGAGAGGGCGCATGTTGTAGGCACGAAGTACATATGACATCTGAAACTTCGTGTATGTAGACACATAGCTGATACCAAAGACGGCGGCCATGGCGGGCGAATCAGTGGGCTGAGGAAGGCTGAAGGGTCCTCCGGTAAAGCCTCCGGAAGGAGAGTCGTGAGCTTCGCTGTGAGTCTGACAACTCTTGTGAAGCAGGGATGTCAGTTGAAGCAACGGCGATTATCAGGGCCGAGGAACTCCCTGTACCCAGGCAGTCAGCAAAGGTCAAGATCGAGTCTGCAAAAGCAGACAAGCTGCCAGAAAAGGATGGTAGTACCTGAAGTGTGGTCGCTGTGAACTCTTCGCCCGTAACAGTGGAGGCGGAGGTCTGGTGGATGTAGAGATTGAGTGGGGCTGCGGTAAGAACGGGCGAGGTCAACGCGCCGTGCGCAGCTTCACGCGACTTGGACTGTGGAGGCTCGCCAAAGGCGTAGCGCGGTTCCGGAGCTGACAGTGTGCGGCACGTGACTAGCATATGCTGCTGCTGTTCCCTAAGCGGGAAGTGAATCTGCGGACACTACCTCAATTAGCCCCACAAGCCAATGATGCCAGATCTATTCGAGAAAAGGTCTTCATGAGCTTCCTCGATATTCACAAAGTTGATGATTTTATCAGCCGTCGTGTGCACGATTGAATGAGACCTCAATCGAACCACCAGGTACTTGTGAGATGCTTCACTGGTCAACCCTGTAGCTGGACGTCTGGGACGGTTCTGCGGGGTAGCAAGCAGAATCGTAATGCTCTTCAACTTACATTTGAAACCTCATCATCTTGAAAGTCATATCTAGTATCTACGAGTGAACCCGTTGATTCATTCTTCAGGGGCTGAGAATACATCTGCTGGAGATTCAGAAAACATATTTATATGACATGGAGTTGAAGGTGGCTGAAATTTGGTAAGAGCTGCTTGGAACATGCAGAGGGAACTACATCTTCCTATTTGCTTCTGCTTAGGCTTCAGGAGTGTTATATACCTATCCATATCTTTCCAGGGCAGTCTACTGATTTATAGCAGACGGAGGAACAAAGAAACCTTGTGGGCACAGTTCATCATCACAACAACATGAGGCTCGCACAAACAGTTCTTTTGGGCACAGTAAGCGGCATCAGATCATTCAGTCAAGAAGCAATCTCCATAGAAGTATCATGCCTCTCGATGATACATCAATTGAGAAGTTCGCACGACAAGTGCATGAGCATATGCTCACCTGCCGTGATATTCTCATTCTCTTTCAGAGGTCGCTGTCTCATATCATGTTCCTCGTTCTCCCTTTGTGGTGATTGTGCTCATCTCGACGCATCTCGGCTGTCATGCTTGCTTTTCTACCTGATCTCAGAACATTACCCAATTTTCTCGCTCCCACCAACATGCCATAGACTAGCCGAGGATTTCCCAAGCCTACAGCATATAATGGACGATTGACGGACGTCACTTCTCCTTTCTCTATTCGAAAAGTTCTCCAACATCAACTCTCATGTTTTCACTAGGCCGTTGCCAAAACGCCTGCATTTTTGATCTCACGGCAGGAACTCCAACCTTTCTCCACCAGAACATTGTTTCCAGACTCGATGTCTCGAATACCTCTAATTAACCTGCGTATGAAGCGCCTGGGAAGACTGGCGGCAAATGTGACAAACGACAGCAGAAGGCCTTTCCGACATCACCCGTCTTTCAACGACAGTGGCATGGTCACCCTCAGCTGTACCACTTACTAAGCATCACCTTGGATCCAAATACTATTTAAAGGCCTCGAAGGTGCAAGCTTTCTCTATTAACGATCCGCATATATTGCAAGTATCATACGCCAACAGTTCGGCCAGTCCTCCACTGGGCAGCTGTTTAATCCAGTGCTTTCCAATTTCAATACCTGAACAAGAAATCAGAAACAGTCTTGCTTTATCTGCAACATGACCGTCTTCTTCTTATCTTGCTGTCAAGGGCTCCATCTGCTGCCACAAGACCCAGGCTCTGTCGAACAGCCAAAGCTGCTACCGAGATACATCTCATGACCCTCGAAATGATCCCCCAACCTTCCAGGTCGACGATACTACTCGACCAACGAGTGTCAGGTTCGAAAATGTTTTACTTGACAGCCGAATAGGGAACTTGAGACTTCTGCCCCCCTGGCGGATATCTTTGACAGTAGAATTCGTGTAGTTTCCTTGTCAAGCATGTCGAGTAACAAGAAGGAAACTGGCATATTTATGCTAATCAGACACCAGCCTCAGCTTATTGGTTACTAAACACTGTGCCAACTATCCCAGTCGAAGAAGACCTATAAATAAATGCTACTTTCCACGTAGATACTCAAAGAAAGATTGGAACGCAAACATCTTCAGCAGTTACCCAACGCCGCCATCTCCTGCAACCGCACAGAAGTCAAGCATACTCCAGGAGAGCAAGTAAAGCAGAGAGATTCTTCGTTCCACAGAAGGAAGCTACAACAGAGCTGCTCATAAATTTTGTTCGACAGCAGACAGGTGCTTTCGACGGTACCGCGCAAGCAACGCATTCTGGCTTCAACGATCTGTAGATTCTTCATGGAGCATCTCAGCGGGCTCAGAATTGAAGCTGAGATTGAGAACCCCAGGAGCTGTGGTGCAAGCGCAATAAGGACATCTGTATGTCGAGACTTTCTTGGTTGCCCTGAGAGCACAACATAGTGGTATTTATACGTGTTCTCTGACCCTGGCCTCAGATACAGTCCCAATAAATCATAGACAGCACGTGATTGTTCTGGCGAACACTCACTGTCACAGGACTGAATATGCATCGTGCTGGCTATAAAAAGCCATCTTGGTCTGCTGTTCTTTTGCTATTAAGAAATGACGACTTACATGGACGATACAGAGTGTTATGCTCCCAAAACGTCTGATTCATCAAACACAATGGAGAACGGGGGATTTGAGAAACCCATTCGGCCACTGTCCACAATTCGTTCCATCGCACAAGCCAGATTCTCAGTTTCTCAAGACCGAGAATCACAGACCCAGAGCGACAGCAGATATTGCGATCGACGGCACCAAGCCCCATTGGCGGCGAAGAACTCCCGCTTCTCTTCACCGGCGCAAATCCCGTCTGGCCACATCTTGCAGAATGCACAGGAGCCCGGACCCTGCCCACTCAGAACTCAGAAGACTGCCCGCATTCCGTCTTTCCGTTCCCTTGATTGTTTCATGATCTCTCAAGGCCATGAAGCAGGAGCTCCTTAAATAGTGTTCAGCCCCTGGAACTCAAGCTCACGAAACACGCTTCACGTGAACGACTAGTCACGTGACACACTGAGCTCGTGAAAATGTGAATCGTTCTCGTTAGTGCGCCAACCTCAGGCTCTTTTGGACCAAGTAAGAAATTGGACACGCGCGAACTTATGGCATTGCGATTGCTGTGCTCCCTCCAGTACGGTTCCACTTCCATGCCACAGATTATCGGTTTGAGTTAGGTAAAATTTGCAAGAACCCTGGCTGCGGCAGAAGGGAATATTTCGCGGCCGCTGTGCTTCTGATACTCGATAACAAGGCACAGTAGCAACAGCAATGCACAGTAGTGACAGTAACGCAAAGTGGTGACAGCCAGCTTTCTGCACAGAAAAGACTTTGGCGCAGATTCACGCATTTCCAAGCCAAATGCTGCTCCGTCAGCTATAAAAGAAACTTTCTGCGCCTCAGCATCATGTCCTAAAGCGTATGTCCTGGAAACTCTGCTACCGACTTGAAGCAAAGTGAGAAACGGCCTTGCCGCAACTTCTGTTTTCTTGGTATCCTTTTGTCCAGAATTCCTGAAGTTTGCACATGATAATATTAGGCAGATAGCAAGTAGTGATGCAGGCGCCTCTTCCCGACAACAGCACCGCTCATCGACAGCAGAGATCCGGCCAGGTGACATTAGCTAGATGAAATGTTCAGTATCTCGCAGAATCTGTAACTTTGCAGATAGCGAACCACGGCATTATTCTGATTATTCGATTGACCTGCAACGCAAGCGGAATCTGGTTTATTCTCTGAGACTGGGAGATGTGGTACGCATTTATACCTGTGGAGCGTTTAGAGGAGAAAAGACACCACACCTTTTCCCGGCCCCAAGAACTTCTGTGCCACAAACACTATGACAACGCAGATGCTGAGCGGCGACAGGCAAGCATATCGGCGGCAGAAAGAGTCCGTCAACAGCATCTAGGATCGGATCCGGTCTGAGAACATCAATTCCGCAGGAATAGCTATGAGCGCAGCTGATCTTCCAGGAATGCGAACCATGGGAAAGCATTAAATCTCGGGAACTGCAAATTGACGGCTCGTCATCGTTTTGAGCGCACGTTTTCCCCTTTAACCAGTTATTGCAGGAAATGTTGTTCTATTTATACATTGAACAAGATTGCCCGGCCACGTGACTAGCACTGCACACCGAGGGTCACAATCTCAGCAGAGTTGCGATTGGGCTCTTGTGTGACTAATTCCAGGTATAAAACTCCTCGACACCATGAATTTCAAGTTCATAGTCCATAGTGTCGAGGAATCACGCAGACGAATCTACGATTGCGGTTGAAGCAACAGAAAGCTGACTAGACGAGGATGTTAAGGAAATAATACCTGTCCAGTGCAAGCATGCCTAAGCCATGATGTGGAGTCAGGGCTCAGTAGTGACCTGGAACGAACGGCAATTCATGCACTGTGAGAATGTACAGACGTTAGATCCAGGGATGGAACGACAGTAGATGCATACTCTCGATATCAGCTATCATCTGCAGCATTTACCATGCTTCTCCATGCTAGTTGCCATAAAGTTTGAGAGTACGTTTGTATTCAAATCGCGTAGCTGGGAGACCACAACACGAGGACCCAGAAACCAGAAAGTGCGGCATTGCGTCCTCGCTCAGTGCAATCAGATGGTAGATTCTGGCTTCTGTTCGATACCTAGATGTTCTAGCGGTTTCGTCTCTATTTATACTTTGCGGACTGAAAGCATGCCTGATTGCTCGTATTTCCACTAGTGAAAAGCAAATGCCCCTGTGAGGCACTCTCCAGAGTCATATGAGCAGGAATCTAGTCAAAGGAGGAGAGAAGATAGAGTGACAGTATCCATGAATGCCCGACAATAGTAATGACAAAGAAACTGGCTTCAGGTTTGACTGTTAGAAAGCGACAGCATTGCTGCCTCATGAGCGTTAGGCAAATCCAACGATAACAGCCCCTCACACGATATCTCCATCAAAGAGCCTTGAGCATCAGCCACTCGCTGAGTGCCCAACTCAACCAGAAACCAGGTAGCTTGCCAGTCACACATTATTGTGATCCTGATTTGTCCTGATATGTATTCTAAGGATATGTCTTCTCTCTAGTCCCCGATCTTCCTTTTATACCTTTCAATGCCAGAAGTTCGCGTCTTCTGCTAAACTAAGCAAAGCAGGGTTGCTTGTGGCTACTCCCAGAAGCGACAGCAAGACCCTACCAGGAGCAGTGAAAAACCGAAGCAGCAGCAGGATTCTGTGCCTGCGAGTATCTTGCGATGAAAAAAAAGTCGAGTAAGCTGGAGGTTCATCTCGACAGGTTTACCAGCGGTTGCACAAATTTCTCGCGCAGCAGAAAGAGACACTTTTCAGAATTTCGAGGCTGGTGGCGTATTCCGTGTGCGAGCCGTCACCTCGTTCTGCATGCTGAAAACCCGAGAGATTTTGGAACTGAACCCCCTATTTATACCTTTCCAACTTGTTGCTCAAGCCAGCGGTGTCTAGAGCTGCGGTAGTTGCGTAGCCTCCTAGAAGTAAAATAGCAGCACAACAAGCCATTGGCGGTAGGCTAATGGAACGACAGCACCACTTTACTCCCCCTGGCCACTGCTCTGAAAATCCCAAATTCTTAGAGAGCACTCCAGTCGCTATGTTTCCTCGTCTGGAAAACCTAGTCGTGTGGAGTTCGAAATAATCATCTTGAGGCCTGCTCGTTTCGGGGCTGATAAATTTCTCTAGGGGGAGATAGCTCAGGCTCGAAGCTTCTATTTATACCTAGATAAGTTATCATTCCAGCATGAGTTCGCAAAGCTGCTCGCTTCCAAAATTCTACGTGGGTGCTTTTAGTTTCGAAAACACCAGCGACAGTAACACGGTGTCACCAGCAGCAGGCTCTCATAGGGACAACAGTACATCGTCTCAATATCATTCATTTGAGACAACGGCTGCCCGCTCGATTGTTGATTGCTTCCATGCTATGAGATACAGCTATGTTCCCATCAAGGGGGAAGAAATGACTTGGGGGCTTAGACATTCGTGGGTTAGATCTGGAAAGCTGTCCAGACTAGAATCGTTTCTGAAAGAGACTACTTGGGAGCAGCAGCTCCTACTAGTCCTCATAGATTCTGGCTCTAGGGTTTACTGGCATGCCACTGGACTTCTGCGCCTCCTTTCAAAGACGACAATACCTACAACGGGAGGCTGAATCAATGACAGCACGATATTACCTAAAGCAGCGACAGCCGATTCTAAAAGGTGGGATAGCAGAGCGACAGCAGCATCTGTCATACGATGAATGCGAAACTACGATTGCCGAATTAGCTTTTCTACCGATTTCGATACGTCCTAGCCGTGTAAAGCTTGCCATGTTGGCGAGCTAGATCGCGGTGGTTGCGCGCTGTGCGATGCGTGTTCTTTTAATGCTAGACTTTCTAGCAAAGCATCCTCTATTTATAGTCTTGTTCTGTGGCTTTGTGCCCTACTCGGCAGCTGACTTCTGAGAAGACTCGAGAGGCGGCAAGAATTCTTCCGATGCTCGGTGGAGAAAATCAGCAGCAACAGCAGCAGCAATGCCCGCCGTTAACGGTGAACTGATGCAGCAACGGCAACTCCTTGCCCAATCAAGATATTGATGATAATAGAAAATACTGCTCTTCGTACCCGCCAACTTACCAACTGTTGCGCATTTTACCGAGGAGTCATGGCCAGGTAAGCAAGTGTCAAGATTTGTAGCCATGCGGGAGTCTAATCTGGTCTTACTTCCTGTCGAAATATCTCAGCACAACAGATCTTATTTATACCTTCTGGCTTGGTGTCCGTTGCTTCTATTCCACCGAATTTCTGTGGCGACAAGCAACAGAAGACTGTACTCTCAAGCGAGATGGTGAGGAACAACGACAAGGCCCAGCTACGGGGGTGAGCTGGTGCTACGACGGTAGGAATTTAGAATGACAGCTCGTGAGTGAGGGTTGAGACCGTGATACCCCTTTTCGGGCAGTATGGCTGTTGATAGAGGAAGTGGCTTCTTTCCAGGAAGAAAAGACTGGAGCTCGAGAAAAACTCGTTAGCAGAGCAGCACAGAGTGGATGGCTGCAATTTTGTGGGGCTGAGGTGGAGAGTAAAGAGAGTGGGATCAAGGCACTTTATATAGGGCTAGTTAGGTAGTGCGTCACGAGTCAGCTAGCTAGAACAGAATCGGTAAGAATTTAGATTGAGGTTATAGTAATGAAATGATGCCGCGACAGCAGCAAGTAGCAACGGTAGCGAGGGACAGAAATAATTCAAAACTATTCTTGGTAGCTGAATAGCACAAACCCAATGCTTACGAGAGCCCGATGACAGGATAGAGAGGAATGAGAAGGGGGCTATGGCTCTTTATATAGAGTTGGGTCCTGCGTACAAGTCATCTCGCTGGAGTCCTACCTTAGGTGTCCCGGTTGAGGTTCCGACATTAGACTAGTGCAGGGACAATAGTAAGAACGACAGCGAATTAATGAGACTCCAAAGTAGATAGATACTTCCTAGACATCGTTACGAGCAAGGAGCTTTGCATGGTGTTAACACGAACGCTGAAGCTCTCCATGAAATCTTGCTTGCGGAGAATCACAGATTGGCATGTACTGCAGGTGACAATGTCGGGGTAGAGAGGAAAGAAGAAGAAATCATGGTCCCTTATATAGCTGGAGCAGTAGCTAGCTATCTACCGCAAAAGCACGTGATTGACTTTGTTACATGTATCGGCGGTGCATTGGTGCAGTGATAGCAGCAGTCGGGAGTGAAAGCGAACAGATGGAACTCGGAATTCCGATATTCTCCGTAGCAACGTGGTTATGAAGTCAGGAGATTGGTAGCATGGCAGGAAAAAGGAAGGCAGCCCTTCTAAAGAGAAATCATTGCGGAACCGCAGAAGGTTCATGTCAATAAAGAGTGATACTCAAGAAGAGAGAGAAGAGGAGGGGATAATGGCCCTTTATATAGCTTTCTTTGCGTACTCAAGACGGGCTGGCCAACCAACTGCAAAGCACGTGATTATCCTAGCACGATCACCGGCGGTAGACTGGTGCGGCGATAGCAGCAATGGGAAATGACAGCTAAGCAATTGGATCCGGATCTTTAAAATTTTTGAAATCATGACTTCGGACTAGGAAGCTTTGGTGTATGAAATTACGAAAAGAGATCATGGAGTTGAAGCTTGTGTCGAGGTGATTTTGCACATAGAACACGGCAGGCGTTCTTGAGGTTGACTAGCTTGGCGAGATGTATAGGAAAGAGTAGGAGATCCGGGGCCATTTTATACTTAGAATGTAGCATCATAAGACGAGTCCCCCACTCAAAACAAAAGTCTAAAGCACGTGAGCGTTCTCTGACAGGTCCTAGTGATGGGATATAGGATGGTGCAACGATAGCAGCAACGGAGGATGACAGGAGAATGATGAAATCTTGAAATTCTAAAGTTCTTTAGAATGTCTCGACTTGGACGTAGGAGCTTCGGAGCATGAAACCACGAAGGCGGGTGAAGCTCAAGCATGAGTTAAGGTGATGCTGCACACAGAACAACGCAGGTATTGCACATGCAGCTCCTCCATCTTGGTAGATGGGATAGAGAAGAAAGGAAAGAGGACTGGATCATGGGCCCTTATATAGCTTGACTTGACTTTCGCAAGACGAGCTAATCAGCCAGAATGCAGCCAAAACACGTGTTCCAGCAGTAGGTCAGTCCATCAACAGCAACAGTTAGAAACGACAGCAGAGCCCAGCCTGCGGCAGTTAACGTGCAGTCCTACAAAAATTCATAGACTCATGGACCCATGGACCCTAAAGCACGAACTACGAAGTTTTTGCGCCACTAGTAGGTGAAATAATTCAGCTTAACGAGACACTTCGTTTCTCAGGAAAAGCCAATACACCATTAGCGCGGAACTCAGCGTGATTCGCAGCATAGAGAAGAAAATGCAGGAGGGCAAGGCCCTTTTTATATCTAGAGCTGGGTCCTGTGGCAGGGGCCAGTTGGCTTGCGCAAAAGCCAACGGGTGTTCTAAGTAGGGTATCGATGGTGGATTGGCGCAATAACAGCAGCAACTAGAAACGACAGCAAAAGCCAGCCTCACAAGTCTGAAACGATGGATCTTTGAATTCTAAAGCATGACCTACGAAGTTTTGGGGCATACTAGCCGGTAAGATGATGCAGCATTAGTTCTTCACGGAACAATTGGTTTGTCAGGAAAGGCCGCCAAGACACAATCAGGTGCCATTTTTCACGATTGTTGGCATGATGAAGAAAAGACGCGAGGGTGAGGCTGTTTATATAGCGTTGGGTGCTGTGATAGGAGTGGGTTGGCTTGCGGCAAAGCCAAGGGGTGTTTTGGGTAGGGTAAGTATCGACGGTGGGTTGGTGCAGCGACAGCAGCAACCAGACACCACAGCCAACGGACAATCGTGTAGATCTGAAATTATGGATACTTGAAATCCGAGGCACGAAGTATGACTCATGAGGTTTTGGCGAATGCTAGCAGAGGAGAAGATGAAGCTTGACTCCATGCAAAGTTATTCCTTGGAAAAAGGCAGGACATAGTAACTTGACGTGTTCCTTGTTTTGGGTTAGAAAGGCAAGAGGGAGGAGGTGAGGGCCCTTTATATAGATTTTGGGTGCGCAATACCTGCTTGAAAGCGAGAATACAGCCAGAAAGCGTGATCATCCTTTGACATCTATTAGTGGTAAGTCGGCGTAGCGACAGCAGCTCCCTAATCCAACAACATAGCGACAAGACCTCACATCGTAAATCTATTTAGATTACACAAGAACCAGCAAACTTAGGCATATAGAAGCAGGTGAAACCATAGATCTTAACTCGAGGCATAGTTCGTGGGCAGGAGCAGACCAGATACGGCGATCGCGATATCTTGTAGTTGGCATGAAGAAGAAACTGCAGAAGGGCGAGGCTCTTTATATAGAGCTAGTTCTTGCGAGATAGGCTAGCTAGCTGCCATCAAAGCACGTGATTGTCTTGTTCAAATGTAAGGTGGTTACCTTGGAAGCAGTAGGTTGATGCAGTGACATCAGCTTTCTACATGCGACAGCATAAGGCCAGTCTTGTAATTTTGAAATAGTGGCTAGGAAGCTTTAGTACATGCTAGCACATGAAACCATGGAGGTGGAAGAGGCAGATCTCGTTCATCAGAAATATCTAAGACACAATAGTCGGGTCTGCGTTGTCGAAACAGCATAAATAAAAAGGTTTGGAAGGTTCAGCCCCTTTATATAGCAATTCTTAACCTTACAAGCTGCGCTAACCGAAGTACCAATAAAGAACCTGACCACTTTATCCCCTTACATATAGGTTACCAGCGGTGGAATTATCCAGCGACAGCAGCTTCCCACCTCCAACACCAGAACACCAGCGATGCGACTCGCATTTCCAACATCGTTGTTCTTGAGGAATGAACTAGGAACCAGGTACTACAAAGTTCCAGCGCATTCTGGCACATAAAGCCATGGGGCTTGGCTAGGCAATTTCGTATGGCAAAAAGAGCCCAGACAGTATCATCCTGTGAAGCATTGTTTCGCGGCATGAAAAAAAAAGAGATATATAGGAGGTCCAGGCCCTTTATATACCTTAACCTTACCCTTACAAGCTGGGCTAGCCAGACCACCATTAAATCACGTGAATATTCTCGTATCCATGTCTCGGCGGTAGATGGGTATAGCGATAGCAGCTTTCACTTTTAACAATAAAGAACCAGCCTTGCAATTCTACAATTGTGGACCCTTAAATTTGGAATCACGTCTGGGCCGGGAAGCTTTGGCGCACTCTAAAAGGTGAGATGATAGAGCTCGACTCGAGACAGACTTCGTTTGTTAGGGAGAACCAAGACGCCATGGAAGCTCAGTATCGTACCATGAAGCATGAAAAAGAAAGTTTAGGGGGTCGAATGCCTTTATATAGCTCAACCTTACCCTCGCCGAACGGAATTACCCGCCGGGATAGGGCCAAAACACGTGAGCGTCCTATCCCATCACAAATGCCGGCAATAGACTAGCACAGCGACAGCAGCTCCCCATGTCCAAGATTAAACAGTCAGCCTTGCATTTCGGAAATGGTGGACCCTTAAAGCTTGAATCGTGAACGGCGAAGCTTTGGCGCATACTAGCAAGTGGCATGGTGGGAATTAGATTTGAGGCAGCATTATTTCTCGGGGATAGACCAGAGACATGATGGGCAAATCAGGAGGATTGTTAGCATGAAAATCATAACGAGGAAGTCTAGGTGGTTTTCATTGCTGAACCTTACCTCATTGTTCACAAGCCGCGATAGCCAGCTATCATCACAACACGTGCTCGTCCTGACTACCACAGCGACAGCAGCTTCCCACATCCAACAGCAGAATACCAGCATTGCGATTCTCAATCCTAGAATCATGGAAGATTGAGGCTCGAACCATGAAAATGGTAGACTTTGGCGCCTACCAACATATGAAACTATAGAGCCAGGCAGAGTCCGTTCGTCAAATCTTCCATCTCATTACTGGCGGCATGAAGAGGAAGGAGGAGGAAGTCAGTGCCCTTTATATAGCCCAGTTTTACCCTAACAAGCCGCCCTAGCCATCTACCAGCAGAGCACGTGCTTGACCCGGTAAAATGCTACACGTACCGGCGGTAGAATAGCGCAGCGACAGCATCAACCACCAACGACAGGAAAACTCTTGCCTTGCAATACCAATATCGTGACAGCATTTTCCTATATGCGACAGCAGAACGCCTGCCCTGCAATTACCCATTTTGAAATCGTTGCCCTTGGAGCTGAAACTGGGAACTAGGACGCTTTGGCTAGGAGATGAGATGATGAAGCTTAATTCGAGGCAGACTTGTTCATTAGGAAGAGCCAAGACACCATCGTGAAATCTGCCTTGCTCAAACAGCATGAATAAGAAAATTTAGAAGGTCAAGCCCCCTTATATACCTCAATTTTACCCTTGCAAGCTGCCCTAGCCAGACTACCATAAAGACACATGACAATCCTATTTTCTTACCTACACTTACCGGTGTTAGATTGGCGCAGCGGCAGCAGCATCCCACATCCGACAGCAAAACCCTGGGCCTTGCATTCCTAAAATCATGGTCCTCAAAACCGAACCCTGATCTACGAAACATTGGCACACGGTCACAGGTAAAATCATAAAGCATGACTTGATGCAGACTTCGTTAGAAAGAGCCAAGACACCATGGTCCGTTATTGCGAATTTGACAGGCATGAAAAGAAAAGCGAAGGGAATCAAGCGCCCTTATATAGCTAATGCTTACCCTCGCAAGCCGTGCTAACCAGACTACCACCACCACACGTGACCACCTTATCCTGTCACAAATTTCAGCACTAGGCTAACACAGCGACAGCAGCTTCCCAGATCCGACAGAAAAAAATCAGCTTCGCAATCCCAAGATCGTAGCCCTCGAAGTTGGAAGTTAGAAGCAGAATCTTTGGACACGTGGTCATGGGTGAGCTCACGCAGCTTGGGTCGAGACGGAGTGGATTGTCACAAAGAGAAGACATACGGGGTGACAACCAGCAAAGTGGGCATGAGAAAGAAAAGGAATGAGGTCGAAGCCCTTTATATAGCCCCAACTCCTGCAGAAGGAGCCAGTTGACTCTTTGCTTGCGCCAGATTAATCTACGCGACTGTCTAGGTTTCAAATCGGTGGTAGGTTCTGGGACGACAGCAGAGGGTCGGGCCTAATGGCAGAGTGATGGACTTGACGTAATGCAAAGTGAATCTCTTTTCTGTTTGTGATTCAACTAGAAACTGGAGTGTTTTAGGGCGTGGCAACGGGGATGATAACGGATCTTGACTCGAAGCAAAATGGCTTGTTAGCAGAAGACCACATGGGGTCATTTTTTAGGAGACAAGGTGGGCATAAACAAGAAAGTGTAGGAGGTCGAGGCCCTTTATATAGCTCCAGATCCTGCAGCACGAGCCAGTTGACAACTAGCTTACGCTAAGCTGACCTACGTAATTGTTTCTGTCTCAAATCGGTGGTGGCTTGGTGAACCGACGGCAGGATGTGGTGTCTGACGGCAGAGTGATAGACTTGACGATGCGGAAACTAAAACTCTCTTTAGTTCGTACTTCGATTGTGAACGTGGGTGTTTTGGTACGAGGCAGTCGGGAGGGCGATGAAGCCTGAATCGAGGCAGACTTGCTGTGCGAGGAGTAAGACCAGATAGGCCAATGGGCATCTGGTGGGGCATTGATCTTGGAGTGAACAAGAAAAGAGAGGAGGTTGAGGGTCTTTATATACAGGTAGAGCAGAGCGAAATCTTCTGGCACGAGCTAGTTGGCTGGTGGTTTGCGCTAAAGTAAGGTAAGATACGTGACTGACGTTGTTGCGAACCGGTGGTGGGTTGAGTGAGCGGCGGTAGGGTGTGAGGGGTGACGTTAGAGGGTTGAGTCGATGTTGCGGAAACTGGAAATGTTTTTAATTCTGGAACTTGAGCGCCTTGGTGGATGGCGGTTGAGGGAACGATGAGGCCTGACCTGGGGCAGAGTTATTTTCCGACTTGCAACAAGACAGACATACCAGCACCTAGAAACCCTGTTTGAGCATGAGAAAGAAACGAACACGAGGAGGTCGTGGTCTCTTATATAGACCGTTCGTTGACAAGACGAGCTAGCTCGCTAGCGTAAAAGCCACTTGATTGAGCTGACTGTAGATTGGAGGATACCTAGGGTGATGATTAGCTTGTGAAAGCTAAGTATCTGTAATTCCCCATTTAGCCTCAACATTTCTCTCACCCATGTCTTCGCTTGTATGCTAGAAAATGCTAGCAAAGCAATCATTCATCGTCCTGCACCAACTCCTTAATCTCCTCTGACTGCAATCCACCATCCAGTCCTCCGGGACCCGCTCCTCCACCCGCCCCCGGGCCACCACTCGCATCAGACGGTCCCTTACCCGCCACCCCACCATCCCGCATCCACCAATCCACCTCATCAATAATATCATAAAGCACATCCTCCACAATCTGCTCCTCATACCTTTCACCCATTGCCCTCAATCTCCCCTTGCTTGCCTGTCCATTCACCCCATTTTCTTTCCCCTTCCCCTTCCCACTCTTCTCCACAGGCGGAATATCACTCCCCACCATATCAACCTCATCATCCTCGCCCTCCTCCTCCCCCTCGTTTTCCCACCCCGGCGGCGGAAACCACCACCGCGGTCCAAAATTCACCTCCGCTGCGCCGCCCCTAAAAACACTCACAGCCGGATAATACCCCAACATACCATCATCCAACCCCTCCCTCGCGCCCTGCTGCCCCTGCGCCGGCTTACTCGCCCCCGGCAAAAAAGCCAACAAATCCTCAAACATGATCCCCATATCCTTTCCATTCTTATACACCCTTATCGAACTTCCAGGTAGTGTGCGTAGAGAGGGAGCTGGATGGTTGGGATTGGGATCTTGGAAGGTGCCTTCGCGGGTTAGCGACATGGGCGAGGGATTCATGAGTTCTTCGGCTTCCTTGGTGGAGCTGTATTCGCATTGTTCAAAATAGAGGTGGCCTTTGAAGCGAATAGGCACACGATCACGAATGATATCGTGGGCTTCTGCAGGCTTTTCTTCATCCTCGGGCGTGCCTAGGGAAGGTGCGTCAACGGCTTTGTTGTAATGTCCTTCGACTACTTTGCGATGCAGAGTTTCCGAGGGCAGCGTTATTTCCAGACCAATCACATCGCCTTCACAAATCGATTCATTGCGTGGGAAAAACGGTTTTGGTCGCGAGAGGTGCACTTTTTGGCCGGCTGCGTCGCGGAGGCCGTAGCTGTAGGCGTCGAAACCTACGGGGGCGTCGAGGGTGGCTTCGCGGCGGGCGAAGCCGATGCGGACGTGGGGGGTTGAGGAGGAGGAGGGGGGAGGGGCGTGAGAGTTGGCGGAGGGGATGCCGGAGGTGATGCGGCATTCCCAGTAGTAGCGGCCGAAGCGGGCGCATACGTTGGCTTTGGCCATGCGGAAGCCTTTGTCGGTGGTTATGTGGGTGCCGCAGGTGGTGTGGAACATGTGCGTGCTGGTGTCTTCGAAGTTGAGGCGGGGGTTGAAGGGGGCGGTTTCGGATTGGCGGAAGTAGAGGGAGGAGGGAAAGGATGGGTCGGCTATGCAGTGAGTGTAGCGGAAGAGTTTCTTGTTGTAGACACTGTGGAGGTTAGTATGATCTGCGAGAGACGTGACTGACTGAGAGGGTAGAGTCAAACGTACTGTTCCGAAGTCTCGTGAAACTGAATCTCAGATCCATCCGGAGCCCTGACTTTGTGGTGGGGAGTGAAGATGGGTCCTGTAGGAGGATCGAAGTCACTCTTCTTCGGTGGAGGCAGCTTATATCGCAGCGGCGCAATAATGGGACCACCATTCTTCTGTTTCGCGGGTGAAGGAGTAGAAGATCTCGGGTCTGCCACGGCAGCTGGACCAGCTTTTGCTTCCCTCTTCTTCAACGATTCCTTCTTGGCTCTTGAAGCTCTTGCACGCGCCATACTGGGTTCGTCTTCGGGTTGTTCTTTCGCGGGTTTGAAGTCGGGGTTTAGAGGGGAAGAGATGGCGGGAGCGTGATCGTCTTCGAGGACGCGCTTTTGAGGAAGTATGGAGGGTATAGGAGCGGCGAGAGGGGTGGCGAGAGGAGCGTTAGGAGTGGACTCCCGCTTGGGAGAGTTACTGTTTGAAGCCATTCTGAGAGTACAGAATGCGCCGGGCGACAGAGGAAAACAATTGGCACAGAACAAAGTACACAATTTCTGTATGATGACGGGGACTTTGGAGAAGAAGCAGGAAGAATCTGATCCGAGGGGGAGTATTGGTGTCCAGGCGATGAACGGTGTTTGGACGCGGAGATGTACTCAAGATGTGCGAAGTCGTGTCAAGCATTGGAGTTGATAGCCTCGCGCCACGATTTGCGACGACGTGGTCCGTGCGTCACCTAATCTTATAGCATGGAACATTCCTAGCACCGAAACTCTCAACATATAAAAAAGTATAAACGAAAAGTGCAGAAGAGAGTCCACTCCACCGTCAGGAAAAGGCCATCTATGCATTCAAGATTCTGTCGCGTTAATGTCTTGGCAGTGACCAAACAAGTGCGCAGAAATCAAACTTTTATCCATCAAATAACAGATTCTCATCCTCCGTGGCGCAATTGGCTAGCGCGTTCGACTGTTAATCGAGAGGTTGGTGGTTCGAGCCCACCCGGGGGAGTTTCACTTTTGCAATTTTTGGTCCTGTCCAGAAGAACCGCGTTCGTCTTTTACGATGTGACGAGGGTATCGACAGAAATCAAGTTTTGGACCTTGTTGCTCCCTCGGACTTCTGTCTCTTATTTTGGTACAGCTGACACTGGCGACTCTCAACATGCTTGACAATGACAAGTTGAAATCACGCTACGAGTACGGCGGTCATCTTGGGGAACAGGCATCTGTTTGATCATTTAGATGGTGTGTATCTTGTCGCTTGGCTTTAGCATCATCCATCTTCCACAAACTCATTCTGTCGTCTCTCCCGGGAATGAGAATCTGGGTACGAAAAGGAAGGAGCAGACCTTTCTTTTATACCTAACGTTAGCTGAAGCCTGGTCGTTTGTTTATCGTTACCTCCCAAGTCCAAAGTAGCCGATACTAGAAGTGAGCAGCGACAATAAGAAGCTGAGAAGTCGAGGTATGCCGAGAGAGCCTGTCTGCTGTCGAATCTCTAAACTGCTGTCATTTTTCAATTGCTGTCCTGCAGACTGTTCACAGGAAGAGGGGAAAAAAGAAACTTCGCCGTGATGGGCTCGAGCCAAGCAATCTCTCGATCAACAGTCGAAACCAACTGCGTCAGGGAGGAAAAGGACAAGTACACCTGATCTGCTCTGGTGTTCCATTGTGGATCTGAGAAGGAAAACCCAAGAAGCAAGCCCTGCTTTTATAGCTGAACCTACCTAAAGCCTGACCATTTCCTCATCTTTGCTTTCCAAATCCTGAATCTGCGGTACTAGGTTGAAGCAGCGACAATAAGCGATAGAGAAATGACACAAGTCTGTCGAAAGACCTTAGCTGCTACCAAGGCTTTAGCTTGCTGTCATTCTTGACCCCTTGTTTGCAGAAACAAGGCAAGAACAAGTCAATGGGCTTGCGCCACGGAGAGAAGGTGTACTGCCCAGATGCTATAACCGTTGGAAATGCTGTGAACCTTATTTTGTGGAGACGAACAATGGTCACGCAAACCCATCACGCGGATTCGGAGTGTATTTCGATCTGAATCCGAAAAAAAGGAGAAGCAAGCTCTCTTTTTATACCCTACCAGTCGTTGAAGGCCGACTCATTATTTCAAAATTACTTTCTAAAGCTTGCATCTGCGTTACTGGACTTTGGAAACGACAGCAAGGAACTGAGAAAAGTCCGGGTCCCTCCAGATAGATTACCACTTGTCGAAACTATGGCTTGCTGTCGTTTGCATGTGCTGCCGGCGGACTGTGTGTAAAATTATTCTGGTCCTTTAGAATCTCATGTCTCGTCAACGGTCAGAAAGCAGCTATATCGAAGTTCTTAGGTGAATGACTCAAGGTATGCATGATTGGCCTATTATTATCAGCGCAGCTACAGTGACTAGCCTCGGGTATCGCTAAGATTCTTGGGTGAAAAATAAAAGAGAGAAATCTTCCTTTTATAGCCATTTTCCCTTGTGGCGTGGTTCGCTCGCTTGTCTTCAATTTCTGAACATAATCGTTCAGGATTCGAGAAGTTGGGGATTGCTACTTCAAATGATGGCCTGTTGTCGAGAATACTGACTACTGTCGCTTTATCTTTCAGCGGCTGTCTGTGTTTGTTGATGGGGTAACAAAAAAATGTCCATGAAGACAGACACGCTACCTGATAGGCTCGATCAAGGATGTGAAAAGGAACACAAATGGGTTTTTGGCACAATGTACTCCGCAAAATAGCAGCAGCAGTAGTGCTCTCTTGCTCCTGTTGTTTCCTGGAGACAAACTGATAGTGGAGAAAGCTTGCTTTTATAGCTGTAGATGGGTTAGAGAGCTCAGCTAGCTTGCTGGTTGTAAGTGTTCAGCAATCGAATCTTCAAGATTTCACCGCCTAGGAATAGCCTGTTGTCTAGTATGTCGACTAATGTCGCTTCCACTTCCTATCAGCCATCCAAGAAAAGTTTCCGTCTGCTTGGTACTTGATATTCCCAACAAAAGTCGAAAGGTCCATCGCCGGTCTTCTTGAGGTTACGAGTACATTATTCGTTGCACTTAGCCAAATCGTCAAAGCCACGGAGCGAGAATGCGGTGTACAGCTTCCGAGGGAATGGGAATCCTTAGGACAAATGAATAAGGGAAAAGGCTTGCTTTTATAGCCTTCTATGTGTTGGAGGCTGGAAGACTCGGGTTTCGCGTACAAGTTACTTGACTTCTAGGCTCGCAGAGACAGACCGAGGCTTTGCTGCTTGGGAGAATTTCATGCTGTCGCGACTACAGCTTGCTGTCATTTGAGTGTCCTGCCAGCACTTCACATGGTTGTTTGGCGGGGGTTAATATTTTGGCTTCCGATCTCCTCGATAAAATCTGCTCCGACGTTGGGGTGAAGAAAATGCGTTTAGGGAACAGGGCGAGAAGCTTTCTTTTGTCACTCACACAACGACCATGCGCCATTGGATTTGACGTTATTGGTTCTGGAGGGCGAAAAGTAAGGGTGAAGGCTTGCTTTTATAGGTAGGTAGAAATTAAGGATCTAAAGGGCATGACTTGTTGGTTTGAGATTCCGTCTTCCTCAAACAACGACAAGAAAGAAGCTAAAGAAGTGCTCTAATTGTTCCTTGTGAGGCGCCACTGCTGTCGCGAGATTAGACTGCTGTCATTTTGACTCGCTGCCACCATCTCTTCACTCAAGACGCCCACTTCCCGACGTGCTCAAGTGGCCAGAGCCTAGACCATCAATGTTTCCAGTCTCCAGGGAAACTTTTGTTCCTTTTCGAAATCGGAGGGATTGTTTGGTTCAGCCTGGTTGCATCACAGGGAAGGTATCATATGGGTGGATAGTTTCCAAGTTCTGGTCAAGAAAACAGTGGGGAAAAGCTTGTTTTTATAGCTAGAGGGTAGGTGGTCCTGGGTGCGCTGACTCGCCTGGTATGAGGTTGACTCATCCCACCATGGAGAGATATTCCGAGTAGTTTTGGCGAAATGGCTTGTAACGAGGAGTAATTGCTGTCAAAGAAGCGCCTCCCGCTGAAGAGTCGGCTTGCTGTCACTTCGTCTCCCTGCCGTCTATCCACGTGTATAGCTTGCAGAAATGCCAGTCCCTAAAATTCCCCAGCACACTAGACACATTCTATGCCAGTCGCCTTAGCTAAGAAAGCACCGAGGTTTGAGATATGAGTGACCCTTTCGTTGCCCCAGTCATCTAGACGGTCGTAAAACGCCACGTTGTATTGATCCAGGCTTGGAGAAGAAAGTGGAGAGAGGAAAGCAGGCTTGCTTTTATAGCCCTATCATTGGTGAGTGGGTGGTCACGTGTAAGGATGCAAATCAGTTCAGCTCGCTTAGCCCGACTATGAATCCCTGTCCAGGGCGAGAAGGAATTCAGAGACACAAAGAGGGTGCGGGAATGGCGTATCGCAAGTGATCACTGCTGTCGAGCATCTCGTCTCCTGTCGTCTTGAGGTGTTGCTGTCTCTTCACTTCCCACCGTCTTTGCAACTGAAATTCTCAATAACTCGATAGTCAATGTCCCTGATGAAATTCAACACCAACGATCTTGCGAAAAACATAATTTCTGAGATATAGGTAGTAACATTCGCTTCCAGTCGCGCGATGCAGCAACAGCATCCTCGAGTGTTCACAAAATAAGACCCAATTCGTCGACGACCATTCTTGAGTACTCGACGAAAGGAGTAGAGCTTCGCTTTATACCCAGCAGGAGTCAAAAGCTGACTGATTCGGTTATCACGGGGTTTGGCTCTGCTCTGATTGGCGGGGAATGAATTCGGAATTCCTCCGCTGCCGCTAACTCCATCTGCTTTTGAGGTTTCAAGTGCCGTCGAGCGTCTCAAGTGCTGTCGTTATTTGGTGACTTCACCTCAGGCCTTCAACCTAATCTACCCATGTCGTGTCGTTACGTCTTGCTCATTCTTCTGTGGATTCCATGTAAAATACTAGCAACTCACCCGTGGCTCTTTATTCGATCGGAAATCAGGTCATGCATCCCCTATAACATCGTAATGGATTCTGGATTCAAAAAGAAGAAGTGTAGCCTCTTTTTATACTCAGCTGGAATCCTGAGCTGCCTGATTCACAATGGCTCAGCCCATGAAGCTCCTTCATATCCGTCGTTAGCCGTGAATCGAAGGTCTTGTCGAAGCTCATTCCAGCTGCTGTCCGGCCTCTGAAGTGCTGTCTCTGTTTGCTCACTTGAATGAGCCCAGATTCCGTTGCAGTCTGCAAGATTCTCAGGCCATCTCGTTGATGTCTTTCTTGAATCTGAGTCAGAGTCAAGATGCGAGTGTCTCATTCGTCATTGTTCAACCAAGCCATTCGGAAGTTTGACTGCTGTGGAGAAGACGAGGTCCCCTTTTATACCCAGTTACGAGCCCGAGCTGACTCATTAGCTCGATGCAAAGCATGACACCAGCGCCTTCTAGTTTCTGCTCACCGCTAATAAGAAGTGTTGTCGGAAGTCTTGTCAGAATTCATCTGCTGTCGAGCGTCCGGAATTCTATCGCAGTTCGGTGTTTGCCTGATTGAAGCCAAATTGGCAAATACCCAGTCTGGAATTAACGAGATTCACAGGGTACCCCTGGGATTTCCTGGCAGCTTCAAGAATTCAGCACAGATATCCCATTACTTGTTTCTGGTCCTGTCACAAGGCCAAATACGTGTGATACCAGCAGAGGAGTTTGAGAATTCTGCGAGTCAAAGAAAAGAAGCAGAGAGTGCTTTTATACCTGTGACGGCCTTGGGCTGGTCACGGGGCTGGATCACGAGGCTGGGGCGGTAGAGACAGGAAAGGTTGAGCCTGCTTGAATGGCGCTAGCGGCTTAGCGCCAGCGATAAGCCACTTGCGTGGGGTTTAGTAGCTTAAAAGGCAGGAGAGTCTCTAATACTCTCTCGCTATAGCAATACACACGCATTGCCGGTGCTCTACTCCCTTTTGGTGCAGCAGTCCCTGCGTATGGCAATACCCGACTATTAGCTAGAGACTCTTGCTTGCTCGCTTAGGTCTAATTTGCGGCTGTCAGGTCTGTAGTTCTAAGATGGTAAAGTGCCTAGTGAGAATTTCCAGATCACTCTATAGTCTCACCTGCTGTCGAGGCTTTGTAGTGCTGTCGCTGTTTCCATATCTGAACCCAGACATCCAGTATTCGGGATTCACAGCTTACCTCTAGGCTCGTTTGTCTCATCTAAGGCCGTGGGAATATTCATGTTTGTGCGTTGCTTTCCGTCTAGTCACAAAATGCACTACGACGTGATTTCTGGCGAGCGAGTTCTGGCTGTGCAAAGGAAGGAGGAGAACTCCTTTTTATACCTGGCAGGCCGCTGGAGACTCTAAGCTCTGGCTAGTTTGCTTGTTCCTATTTTCCGAATCTTTACATCAGCAATTTTCGATAGAGAAAGATACTCAGAAACCTCAAACGTGAGAATCCACTTGGGCGCAGTCTCCTGCTGTCGAAGATCTACAGTGCTGCCGCCGTTTGCTGAATTGAGCGAATTGAGTCCGCACCTATGAGATTCTCCAATTTCACTCGCTCTCGATCCCCCTTGTCTGATTCGGCAAGTGGGATGTTTCGGGCTTTTGGTTGCTGGCTATCCGGTCGGGACAGGTGGGCAGTGGGAAATTTGAATACTGGGTACGAAATAGAAGGAGCAGAGTCCCTTTTTATACCTTGCTATGAGCTGAGATCAGCTTGGCTCGCTAGCAGCTCGCCTGCCGCTAGTATCCGAGTCACCAGCTTGCTACGCTAGGTTTGGCCAGTGAGGGTGAGATGGGGAAAGAGAGGGGGCCCGCTTATGACTAGCGGCCTGCTGTCAATAGAGTGAGCGACTGTCGCTTTAACCCGCTACTGTCTACTTATAGAAAGCCTCCCGAGAAGCCCGTTTTTGTTTTTAGTATTTTAGATGAATTTGATCTCAGAAGCTATCACCAAGCCCGAGACAATGGAATGTTCAAGTTCGTTTGAATACGGTTTCTCACATCGTGGAGTAATCCATCATCCGACTTTGTGACTTATTCGATTCTGGGTGTCAATGCACAATGAATGTTCACAAATGTGCGATGCTTCAAAAGGAAGGGGTAGAGCCCTCTTTTATACCTGAGTTCTGGCTGGCTCTCTTGTTTCTAGCCCCCCATTCAGATTGGTGATTCTGCGGCGTTTGCTTCGACGGATAATAGCGAGATTTGGAAAATAGATGTCCGCTTGAGCGAGTAACTTGCTATCAGCAGCTTGGACTACTGTCGCTCCGACTCGCTGCCGTAGATTTAGGAAAAAATTCTTTAGGAGTACTTTGCAATTCTTGGTCTTTTCCATGAACAATTAAGTCCAAGGCAAGTAGTGTCTCGCCTGAGTAAATGGGAATCTTCGAGTTTCATTATTTCTCTCTGAAGGCACGATTTGCAAGTGAAAGCGTCAAATCCTTCAATTGACTCTGAGTCTAAAGGCATGGACTAGAGGTTACTTTTATACCTGGAGCAGTGAAGCCTGACTATCTCGCTTGGTCTTCCGCCTGCAAATTGAAGGCGTGTAGTGTTGAATCTAAGAATCCGTAGTACGAACCGAGAGGCAGAGATTTGCTTGAGATGACGGGAATGAGATGGAAGTCCTGCAAGAGAAAAGGAGGGAGGAGGTATCACTTTTATAGCTAGAGGTTAGGTAGGTAGATGGCTTCCAAGTACAGGCTTTCGACAGGTCTCGATTTGAGTTTGACCTTAATGACATAGGAGGGAGAGTCGATGGAGGATAGCTCCAATGGTTCGTTATAAATGAAAACTGCCATCGAAGACTACGAATATCGTCGTTCGAACATTGCCTTGTCGTTCCACCTAGTGAAATTATCCATCGCCTCTACAACGTCCTCGAACAAGGACTACCTAGGATACACTAACCGCCTTTGCCAAAATTGTGATTTTCAGACATTTTGGTCGTGCAAGGCTTGTCTCTCTATCGTGGGCTGTGAGTAGAGAAAGGAGGGGGCAAGACTCTTTTTTATAGCTAAGAGAATGTGGCTGTGAACTTGTGATTTGAATTCAAGGTTGACTGAGGTGACGGTAAACAAAGACTCAATAAACTGGCGTTACAATGGTTCGTCGGCAGGGGTCACTGCTGTCGAAAGTTGAGCGTGGTTTCATTCCAACGCCCTGTCGTCTTTTTACTTTGCACATCCATTCCCGTATCAATACTCTTGAACGAGAAGCAGAACGTAGAAGCGAGCCCAGTCCTTTTGACCGAACGAGAGTTCCTTTTTGGAGACAGAATTCATTTCCATTGTAATTTTGTCTCCGGAACGGACTGCATTACAGTGAGCGGTAGGGCCAGCATTGCTTAGGCTTGGGGGGTGGGGGGATGGAGGGAGAAGGGGCGGTTTTTATACCTCGAAGCTGGGCAAGTGACCTTAGAGTGCGTGGTCTTGACAGAAATTGGCTCTAAATCTGAGTCACGTGATGGCAAAGAGAGACATGAAGAAGTCCTCTGAAATGGTTCTTGGTGAGGATTACTGCTGTCGAATCTCCAAGTAACTGTCGTTTCCACTCCCTGCTACCCATTAACTTGTACTTCTATGTTGTAATCCTAAACGTGACCGAAAAATTTCTCAGCACAATGTGAAAACTCTACGCTGGTAATCGTAGATCAGAAAGTGCGGAAGTTGGAGAGACGGGTGGTGTATTCGTTATCCACAACCAAGCAGCATGTCAGGTGTTCTCGACAAATCCCAAGCTTGGAAAGAAAAGTTGGAAGGCAAGTGGGGCTTCCTTTTATAGCTCAACCATCAGTCAGTGGGTGGTCACGAGTGAGGCGCAAACCAGCTGGACTCACGTAATGCGAATCTAACTGCTCTTAGACGGCGATAAGTACCTACCAAAGAGTTCCCGGAAAGCTTCCCAGTGCGTGGCAATTGCTGTCGAGACCTCATCTAGCTTCCTGTCGCTTCATCTCCCTACCGTCCTTTCACCTCTGCAAACTCGAAGTCGGAGTTTAGATCGAAACTTTCTCAGATCCTCAGCATCCTGAACAAAAGTGCGTCCGTGAAAGATTCCACGCTGAAAATCTTGAGGAAAAGCAGTTCTAGTACAAGTGTATATCATTGGTCTCCTACCAGGGGAACATCCTTAATGGGAGGAACCGAAACAACTGATTCTGGGTCAGAAAAGTAGAGGAGGATGGCAGGCTTTTATAGCTAGTCGATCATTCATCCTGAGTACGCTGACTGAATCTATTTTTCTGGGTCTGATTGAAGCTGAGAATGAGAAAATATTTGACGAAGTGATGTTGAAAAGGCTTCGTGGTAGAGGGTGAGTAATTGCTGTCGAGGAGCTAGCCTGCTGTCATCTTGAGTTACTGCTGTCTTCTCACTGGATGTCGTTTCCCGCTGTGTCGATTTTGGTCTCTTTGACACAGCTCTGTGTAGTGGTTTGGGAAAGAACTAATTTTGCGCCCCGGGCATATTGTTCGTTTCCAGTCCCATCAAGACGGGCATCTTGACATGATCAGCCTGCCCTTCCTCTTCATCAACGACCTCAAAGATTCTGAGTTTGAACAAAAAGGGAGAAAGGCTTGCTTTTATAGCTAAAGGCCAAGTGGTCACGCGTACGCTGGCTCGGTTGGTGTGATTCACAATGGAACTTGAGAGTAAGGGAGGGAAGAATCAACAGAGTGTTGCCAGAAGGGTCGTGGGGAGTTGCAATTGACTTCTGTTGTTGCTTTGACCTGCTGTCGCGGTAGTGCCTTGCTGTCATCATGTGCTAATGCCGCTGTCTCAAAGTTTCAAATCTTCACGCCCCAGCTAGAGTCTGGGAACGTTTCGCCTGTCACATTATTTTGAGTACTTTCTTCCGGCCGACTTGGCTTGCTGCAACTTGGTCACTTGATTTCGCGTTCTGGTTTGTTTGATGATGTGGTATGGGCTCTATTTATAGCTGCAGGTAGTCAGGTACGCTGCTGGCCATCCTCCTCCGCTACACCAAGGGTATGACGAACGACGGGACGACAAGCAAGTAGCAGTAGCTCAGCTGAAGAACAGCAAAAAAAAAGAAAAGAAAAACACATCGATAAACGACAAACATTTTTCTCGGGGGTATTCATCAACCAAAACGACATCCTATCTCCAAAGCACGCAAATCCACAAAATCCTCCGACTCTTCGAAGCTAAAACCTCCAGAGCCATGTAGTCCTCCAATCCGCAACTCTTTCTATACCCAAAATCCCCAGACAGCCGCCCAAAAGCGTGTCCTCTCTATATCCCCCAATCATGAAATATCTTTCATTCTCCCCAGCACCAGTCATCATCCCACATGTCTTTCCTCCTCCATTACCCAGCTATGCCTCTCAATCATCACAGTCTCCTCGCAGATCTCCTCCTCCATCCTCCATTACCGCTATATATCTCATTCTCCTCCGATGTCGATGCGAAATGAAATCACAAATCTCCAAAGAAAATGCATACACACCCAAATTGCGCCGTCGCTGGCTCGAACGAACAGAATGCCACAAGTCCAGCTAGAATGACGGCAAGGAAAAGGTGGGATATGCGTGGTTGTATAGTATATGTGTTGCTTGCTTGCTTGCTTGCGCATATAGTGTAATTTGCGTGTCGAAACGGCGAAACTCAAGCCGAAAACTCGATGTCGAAAGAAGGGGTATTCCAAGCCGCAAAAAACTCGCAGAATGCCGAACATAGTAGGAAAAGGCCGTCGCGGTTGCTGTGAAAGTCGTACCAACGGTCCACCACCTTCCGTCGCTGCTCAGTCAGGACCAAAACTACTCGAACTAGACACACTCATCCGCCCCGGATTCCTCCCCCCTCTGCCTCCACCCCCCGCACCACCCTCACTCCGCCTCGCAAACCGCATCGGCAGATTCGTCCCCACGCGCGTCAGCGCCCTCAGCGCCCCCCTCGCGCCCTCCCTCACATTATTCAGATTCTCTCCCAAACTGCCCATGTTATGATGGTTACCCAGCGGACTCAGCGGTCTTCCAACCGCCCTCCCATCCCCACTATCCCTCCCACTCGCCCTCGACTCACTCCTCTCCTCATTCTGCGTACTACGCAAATTGCTCAACAAGCTGAAACTCGATTCCAAGCTCCCCCCACTCAGCCCCGAGAATTTTCTCGAAGCCGAAGAAGCAGCGCCCATCTCGCTCCTCTCCACCTCCTGCAGATTCTCCACAAACGCCGCTGGGAACAGCCCAAACACACCCTTGCTATTCTGTCCCGAGTAGCACCAATGTTCCGCATAGGGAAATCCAATATGCGTAATCCGCTCCTTCTTGCCAAACGTCAACCATCCCTCGCCACTCATCCCCTTCCCCTTCCCACTCTTGCCCTTCTCGCCATTCCCCTTGAATTCCCAACGCGAAGTAGCTACGAGCATGGAACGCGGATTCATGACCACATCTTCCGGATCGGGGACGTTTAGTTGGATGAAGGAGGCGGGGAACATGCCTTTGGAGCCGTCGTGGTAGCCGCCACACCAGTTGCCGCCGAAGCGCGTGGGGAAGGTTATGCCTACGATATGCGCACCTTGCGCAAACTGCAACGTAGCATTCCCCTCCGGATCCACGCTCTTGTACCCCGGATTTCCCGGGCGATGCGTCAGCACCGCCTGCGCGCTCGGCCGCGTCGCAATCTTGAGACTAATATCGCCCAACGGACTCGGTTTAGCATTCAACTCCACAAAATAGATATCAAAATCTACCGGTTGGGTAACCGAAGTGTTGGAGAGTGTGTGAACGAGAGATTCGTCACAGCCTGGGAGGACTGGAGAGCCGGGGTGGGGTTCGGGAGGGAGGATGAGGGAGCCGGGGTGGGGGGAGGTGTCGGTGGGGGTTTCTTTGACGTTGATGATGGAGGGGGAGAGGCCGTAGATGATTTTGAGACCGTCGACGGGGGGGACGGGGCGCGGGTGGCGGGAGAGGTGGGACATGAAGGAGGGGATGGAGTAGAAGACGGTGGCGTCGTGGGGGGTGGTGGTGCGGTTTTCTTCGATGCAGAAGGGGCACTGTGTGGAATGGCCATGTTAGATGGGTTCGGGATGTTGGGGGAGTGAGATGGCGATGTGAATATGGGGAGGGGGAATGGAGATGCGAAACGGAATTGGAAATGACAGAACGAGGACAAAATGAGAAGCATAGAGGGAAGTGACAGAGAAGAAGTAAAGGGGGAATAGTTACGCCATAAATCGCTTCATCCCCCGCCTTGGTCGCAAGGTGGCATTTGCTCAGAAAGCACGAGCGATATCTGATCCCCTCAACCGTGCTATAGATACCCGATTCTATGTCCTCTCGTCAGCCCCAGTCTCTCACATCCCATTCTCCCTCCCCTCATCTCGACGTAGGAATTCCCCAAAACTTACTATCAGCCACCCCCCTATCCTTCTCAAACTTCGCCATCGGCACCTGATACGCGCACTTGACACACTTCGCCGCCGTCGTCGCATTAAAATTTCCCTGTTTCCTCTCATCAGTTTCACGATGCACCTCAGACACCTCATTCTCATCCTCTTCCTCAATCCTCCCATTGCCATCTCTCTCGCCCACTTCATCCACAACCCCCATCCGGAAAAGTTTGTCCTTGGAGCTTAAACGGTAATGGGTCCTTACATGCGGCATCCTGACGACCCTATACCCCTCTCTCCCCCCACCCGTATCACCCATCAACCTCGCGCCCTCACAGAACCCCCCAAACTTATAAAAGCTGGAATCGATGCGCATAGGCCCACTCTCCACGTAGTCGAGCGGGGAGATAGGCGAGAAAGGCGCAGTAGAGCTTGAATATACGGACAGTCTGTTTGATCCGATCGAACCCATTCTATTCGAACCCAGCGTATTCAAACTTCCCATATTCGATCTCACCGTATTGGATCTGGCTACGTTGGATCGGATGGTGTTGGACCTGATCGGGCTGGATCCCATCGCATTACTCTGTATGCAGATGGGAATCAAGCCACTCGGTCCTTCGCCTACACTCGGCTTCCTGTACATCGTGTTGTTGGTGCTGGTAGCGCTTTCGTTCGTACCTCCCACACCAACTCCATTCGGCGCAAAATCCGGTAATTTCAACGTACTCGCAAGCTTGCTAATATCCTCCGTAGCAACAGCTGCCGATGTCGGCTTCCCCTTTTCCTCACCCTTATTTTCGCGCTTCGAACTGCTGCTCGGGAGAGGCGAAGTCGAGGGCGGTGCATCGCTCAGTCCGAACCCAAGTTCAGAAGATTTGGTGCGCGCACGGTCAAGGCGTGGTCGACTGCCACCCATACTGCCGGATTTTGCATGGCCTTTCCCTTTGCCCTTCCATAGCACCGGCGGGTCTTCTTCTTGTTCCACTTCTGGCTCCACTTTTGGGGTGCTTGTTTTCTTCTTTCCTTTATCCTTCGACTTCGACTTTGACTTGCTCTTCTCTTTCTTCTCAGACTTCTCGATATGCTGCGTTGAAGGTTTCGCTTCAGAAGCTCCCACAATATCGCCCCTGCTCACACTCGAACAAGGACTTATCGCCATCGAGCCGCTAGACGAGCGTGGCGAGACCGTCGAATGGCTGGTAAGTGAAGGTTGACGCGACGAACTCCCCACGCTGCTCTTAGTCTTCTCGCGACTAACATGACTATGCGCACTCTTCGCACTATGCGCACTAATCCTCCGATAATCATGAGTAGCGCGCAACGTATCTTCTTCAGGATCAGGATCCGAAATTTCCGCATCCATGTCGGTTTGGTGGGAGAGATTGAGAGTGCTTCCTTGCGGTGAGACTTCGACGGAGGTTTCGAGTTCTTCGGCTAGGCGGGAGTATTCTTCGTCGGAGAGGGGGGGGGGGGGGGGGGGGGGGGGGCCTGAGTGGTGAGGCGAGTGAGAGGTAGGCGGCGAGATTTGGATGAGCATTTCCTTTGAAGAGGGGGAGGGTGGCGATGGGGAGAGGGGGCGTTGAGGGTTGGGCGTGGGTGGGAGCGGTGGGAGTTGCATGTGTGAGCGTGCTTCGACTTGCATCTCCTTGTCATCTGCCGACAGCGTTGCGGGTTCTGGGGGCGGCGGGGGTGGAGTGAAGTGAGAAGCCGTCTCGCTGTACGATGGCAAAGTGTCAACAGGCGACGACGCCCGCTCAACCCGCATCTCCTTCTCATCCGCCCCCTCTACCTCCGGTTCCTCAACCGCCCTCAACGTGCTCTCCTGACTCAACGTACTAGACTGACTCAAGTTCGTCCTATGCCCCCTCAACTCCCCATGTTTCCCCATAATAAAATTCAGCCTTGAAGCGCGCCTTCTCGCCAAAAAATCATCATTGGCACTCAGTCTCTGCAGCACTTCCGTCTTCGGGATAAACGCCTCTTTCCCCTCTTTCTCCTCATCCCCGCCATCGTCCTTTTTCTTGATCGCAATAATATCCTGCCCCTCCGCCGCAAACGAGAATCTCGCTCCCTCCTCCTTTTCCTCCTTCGCCACGCTTTTCTGCACAACATTCTGTCTCAGTGTCGGATGCGGACTCGCCCCGCGATAGATAATCTGACTGTGCACTTCCTCCATTGGTATAAATTTGGGTGGCGGTGGTGGATTCGAAGTATCTCTCCTCTGCTTCAACGGCTGTGGCGGGACCGCAGTAACTCCACCAAACCTCGTCTGTCCTTCTTCCGACTCTTGTCCAGATACTGATGACGCAGGTACTTCCTTCACTACCGGTACTGCTAGGTTCTTATTCCGGACTTCTTCACTATGCCCTCGAATCGTCGCATCAA
This sequence comes from Cyclaneusma minus, assembly GCA_037179335.1. NCBI lineage: Eukaryota > Fungi > Ascomycota > Leotiomycetes > Marthamycetales > Marthamycetaceae > Cyclaneusma > Cyclaneusma minus. Next base: position 843,140 of record JAKZHN010000014.1, read on the forward strand.
TACTCCTCTTACTCCTACTTTTCGCCTTCGGCGGTATCGGCGGAGGCCCTGACCCCTCCATCCCTCTCCCCTCTATCCCATTCCCCCTCCCCGCCATCCCCATCCCCATCTCTTGCCCCTGCGTCGTATTCGAAAACGACCCTCTCGGCCTCCTCGAATTTCCCTCCATACCCAACGCCTCTTGCGGATTGATAAAAGGCCGATAGCTCAATTCGATAATGCGATCGCGCGTCTTATTAAGCATACCAAGCGTTTCTTTGCAACAACGTTCGCTCTCGCGCTTGAGATAGGGGATGCTGCCTAAGTCGAAGGTGCTAGGTGAATCAAGATAGTCCTGCAGGCCGCGGACTTGCGTCATGAGGTTTATGGTGAGGGCTTGGAGGCGGTTTGTGAGCGGGTCTGTGAGGATGACTGTCAGCTCACTTCATCTTCTCACGCCCGTCCAGCCTGCGCAAGCCTCCAGCAAGCCACCTGCGAGCGTCTAGCGAGCTCCTCGCGACACCAAGTGACGGAAACTGAAAATTCAGGTAAGAAGAAGGGTGAAATCAGAAATGGTAGAAAGGCAAGGAAACCAAAAAAACTCACGATCAGCAACCAAAACATTGATATACAACTGTCCAAAATCCGCCAAATTCTGCGCATACGCATCCTTAATCCCATTCTCGCTCTGCACCAGACTCTTCTCCAAACACATGGCCGTCTCCAGCGCATCGCGCGAATAACTCGCATGCGACACTCTCGAAGCGGTGCATATTTTTTGGGACAGGATGGTGCCGGCGTGGAAGGCTTTGACCATGTCCTGGATGGGACTGCGGCTGTCGTCCATCGTGGGGTTTTGGGCATGCGACAACTTGGTCTTCTCGCGACAGTGAGGTTTTGTCGATATGAAGTGATTCCGCCGATGTGAATTGTTTCTGTCGACGAGAAGTGAGGCTGTGGAAATCCGCGGAGGTCGAGAGAGTATTGGAATTGGCTTTCTTGGCGTGGATCAGACCGTCGTGCCGTCCGTTCGTGTCGTTCCGTTCAGTTCGGTTCAGCACGTTCAGCCTCGCGAGACGCCTGGGCGCCCGCGGATATCTCAGTATCTCTAGAAATCCCAGCTGTTCTCGAAGCCTTGACAATTCAGTCTCGATTGTGTGTTGCGAAGCCCGTTCGACAGAGTCGGATATCGCAGCATTTCAGGCTTCCACGGAAAATCCGAGGGTTGGCGAATGTTTGGTGGTGAGAGAGTGTTGTAAGATGAAGACAACGGAGAAAGATTAGAGTACGTGTGGAGTTTGGCCTTGGCTTCTGCGGAGCCTGTGGTGACATGGGCCAGAAAGAGTGCAAGAGGCCGGGAGGCTACACGCCGAGGGGGAGATAATTGGTGGAGCCCTGCTTGGGGGGCCGATATGGGGATGCGTGCTAGGTAGGGTCAGGGATTGAGGAACTGGGCTGGAGGGCTCGGCACGCTGAAGGAACTGCTTGTTTGTGGTTACTGATGCCCAGGACAGGCTTGGTACAGTAATCGTAGACCCTTGTTTGTTTTATCTAGTGATGGACGGTTTTATCGAATGAAACGGGGATTAGTATGGTGCTAATGAGTTGGTTTAGTTAGTATGTGGTTTAGTGGGGTTTTAGACTTATTAGCTTGATATGAACTCACTGCGAAAACTTGAACTTCTTTTGAGAGAGATGGCAGATGGCAGCCTATTCACCTGCAGCGATCCAGCAGAATGGCGGTCCCCAAGGTATCATGCGCAGACGGTGGAAGCGTGCATTTGCGCGGTGCGGTGCGGGGGGAAGTGGGAACTCCGTTGCACCTTGGGAACTTCGTACACTTCATCAGATGTGGTGGTCTGCGATGTTCAGGTGAGCTGGGGACCGCTTGTCGGGTAGGACTGGGCGCAGCAAATGAGCTTCAATTGGGCTTGCGAATGATGCCGTCGGCGAGAGCGTCAAGTTCCTCTCGATGTTGAAAGTGTCAAGCCCCTTCGAAAGATATGATCAGATACATTCATGCTGTCTTACCACCGAGCCCTAGGAGCCAGCGATGTTCTTCGTGTTTGTGCATCGCTTTGCTCCGAACTTTCTGTGCGCTCATCGAAGCTGGAATCATCGTGGCTGGAGAGTATCGCCATCTTCGCATTTCGAAACATCATGATCGCTGCTTGCTGATTTTCTTAATACCCTCATTAAGATATCCACAGCGCGATAAACACGATAAAACATCCTTTGCAAGCTCAGCCACCCGACAAAACGGGAAGCTAGAGTACCAGCCTTCCAGCTCGGTCTGTACATGTAGCATGACACTCGGAGCGACTGGATCCCCAGCTTGCGCACGCTTGTCACACGTGGAAATTCGACATGCCAAGCGTGTCCATACCGAAGGATCGACATCAATCAATGCCAGAGCGGGCCAAGGAACGGTGAGGGCGGTGATTGGCTGGGGCGCGAGGAGCGCCAGCGAGAAGCGAGAGCTGGAGACGAATTGAGGAACTTTTGTCACCGCTGAGTGATGGGAAGACGGCCACGGCACGGTGCGAAGATGATTGATGACTGTGCGATGGCGTGGTGAATTGATGTGTATGGAATGAATAATGGAAAGCGAAACTCTGAAGGAGCGAGATGCGCGATGAGATCCGAGGACCCTCATGAGTGATGAGGAACAGAGGTAGCGCACGGTGCTGAGGCGATGAGTGCGAATTGCGATAGATTAATCCCGAGATATCGAGATATGAATGACACGGCCGCGATGACAAACAAACTCCATTCACCATTTCCTTCCCCTTTGCGACGAGTTCGAGCTTCGAGACCAGGCGGAGTGGCGATTGACAGACCACCCACGCCCTCCTCCTCCGCGCTCACCAGCTTCGCAGTTTCGCATGCCCGCTCACGTGATCCCACCTCCTTCTCATCATCTCAGCCCCCTCCATCCTCCCATCTATCCTCCCTCGCCGTCGTACCCTCCCTCTCCCGTCTCCCGGCTAGCCGCATACCAAAGACCCCCAGATACGGTGGTTACTCTATTTTCCGGACACCATTACCAATCCCGGCCTGTTCGGCCTTCGGCAGCAAGGCCATCAAGGCAAATCAGTCACGCGCCCTCCTCGTGCTACATCTCAGATACTGGAGATTGACGCGGCCATGCTGCTTGTCGTGCTTGTTCTGCTGCTGTCATGAAACGATTGGGCAGATAGACGCGCCAGGAAACGCCAGTTCATCAAGTCGGACGATACCACACCGACAAAAGGCTGTGTACATAGGTACAGAGGAGGCCTGTTTCCATCTTCAATGTTCATCGTATTTACTCCGTCATCGAGAGACTGCGCTTCGGTGAGTTCTGCAAGCCTTTCCACGTTTCCTGCCACTCGAGCGATCGGAATTGGTGTCAGCCCAACGGTGATGGCGGCGAGCTAGAATCAGGTACGAAGAAGCCTCGTTTCATCGACACCACCACACACACTCTCTTGCTTTGCTCACAATTACAATTTTATTTCATCATTTCGCCTGGAATTCAAAATCACCGCTTGTCTTTCTCTCTCACCATCTATTTGCATTATCATTACTTCAGGCCATCATCACTCTCTCAGAATGCCCCCCTTCTCCCTTATCTTGCTCTCACCCGTAAAAAATGCAAAAAATGTGGCGGTGCCCGGAATCGAACCGGGATCAACGCGGAATCAACATGTGTTTAAACCACAACGCGGTATACTGACCATTATACGACACCACCGTTCCGTTGCGCTAAGTAGCGCTCTGAATTGTTGAGGATTTGTTCACCCTTTTGCATTCTTGACACACCGACACCGCAATGCGCAACGCTGCAAAAGCATGAATGAATTGACGATGGCACGACATTTTAGTTTCCCGCCGCCAACGCTTAGAGCACCCTTTCGAAGCCAGGAAAACTTCATCTCTGGCGCAACGGTCCAACGGTCCAACGGCGACCCAAGTTCTGGTAATGTTCGATTACAGAATAGCTCAAGAGCCTAGATCAGAACCTTGTGTTTAAGCCTCTCGACACCGCGACGCACGATACGCCTCCCGGAAGCATGAAAAGACACGAGGCGATCATCCGATACGCCGTGCAGGAACGCGCAAAGTCGACAAACTTTCGACATTTCGAAGTTGCATCACGATAGCAAGCTCGAAGCTCCAAAGTTCGAGGCCCCTGCAGAAAAGGCAAGATTTCGCGACGGCGAGGCTTTTGGCGCATCGCACTACTCCATCAGCGAACGTTGAGTATTGAAGTTTCGCGCGCGAAATATAGCGAGAAAGTCACATTCCCAGGGTAGGATACAAGGTAAGCTTAGCTCTTGAAAGATTTTTGATAATCCAGATCGTGTCTGACAGCCACGAGGCGGCACCTATGTCAAGAAACACGCCTCGGAAGTTTTACGAGTGAGGCTTCAATGAGACGTCATGGTAAGGCCCATCCATCTCACTTGATAATTTTCGAATTTGTCGCCCTCGTGGCTATATGGAGATCTTGTGTTTTTCCAAATCTTTCTTTCGAGTAGCAGCAGCCTTCCTTTTGTATCCAGGTTCGGAGATTCTTTCGTTTCAAGCTACCGAAACATGGCATGAGACTTCGTTTATCCTCTATTCGGGGTTGAGTAGTGATCCTCAAAATTTACTACTTTAGCATGTCGATCGTTTGACGCAAGCTACCCTGAAAACATTAGCCTGCGATATCACATGGCCTCAAGGATCGTGATGGACGTTGGTGCTATGTCAGCATGCAGGGGCTTTGCTCATTATGTACTCTCGGGCGTCGGATTGACGGTATATGGGGCTATAAAAAAATCAGAAAATCTTCCTTGTGGCTTTAAACTACGATGCCTAACGGTTTCAAATCTTGGTGACTTCTGAGACTGCTTGGACAGCCAAGGTCTGATACCTTGGAGGCTGTGGGCTGGAGACAAGCGAAGATCTGCCTCAGTGGCTCTTCCACCTAATCTAATCACTAACATATACGAACCGAGTTTACGAAGGAGCGGAATACTCCCTCGCCTAGCCAGGTTCCTAGTCCAGATTCTGCACAAGAAAGAATCACGTGCCCCTGAGCTAAGAATTTGCTAGCTAGCTTCTTATCACTTCTACCCTCAATATTGACATTCGTGATGTGGCTCCGATCAAGTTCGTGAAGTCTCTGCCATTGATGCGTCATGCCTCGAAGTTTCCGAAATCCTCTCGGCAGTTTTCTCCGAGTCCTTGGATTTTGCTCAAGGTCGCCTGACACTTGTGAGTTAGACGTGAGGCTCTCCGAGTCTGCTTGTTTGAGATTCAGATATAAAAGCAGGCCTCGCTCCTCCATTTTCGCATCCCATGTTCGGTAATACTAAAAACACCTCCTGACGACAAAATGCAAAATGGATGACAAATCGAACGAGACACCCATAACTCAACACTCTCTCTTTGTTGAAGCAATCGGCCTATACTTTTTGAAGAAAAGGATTTCAAGAGCAGAACTGGAATTCTCCAAATGGATATACGGCAGGGAGTTCCACTGACAGCAATGGATGCCGTTAACAGCAAGCATCCTTACTCAAGCAAGCCTCCGCCTTCTCAATATCTGATTGCCTCTCTTCAGCTCCAATACCGCAGGGACGGAACAGAGAAATTGGAACAAGCGAGCTATCCATTCGGCGGATATAAAAGCTGCCATGATGCTCTTTTTCCTGGATCCTAAGAACCAGAGACGACTCGGAATTGTCCATGGACATCCGATAATCTGGAGTAACGAACGTAATGCAATGCCAGTATCTCAAAGCCCCTCGTGGTTCTGTGAAAGCAATTGACCTGGACGCTTCAAGTTCATTAAGGATCTCGGGTACATACTTGCAATATTTTTTTAGATACGTGACGGCAGATAATCAACACGACAGCAAGGAAGGCCGTTGACAGCAGGCACTGTCATGTAAGCAAACTCCCGCCTTCTCCATCCCAACGTCAATCTTCAACTCAAGCACCGTAGACTTGCCAAAATTCAAAATTGGAATGAGCGAGCTATGCATGCTGCGGGTATAAAAGCAGGCCTTCATCCTTCTTTTCTCGAATGCAAAGAATCACGAGTCGACGCTGACCCGCAGTCATCGACATAGTCGGGAGCAACGAATTGGAATATTCACTAGTGTCTCAAAGCCCTTCGCTTTTCTGTGAAATCAATAGAACTAGATGCTTCCAATTCATCCAAAATACCGGGAGCATGCTTGCAAGATTTATTCGCAAAATTTATTCGCACGAATCGACGGCAGAGGGTCAGGACGACAGCGGGGAAGCCGTTGACAGCAGGTACCCTTCTTTAAGCAATTGGCTCTTTCGCTATTCACCGTCCATTTCATACTCCAATCCTGTAAACTTGAAAATCTAGGAATCGGAATAAGCAAACTAGTCCGCATGCTTTAGGTATAAAAGTAAGCTCTACCCCTTCCTTTTCTGGCTAGGAACTACCGAGTCTCTGAATCCCGACATGGAAGCAACCCACGAGACTGGGAGCAACGAGGGAGCTACACGTATCCCAAACACCCCCTTACGTTTCAAGAAAGCAAGAACTACCAGCTCGGAGTCATTCAACTTCTGATTTCTCAATGATACTAGGATTGAAATATCAAGGTTTCTTCCAGCGGGCCGACGGTAGTGAGTTGGAACGACAGCAATCAAAACTCTCGATGACAGGCGACCCCCTTTAAGCGAACCTCCAAATTCCGGTGTGTCGCTGTCTGTTACCGACTCTTACAAGTACTATAAGCTCAAATGACAGTATGACTGGACATCATATGATCGGTGTTAAGCAAGCTAGAGCCCATGGGTATAAAAGGAAGCTTCATCCCTTTGTTTTCGAATTCGAAATCAGGAATTGCGGTATTGCCGGTCATGCGAGGAACGAACAAAGTACTATTGTTCCAAACCGACTCTTTTTTCTTCTAAGACAAAACTGCATGAAAGCTTTTCAGTCCATCGAAGGAGCGAGAAATTTGTTCATGACTCACCCACTTAGGTATAATTCCGTTAAAACACCAGTAGCGAGTTTGAATGACAGTAAGCCTAAGCAACAGTAGCAGGCGACCTCTCTCGGGAAAACTTCATTGGTCTACACATTATCCTGACTCTCGAAATTGAGTCCCGCAAGGTTGGGGAAGGGTGAGCTAACAAGGCTTCAGCCGGATTCCAGGTATAAAAAGAAGCACTACTCCCTACATTTTTAACCCAGAAATCCCAAATTGGAGTATGTGATACATGCGCTTCCACAAGTCGCGATTGGACAGCCAAGCAATAATGAAGTCTGAAATTGCGTAGCCCAACTCCCAAGCACGACTCACTCACTGCGTTTGCTTGGCTGCAATTCAGCAAAGACTTTGCAAGCTAAGTTTGATCATTGCGATAGGGGTCAGGCAAATAGCCAGCAGCGACTTGGAGCGACAGTAGCTCAAACCAATAACAGCAAATGATCCTCCCAACCAGATTCAAATTCTCTTGCTGTCTCGCCGTCTCCTCGAATCATGTACTGCAGACTTAGAAATGCGAAGGTCAAGCAAACTAGCTAGCCAGTCTCCAGGTATAAAAGCAACCTCTACTCCTATCCTTTCATCTCCAGAATTACCATCTGTCCTTTGGGATGTCACTGGTGACCAGCTTGAAACGCAATCATCAAGACTTGCATGTTTCGCGTCCTAAAGCCCACGGCATGTCTTTGAGGGCATACACAGCCACTCATGAAGGATATCCGCAACCCTGATCAACACTTCGAGAAGATCGTTACACGTGGGCATTAGCGGGCCGAAGCGACAGCAGACCAAGCTTTTGACACCAGACCACTGCCTCGAGGAGACGCTGAACTTCCCACTCTCGAGTTACTTCCCGAACAAAGTGCTGGAGGCTTAGAATCTTGGAAATTGTGAACTTGTGGATGAGTGAGCAAACCTCGCCCGCTCTGGCTATAAAAAGGGCTCTACTCTTCTCATTTCACACCCAGAATTCCGATCTCACTTATCAGTCAACTACTGCTTCGTTGTATACAGGATATCGCGAACGAATTTGGATATTTCCAAGCCTCGTATTCATATACTTATTTTGGCCCAGTAATCTATCAAAATGCCGCTTACTGTAATTGAGGTAAAGAGCAGCAATCTTCAAGCAGTAGAGGACTGAAGCGATAGCAGCCTAAGCTCCTGACAGCAGACAACTACTTGCAAGTAAACTCCTCTTATCCGGCCTTTCAATCTATCTTTCTAACCCAAACACCGCAAGCGCGAAATTGGGCATTGAAGGAAACCGCTAAGCAAGCTTGCTAGACCTGCAGGTCTCAGGTATAAAAGCAGGCTCTTCCTCTCCCTTTTCATCCCAGAAGCTTGGCTGATCGAAGTGGCATCGTATGGTTTCCTGGCAGAATGAAGAGGTACGAAGCGAAAGAGTCTAAAAGTTTCCATGTCTTGAGCTCACTCATCTTGTTTGGCGTGAGTACATCGACTCCGAAGGATATCGAAAACGAAGTCGACTCGCCGAGAAAGTTCACTAAATCCTCAGCAACGGGTAAGAGTGACAACAGCCCAAGGTACCGACAGCAGCTGGAATTTGTGCTTCAACAATACCTGATTCACAGCGAGCGGGAACGTGAAGAAATCGGCCTCCACAGCAAGCGAGCGAGGCAGCTCCCATACGTGTCAGCTGGGGAGGCAGGTATAAAAGCAAGACCTGCTTTTTACTTTAAGTACCCAAGCTTTCAAACGTCGCAAGAGGAGCCACATTGCAACATCTCGTTTTCTGCTGGTATGAGCAACGAATGTGATGCTAACATCTCGACTCTGAATTTGATGGCCGATGGGCATACTAACCGGGAATCTCGCACACGGAGAATACTATGCTCTTCGAGGCTCAAGTCCAACTAGCAATAACAGTTTAGGCCCCTGACAACAGTTGTACCGAAAGGTCAACAACACTTCGGCTTTCTGAACATTCTCCACTTGAAATTAGGATTGTTCGGACTTCTGGTCTGTTAGCTTATGCTTCGATGTGGGTATAAGTAGAGGCTCCACCCTTTTCTTGAAGCATGAAATTCAACTACGAAAAAAGTTCAGCATACCTTCGATTTCGTGACTGGACGAAGAGCGGCTATAGAGTATCAGCGGCTTGAACCCGCTCTTTTTCTTTTCAATACAGAATAGCTGTGTGCGTTGTGCTTTCCCGTTCGGCTGGCATGGCTAGAATGGCCATGGGGACGCTTTCCCAAATCGACAGAAGCGGGTGGAAACGACGGTAAATGGGAGCTGTGACAACAGCCAAGGCAAGCGACAGAACTCCCTCTCGTCCAGATTTCCTCAACATCAAACTCAGAAGTAAGACCTACCAACAAGCGAGCCTACTTCCCTTGTAGTACTCACCCTAAGGTATAAAAAGCAAGCCATACCTCCCCCTCTTCGCTACAAACGACATGGGTCATCATTCTTTGGATGTTCAGAGGAGGAAAAAGCGAGGGCTTATTTCAGAACATTGCTCTAATTTCTCCATTGCACTCGTGAAAAGGTAAGGCGGCTTAGCGATTCGTCCAGGGATCAAGGATTCAAGCCTGGATAGTCAAAAAGTACGGCATTTGAGCAAAGCACCAACAGGGAGTTGGAATGACAGCCCTCTTTGGTGGCACCACAACCCTTCTTTAACGTGAGTCAGATGCCAAGCAGGACAAACTAACCCACTCGTACCTGGGTGCCTGCGTAGGCATCTAGCTAGGTAGCTATAAAAGCGCCCTCCACTTCCTTCCCCTTCAATCTAAAGTTTTCGAATTCGAGAACCCGGAAGAGACGGTACATGTAACATCCCAAAGTTAAGCACGCCTAGACTTTCTCTGTTTCACAATTAATTCATGCCAAGAGCTGACTGAGTTGGCTTGGAATTTGCTAGAGTCTCAATGATTATGCTTGACTAGACTGCGGCAAAACAGTACGAAAAGAGACAGCACTGCGATGGAGCGACAGCAGTCCGAAACTTCAGCAGCAGACAAGCATGCTGAGCGATACCCGATCACTTCCCTTTCTCAACGCAAGCCAGAAACCATGTCTCCCGGTGAAACACAAGCTCACTTTTTCATCTCCCGGTCGCCAGGTATAAAAGCAAAGCCTTGCCCCGGCTTTTTAATACTCAGGAGTAATAACTCGACCATCATCTTCCATGGTTAGTGGTAGGCAGCAAACAACGATTCAGAGATCACAAGTCGCATATCACAACCGCACTGTTTGACACCTGGTTCTTGACGGCTATTTGTCCCAATGGACATCAAATTGGGATAATTTCCTGGGGATGTTGAAGTTAGACCATGGACGGACGGTGCAGCTTGGAAAGAAACAGCTTAGACAGTAAACAGCCGAAGTGACGGCAAGCGCAGCCGTTCACGACAGAGCGAACTGACCGGGTATTTGTGTCTTCCCAATTTTCTTGTATGTGAACCAGAAGCCTAGCTTAGCCACAAGCGAGCTACCGTGCTGATTGCTAATCACTCAGGTATATGGTCTAGCTCGTCACATGCGGAAGAGAGAGAGGAGGTGATCAGAGATCAGTGTATTGTGGGCACAGCCAGCCAAGCTGGCTGCTTTAAGGGCACGGCTACGTGACTGTTGGCTGAATGGCAGCCAGGCACGTGAGTGCTGAAAGCACTCCATGAAGCAGCCAGCTTGACCGCCCAAACCCAAGCGCAGTATAAAGGGCTGCAGCGCAGGGGGCTGTGCCCTAAAGCGTGACCCCCAATTGTGCTTATTTGAGTAACAAGCCAGGGAAAAAACCTTTTGGGAAAAGACCTGGCTTCACGCTTGGGGGCGCAAGCTAGCTTTTTGGACTTGTAGCCAGGCACGTGAGTGCTGACAGGGAGAATCCAAGAAGGTCTGTTTGTAAGGTCCTCACCCGGCGGAGAGGACCAGACTGGCAGAAGAGTGAGCTTCGGCTGGCGGCGAGAGCTTTGGAGCAAGCAGGAAGAGCCTTAGCTGGCGGTGAGGAGCAGGCTTCAAGCTTTGAGAGAGATCCTCTGCTGGCGGAGAGGAGTGCTGGAGCTTCGGCTGGCGGCGAGAGCTCTGGAGCAAGCAAGCAAGCAAGAAGAATTCTTAGCTGGCCAGGCGGTAAGGAGCAAGCTTCAAGCTTTGAAAGCGGTTCTCTGCTGGCGGAGAGGACCAAGGAAAACTCTTGAACTGGCGGAGAAGAGGAAGCTTTAAGTTAAGACAGAGAGAGTATGCTTAGCCGGATCTCAGCTGGCGGTGAGGATCCAAAAAACTGAAGCAATAGCTGCCTGTGGTCTGTCTTGAAAGCTTGAAGCTTGGAGAGAGAGATTTGGTGGTTGCAGAGCTTTTATGGTGGTTGTGAGCCCACAAAAGCTAAGCGAGAGCCTGGCTCAACCACCTAAGGCAGCCACCTTCCTCACCACCATATAACCTTCTCATATAAAAGCAAGTCTCCTTTCAAGCCTTATACCCAAACTTTTGTGACATGCTTCGGGCTCGATTTCCATGTCGTATGGGAGCAAGAATCTACAAGCAATACACTGTATTTCCCTGCTCTCTTTGTCAGAAGAAACGACCCAAGCTCTTGTGAGTTGAAGATATGTCACAATGGGTGTTAGTAACCTGAGGTGCAGCGGGTAAACGATAACGCGGAGCTGAAGTGACTGATTGACAGCAGCTGAAGCTCCTGACAGCAGAGTTGGCCGATCGGCGGCAATCATTTTTTTCTGCTTCTTAGATGTGAGTCAGTCAGCGAACTTGAACAGTGAGCTGGCCTGCTCATCGCTAGGTATAAAAGCAGACCGCATGTGTTCTCTTTTACCTTCAGAAATTTGCCAGTCGAAAATGCAGAGACATGGCGGCTCACTGTGTCAAGCATAATGAATAGAACTATGAAGTCACGTGGATCTAGATTCATGGCACCCTCTCTAGAGGAAGCGGCCTGAGCTTGTCATTGCAATATCGCTTGTCCCGTCTGAGGAAACCGGCAGTATTTGTGACAATGACAATAGGTTCAGCAGTAAACAGCAGACTGGAGTGTTCGGTGGTTGCTGGCTATTTTCTTGGTCTCATCGCGTGACCAAGAGACTCGGGGATGGGAATCAGGGATAAGAAAGCTAGGCTGCTAATCGCTGAGTATAAAAGCAGGCCACCCTTCGTTATTTTTGAGGTCAGCCTTTCATTGTCCAGTGCAGAGTATAAAGCCGGTCCAGGGGCCAAAGCTGCAGCCAAGAGATCAGCTACAGAGGATAGAGGGGGCGGCGCGGTGGCTACTTGCGGGCGGCTGGGTACGCATTGCATGCGAGCCTTACTGGCGTTCTCTCTGATCTTTCAGCGGTTTGCTTTGACGGAGTTGAGATACAATACCCATAAATATTCCAGACATGACGTTCGGTCTTCGGTTTCTGAGCGTTCAGACATCCATTCCAAATACACCAGGGACCAGACGCCAAGACGTCGACCTCGATTGACGGACTTACTACCAAAGTCAGCAAATAGTAAATTCTGATTTCGTACTCGAAGTCAATCCCAAATTCGAATGGTTCATTTTCATCTCATTGGAAAATACCAAAATCACTGTCTCTTTTCCAAAAAAAAAATCAATAGCAAATTCAAATAGCAATAATGGCCTAATTACATAACAATAGACAAACAAAGAAATTCCGAAAAATAAATAATTTAAACATATGGGATTATTCTAAAAATTGGGGCCCTCGACCTCGGGGTATCCTAAACCTAACATAAACCTTAGAGTGTGGAAATGCACAAAATATTTACAAACTTAGAAAATAACAATACTGAAGTAAAAAATAATATTTATAATGCCTATAAACTCGGAATCTACTAATCGTTTCCATGGTAAATAGCGTAATTAAAAAAAATGGGCTAAATAGTCGAATTGTAACTAATAACAAATTCCACAATATCTCAACAGCAAATAAAAATTATAAACAACAGCGAGTCCATATAAAAATCCAAAGCCTAATTTTAAAGCTTCGAGTTTTAAATTATATCATTTGCAATCTGCTGCAAGATTTCAAGTTTGGCTAATTGAAATTCCAAAATTGAAATTACAAATAAAAGCCAAACCAAGCCACGAACAGTCGCCAAATTGTAATAACTAGTAAATTATAAGAAACTAAAAAAGGAACACAACTCGTCTTTTATACCTGGCAATCCATTGAGTAACGTAGATCCTGCTGAATTTAGCGCATATTTAATTTCGGCAACCGCGTAATTCATAGGAGACTCAGGGTGGAGGAAAAACGGTCGTTCTGACATTTGACAACAAGTTTTTGCTGCGGCAATAAAAAATCTCGAAAATTATAACGAAACCACAATTGCTTAAATTTCTTTATATTTTGCTTGTTTTAAGCTTAAGCATTAGCTTTACGCGACTTGCAAATCGTGGCCATGGCTTTTTCGAATTTGAGATAAAGAATTTGAAAGAAATCCTTTAAAATCAAAACTCTATTTATACCTTCCCTTATTTCGTTTTCCGGATAAAAAAATAAATAGCTTGGATTGAAAATTCTAAATCCCAATGCTTAAATAAAAATATAAACGGTTATAAACTAAATAATAAATATAAAAAATTTAAAAATAAAGCCGAAAATATATTATTCATTTTTTAATTAAAAAAACAGTAAAAAAAATATTTTAAAGTTTTACAGCAGGAGCAAAAAGGCCGTAAAAAACCTTATAGCCCCCAATATTAAATGCTATAACTCTATTAAATCGCAGTATTCTCTTTAGCCAAAATTTTATAAAACTTATATTTTAAATTAAAAGCAAAAGCAAAGCATCCCGATTTATCAATTATCCTAAAATCAAAATCTTTATAAAAAGCGCCAATATTTTTAAAAAAGCGCTTTATAAATTCCTTGCGCTCCTAATTTAAAATTTTCCTTTGCTTTTGCTCTGCCATTAATATTATATTCTTTATTTGCTTACTCCATTCCAATATAAAATACGCAAATAGCGTTATTGCAAAGTATAAACCACAATCCAACGCCTAATTAAAAAGCATTTTCACCAATGCCTTTCCCATTTCTTTGCGGCAATATTTTCCTGCCATTTTAACTTTTTTTATAATTAATAAATCCCAATAGCCTTTGCTTAGCTCCAAATTCTAATAGCTAATTCCCGCTTTTAGTCCATTTAAATAAAACTTAATGCAAAACTATTCATTGTGATTAAAAATATAATGCATAGCAATCCCGAATATAAAAGGCTTAAACTCAATATATTCAAGCCAATTAAAAAATAGGCCTTTATAAAGGTTGCCCAATTTGCCATTATATTAAGCAAGGTACGTATACAACTCTCCAATTTTCTTATTATTAAGCCAATACTCCGCAATAATAATTATAATAGATTTAATTTTGCCGCTGGAGTTTTTGCAAAGCCAATATTCTATTAAACTATTTATTTTATTAATAGTATTAAAGATTAAGAAAATGCAAATACTATTTTTCCAATTTTCGCCGGCCAAATACTCGCTACAATCAAGCTTATTACGAATTCGAATTGCCTTAATATTTTTTTTTACAAATGCTAAGGATTTTTTTATTTATCCTAAAATATCCGCCGGCTTAATAGCAAAATCTAAATTATTTATATAAAAAGCTATTAATATATAAAATAATAATAATAAAATATTCCAATATAAAAAAGCGTATTTTTTAAAAAGTTCGACTCTTTTTATTTATTATTGCAATAATTTTTAAAAGTCTAAATTTAAAATATTTGCTTAAAATGGCTTTTTATAATTATATTTTAAAAACTTGATATATAAAGCAAAAAAAACCAGGGAAAAAACCAGGGAAAAATCCTATTTAAATAAATTTAAGCTTATAAATTCCCCGCACAATAATTTTTATAGCTTGTATAAATATCTTATGCAAATAGGCCTTTCCGCAATTTTCTATACTAGCGCCCAATTCCGCATTTAATAATAATATATTCGAATTTATAAAAATCGCTATTATAAGGCCGGAAATTAGAAAAATAGCTATATAATAGCAGAATGCATATTTAACTGTTTCCGTTTATTATTATGATATTTTTTATTAAATTATAAACTATAATTAAGGGATTTGGCCACGTGCGCAGTATTTTTTAATTTTAATAAATCCATTAATATAGGGAAATTTAAAAAAGAATTGCAAGCTTTTTAAAAAAGTGCCTTAAATACGGAAAAGGGAAAATAAGTTTTTAAAATAATTGCTATATTTTAAATGGGTTTTTCACCTATTTTGGGCATGCAAACGATAAAGGGCGGTAAATAAATTGATATTAAATTCATGAAAGGTATATTAGAATTTAAAAAATAATTGTTATAGTTTTTTAAAACTGAGCGTTGCATAACGCGTGTATGCGAAAATACGCACGCTTAATAAGCGACAAATGCGCGCAATCACGTGTTTCCAAAGCGACTCGTTTAAGTAACTCGCTCGGCTCGCTTTTACAAAAGCATAAGGGGGAAAATTCCAGCAGCAGCCCCAAATAGCAATAATAGAAGTTTCGAACAAATGCTAATATGGTCATTGGTCACTGACAGAAAGACAACCTTTATTCGCTATCGCTCAGCTAGCTCCTAATCACGAGTCACGGCTTTTACCCACGTGTCGGCCACGTTCCACGCCTCACATATGTATTTAAAAAAACATGGTGTTGGTAAGCGAGCGGTCACCAAACCACCACCAGGCTAACATTAGTACAAACTAGCGACCGTAAGACGAGCGAACGGCGTTTGGGGCGAGTGAGCGGTGTTGCTTAATCAATGGTAGTGAAATCTTTAGTGCAAGCGACCGACGTTCGAGCATGGCGAAATTTGGGACTAATGGGCAAAACTACTTGGTAAAGTCGAGCTGTAAAAGCTGCCACGAAGCTCGGCAACGGTCCGTTGCTCGACCAGGGTTCTTGAAAGGCTAAATGCTTACTATTAGCCTTTGAAAGAGTGAATGTCAAAAGGCAAGTCGAACGGTCTAATATATACTTTACCAAGCCACGCATGTGCGTCTCTATTCGAACTCCTACCAGCTAACAACAGCGCACCAACAGCGACCGCAAGCATAATCAACAACAGCAGAAAGTACTCGAGACAAGGAACAGCAAGTCCAAGGCCAAAGGCATGGAAATCCTACACTTCACCAAGTTTCACCATGACCTCTTTGTATACAAAATGTTAGGGTGGACAAGCAAACCTTCCCAAACGGCCAAAGGGTGTCTTACTCAAGTGTCTCATGTTTAGGTTTCGAAATTCGAAGCTAGAAAGCAGGTTCAAACGTTCGATATATACCTTCCCACCTATTCTAATGCTCCATATATAGTGGTTTTATATAGGACGAGTCACCTGATAGCGTAGGTGGCCCGGAGGGCATCGGCCCGACGCAAGGGAGCTTGCAAAAGGGCAAACGAGAAAATGGAGCTTTTTTTAAAAGCTTTAATTTCCTTTTCTTTTTTTTCTTTTTTTTCTATTAATTTAAAGCTATTAAATATCTCGATTTTTATTTTCTTAAAGCCAAAATTATTAAATTTCCAATTAAATTTATTAATTCTATTTTTGCTAAGCTAATATAATTTAAATTTATAGCTTTGCTTTAGTCTATAGCTTTGTTATTATCCAAGGCAAATTTTTTAAAAATAAAAACAAAAGCAAAACCGCGCTTTAAAAAACCGCTTTAAAATTTTTAAACCCCATTTGCAGCAAAGCTCGCGGCTATAATTCTCGTAATAAAGCTTGCGGTAAAATTTGCAATAAAATATAAAATAATTTTTTTGCTAATACCAATTATATTTATTTTAAAAATAATAAAATTAATAATAACTAATTTAATAATACCAATAATAACGCTAACGCCAATACCAATAATATTGCTAATAATTAAATAATGAAATTAAAAAAATTAAAGATAACAAGCCTATATTACCGCTTTGCCAATGCTATTTTGCCGCTAATCCGGCCCAAGTTTTTATTAATGCTCTTTAGGGCTTTGCTAATTAATTTAAAAAATCTGCCAATTGCTTTATATAATTCTATTAATTTAAAAATAATAATAAATGCCTTTTTTTAGCCTTTTTATTCGAATCCAACATGGGCTAGACCCTTCAAATATATTGTATTTAGGAAAAAAAGCTATTTACAGCTTAAAGGTATTATGCGTTCCTTTTTTATTTATATATGCAAGGGTGGTATAATTCTTTGCATATAATTAGGGTATTTTAATAGGAAATTAATTCAAACTACCAAAATGGCATTTTAACACTTTTTTAACCTTTGCTAATATGGCTTTCCTATAGCTTTATCCCTTAATATTTAATGCCTATTTTATCTAGCGTTTTTTTTCCCCTAAACCCTTGTTTTTTTAAATCTAATAATTTTTAAAATTTGGCAAATTAAATCCTTTATAACGCTTTAGTAAATCCATTCGCAATTATATTTTAAATATTAATATAAATTATTTATTGCTTGCGATTATTTTTTAACTTTTTAATAAAATAATAGGCAATATTAATATATTTGAATTTTTTATAAAACGGAAAGTTTTTAATAAGGTCTATAGCAAAAAAATTTATATTTATATAATAGAAATTAATTTTTACCGGCTTGCTATATTTAATATGTTTTAGCATTTGGATAATTTATTATTTTTATTTGGCATTTGCGGCAGGTGCTATATATTTAGCTTTATAAATAAATATAGATTTTTCTTTTCCAATTTAATTATAATATTAGGCCTTTTAAAAATATAGCTATAAAACCGCTAATTCTTTTTTATTAAAAAGCAATTTATAAAAGGTATTATAATAAATTTTGAGCTTATTTTTTTTTCTGGCCTATATTTAATTTTTTAATTTGCTATAATTTTAGAATAATATAGCAGCCAAGTTAGCTTTAAATTATACCGCTTGCAAAAGTTAGCTATAAATTGGACTAGCTTTTTTGCAATATAGCAAATATTAGATTTTATTAGAATTATAAAATATATTAGCTTTTTTTTTTAATATATATTTGTTTTAATTTTTTTAATTTTTTTTTAGCAGGATTTATTATATTGCTGCTATTTATAAAAATAAAATATAGCTTTTCTTTGCTAATAAAAAATATAAAATTTATATAAAATTTATTAATATATTATTTTTAATTAATATATAGGAGTTTTAATAATTTATTTTTTATAATTCGGATATTCAAAACTTTTTTGATTTTCTTTAAATTTTTAGCAATAAATTTAAAAAATAGCTTGGCAAAAGATTTATTAAAATCCGTATTGAATTTAATAGCAGCTATAATATGATTAATATAAATTAAAGTAATTATATTTATTTTTTTATTTATAAACAAATGGAAATTATTAAAATTTTGCTTAAAACCCAATTTGAAAATCTTAAATTTAATTAAGCAATTTTAATTTTTGGCAATTTGCTTTAAATTGTATAAGCTTTTATTTAATTAAAAAATATAATTAAATTTAATACTTATTTTATTTAAAAAGGCCAAATATATTAATTTTTTAAATTTAGCCTTAATAAAAGCATTATTAATATTAAAATAACGGTATTTTATATTTTGCTAAATTATAATAGCCAAAAGAATTCTAAATGTATTTATGCAAACTATTAATAAAAATATTTTAAATATTTTCTTTTATAAATTTAAATAAAGCCGCGGGCTATTAAGCGGGCTTTATGTTCATTTAAATTGCCGTTTAAATTTTATTTAATAATAAATATCGATTTAATAGAAATTAAATTAAAAGCTATTTATATAGCTATTTTAATTTAAATATTATTAATTATTAATTTTTAAATCTTATTATAATGGCCTTTTTTCAATTATTTTTATATAAAAAATTATTTACAGCCTTTTTATAAATTTTCAAAATAGAAATATTCAAAATCCTTTTAGCGGGGAAAATAGATTTATATAATTTATTTTTATTTTTAATTATAGCTGCTATAAAAACTTTTAAACATTAATTTTTATATAAAATTTTGGCGTTGGTGGTATTGTACTTTAATTTTTTTAATTACTTTTGCAAAAAGCTTTATTAAAGCCTTAGTTGGCAATTTTTTATAGGCTGTAAAAATAGCCAGAAATACTTTATTAATATTTATAGCGTTTATATTTATAATATTTATATTTATAGTATTTATATTTATAGTATTTATATTCTCTAATTTAGAATTTAATTTAGAGGCATTTGTTATATCAATAATATTTTCTGGTATTTGTCTAAAAAGAAAAATAATAATAATTGTTTTGGCTGGAATTTTAATTTATTAAATTTAAAGTAAATTATTGCATTTATTTATTTATTTTAATTAAAAGCTGAAATTACTATTTTTAATTTATTAGCTTTAATCGGCTTGTTTTTAAATATTTTCTAATTGGAAAAGGGCTTCCGGGCCTTTTCTTTAGCTAAAATGGATTTTCAAATATGATAATGGTTAAAAAGCTTATTTAAAATGCCTTGAAAATTATAGGAATTATCTTTTAATTTTAAAATTATAGTTTTATTTGCGGTGTTTTTATCCTATTTAATAATAAATTTTATAGCTATTTATTTAAAGTCCAAATAATATAATTTATATTGTTTAGTGGTATTTAAATTATATCCTCTAAATATATATATTTTTTTCTTATAAATCAAAGCTTGTTTTTACGGCTTTTTTTAAAAAAAAATATTAATATAAAACCAAGCCTTATAGCTTTAAAGTTTAATATTTCTCTATTTAAAAAGCTTTCCAATCCAAAAAATTCTAATTTTTTTTTTATTAATTTTTAAATTAATATTAATTCTATTTTTATAGTATATTTTAGCTATAGCAGCTTTAAATTAACATTTAATTAAAAGCTTAATATTATATAATATCGTCCGGATATTTGCTTTTATAATTTAAATTGGTTTTTTAATTAGCCCGTTTTACTAAAGAAAATACAAAATGGTTTTTTCAATTTTTATATTATTAATTTAAGCCGAATAAATATTCTTTTTACTAGTTTTTTTATTTTATTAATTCTTATTTTTATAGCAAAGGCCTAAATTTTTCTTATTCGATTATTAATTTGTTTTAATAGTTCAATATTTTTATAAATATTAAAAGGAAATTTGCCAATTATATTAAAATATATTAATTTAAAAAATAAAATATTTTATGATTTGCAAAAATTTTAAAAATACAGCTTATTAATTTTAGCTAGGCTTAAATAAGTCTATTTGCAATGGAATAAAAAAACGTATTGCTTAATAATTCTCTATTATTATTAGTTTTAATTTGCTTTTTTAATTGCTTTAGTTTTAATTTTTTAACTTTTTTAATTTTAATTTTGGCTTTAAATTAAATGGCTTTTATTATATTGGAAATTAGCGCCTTTTATATTATAGCAATTGGCATATTTAATATTATAGCAATTGGTATATTTAATATACTATGCTAAAATACTTTTAAAAGGGAAAAAATTGGTATAGAAGAATTATTTAAAGCTTTTTTTTTTTTTTAATTTTAGTAAAAAAAGCAGCAATAATAAAGAATAAATGCTTAAATGCTAATATTAATTTGCTTGCTATAATCATAAAATTTATAATATATAAGCCCTATTACATAAATGCTTTAAAAATAAAATTTTAAATATGGCCTTTAAAATATATGCCATTTTAATTAAAATTATTTAAAAATCTCTTTTAATAAATTTTTCTATTTAAAAACAAATTTACCTTTAAATATAAAATCTATAAAATATATAAAATATTTTTAAATAAACATTTTCTATTTTAAACCCTTATTAATATAATGCTAATTTAATTTAAATATAGCCTTTTTTTTATTAATTTTTTATTGGTATAGCTTTAGAGTTTTAAAAAGTAAAAAAATTAATTATATATAGTATAATATTGGAGTTTGCAATTTAAATAAAATAGGGAATTTTATTGGCAATGCCAATAAAATCTTAAATAATATATACCATATTTTTTTTAAAAATTTCAAAAAAGCCTTTTTAGCGCTGCCCTTAATTATATAGGCCTTCTTTTTAATTGGAATTTTTATTAGGCCAATTATTATAATATTTTGCATTAGTTTTTAATTTATAGCAAAATAAAAATATTTTATAATGCTATTATAGCCTTTTTAATTATATAAAAAATATTTAATTTAATTATAAAAAATTTTGCCATTTTTATAATTATTAATTTTAGCCTTGCGAAAAGTATTGGCAGGGCGTTTATTATACTTATTTTATAATTTATTCTATAATTTAATAAATTGCGTTTTCTTGCGTTTGGTTTTTTTTATTTAATTTTTATAGAATAGCAAAATAAACAGCTTTTTTTAAAAATTATAAAAAGGCCTTTTTTTTAGCAAATTTATTTTTTAAATAATATTTACATTATATTTATTTGATATTATATTTTTAAATATAATTTATTTTGCTAAAAAAAATATAATAATATAATATGACAAAAGAAGTCCTTAAAATAAATTATTATATAAAATAAATTTAATTAAGTAATTTGGCGGCGAATAATATGGAATTTAGTTTAAAATTGGCAATTCGGCAAAAATAAAGATTTATAATAGTGGTAAAAATTATAAAGTATTTTTATTTAAATTTTTTGAAATATTTATATAATAAATTTTGGTATTAATAGTTTTTTTATTTAATTAATTAAAATAAATATAAATTTTAGAAAAGGCTTTAGCAATATTTGCTTTATATTGCCTTTTTAAATTTTTATTTAATACAATTTGCTTTTTATTTGCTTAAATAGCATTAAAATTTGCAATATATCAATTAAAAATAGTAATTATAATATATTAAATATTTTTGCTTCTAAGAAATATTTTTATTATAATGAACTATTTATAATAATTGGCGTAAATAAAAGTGGGGGCAGCCCTTTTTTAATTACAAATATTTTATATACTAATAAATATAGTAAACATAGTATTTAATTTATAAAAAGAAAATTAATAAATATATTGGCTTAAAACACAAAAACTTATTATTATTATCATTGGTTTATAAATAAATTTGCAAAAATACGGCGCTGCGCTAATAAATAATAGGCTTTAAAAATACAATGCTATAAAAAAATGCAAGAATACGGCGCTATGCTAGGGATTTAAAAGCTTTAAAAATACAATATTGCAGAGTTTTTGCTAAGAATTTAAAGGCACGGCGCTGCAGATTTTGCTTTAAAAATATAGCGCTATAAAAAGTTTAAAAATACGGCGCTGCCGAAATTTGTTTTTTTAATTATACTAAAATATATTGGTAATTATAATTTATTTAAATTTAATATGGACTGGATTTTTTAAATATATTATATTTAAAAAAAGGCTATTTTATAGCTTGGAAATATTATGCGTTTTTTTTCGCTTATATATACAAGGGTAGCGTGACTTTTTGCATATAATTAGGGTATTTTGGTAGGGGGTTAATTTAAACCATTAGGAGGGCACTTTAACACTTTTATTTTTTTTCTATATTTAATATATTATTTTAGCCAAATATATTTTATAAATTGCTAATAGCAGCTTTTTACTATTTTATTTCGCCCGCTTTTATAATTATGCTATTAAATTTAACATTAATATAAATATTTATTTTAAAAACGAAAGAATTAAATAATTTAAAAATAAAAACAAGTTTTTTAAATTTGGCAAAAATAAAACAATTTAAATAGCCTTTTTTTAATATATTTTTCTATTTTATAAATTATTTATATTAGCAAATATTTTATTAAAGCTTTAATTATTGCCCTAATTAAACTTATAATAAAAATTATTTATTTAGCTTTTATTTATAATTAAAAACGCGCTGTATTTTATCTAGTATTGGATATTTATAAAAAAACACTAATTAATAGCTTTTATAATTGCTATGCTTAAAAAATTACTATTAATAAATTAAACAATTATTACCACGCCTAGTTTTGCGCCAATTTTACCAATTAGCAATTATTTCCAAAAAATATTTAAGGCTTTTGCCGCTAATAAATAAATATTTTTGCTTTAATTAACGCATTTGCAATTTAAGTTCTTATTATAGGCTTTATATTTATTTTTATTATTCGGAAAAGCATTTTGCAAAAACGTATTTTAAAAATTTAAATTTCAAATAATAAAAACCGCTAAAAGAGTTTTTAATAGCTAAAGCCCTTTTAATTTTTTAAAACATATATAGCTATTTTTCAAATTCGCCGCAGCCTAATATTACTCTTAAATTTCTTTTATTTAAAAAAAATATCATTGCTTATATTTTGCAAAAACAATTATTTAAATTATAAAAAAAGATGATTCTAATAGCATTATCCTAAAAAAAAATATAAAAAACGCTTTTCGCATTATACTAATAGCTATAATTTATTAATGGCTTTTTAAATTTATTTAAAATAGCTAAATTTTTATAAAATATTTTTTTCTTATTAAATTGGCTATATTTCCAATTGTATTTAATTTTTTTAGGAAAGCTTTTAAATAGATTATACACGCTTGGCTTTCAAAGCCAATAGCCTATTATTATTTTAATAATAGCATTCTTTTTTTTTGCTTTTTTTTTGCGTTTTTCTTTGCATAGAAAAAAAGCTATAATTTGCTATATTAAATATATTAAATATTTTAAAATTATATTAAATTGGTTAAAAGCCAAATTATATGAATTTTTGGCTTTTTAATTAATATAATTACTATAATAATTTTAATTCTTTTTAAAAAAAATTGGAAATTAATCGCTAAATTCGCTATTTATCGCGCAATTTCCTTTTATAACGCCCAATTTTTAATTGGCTTATTAATCTTTTGCGCTTTTATAATCCAATTAAAAATTGTTTTTTGCAAAAGGCTATAAATATTTATAGCAAGCTTTTAAATTTTAAAGTTTTTAAATTTTTACTGTATTTTTATTAAAATTCAAAAAACAAATTTGGTGGCGGAATTTCCTTTTTAGATAAAATAATATTCGCTTTATTAATTAAGCCTATAGGCATTAAATTAATTTTTTTTACAAATATTTTAATTATTAATTTAAATATATTCTATATTAATTTCTGCTTTATTTAATATTATAATTGGCAAATTTATGCAATTATATTATTAACTTTTGATATTAATTTTTTTTAAAATCCACGCTATTTTCTTCGCTTTTCCCATTTGGGTATTAATATAGCAGGCAAAGCATTTGGTTATTTATACCAATAGCATTATTATAGCTATTGGTATTATAAAATTTATATTGCAAAATCCGGGCCAAAATACGCTATTTTGCAAATTATAATTTTTAATAATATATAATAATATTATTTTAAAATTAATTTATTTTTTTAAAATTTAAAATAATCTAGCAAATGCCTTTTTTTTTGAAATTGATTAAAAATAATTAATTAATATGTTTAATAGCAAATGCCGGTGTTTTTGTATTTTTAATCGCTTGATTTAAAACCATTAAATCTTTTTTGGCAATATAATTTTTTTTAAAATAGTTTAGCGCAAGGCATTTGCAATAGCTATTAATTCTATTAAAAGTTATATTAAAATTTTTATATTTTACATAATTATAAAATTTAATTAGTATTTAAATAAAATTTTATAAAATAAATATATTATTAAATTTAAAATTTTTAAGCCTTAGCCCAGGGCAAGTTTTCCGCCGCCTTTATTATATTAATAATTTCCGCTATTTATACCTATTATATTAATATAGCCTTTTTGCTTATATGTTTTAAACATCTTTGCTTTTATAGAGTTTTGGACAATATTAAATATATAAAAAATAGCCAGCCAATAAAAAAGGCTATTTTAATCATTTTATACCAATTGAAAATTATTATTAAGCCGGCGCTGCCGCTACTGAGTTTTATTTTTTTATCTAAAATTAAAGCAAATTTAAATTTTGATATTGAAATTAAAATTGCCTAAATTGGCTTTTGCCGCTTAAATAAAATTATTTATAATAAAAAAAAATTGCAAATTGTTTTTTATTTTTTAAAACCAAGTTATAGCGCAAAAATATATTTTTTAGCAAAAGTGGCAATTATATTATATTATATTTTTAATTTAATAAAATACACTATAATTATAAGGGCGTAAAAATTATACTAGCTAAAATAGGGGATAAAACTTGCGCCGTTATAGCATTTAAAAAAAATCGCTTAAACCCTTAATTTTTAAAAACCCTTTTATGTTTTTTTAATAGCTTTGCTTTTTTACGCAAATAATTTATTATAAGGCTTTATAATTGTTTTTGCCAAGTAGGCATTTTAATTTTTAAAATTAAGGAGTATAGTTTTTATCGCAGTATTACCTAATATGCTATTAATTAAGGAATTTTAAATAAAAATACTAAAAGGCTTGGCTATTAATCCTTTGCAGTATTTTAAAGCTATCATTTGTTTTAGCTATTATACTAAATTTATTTTTAGCAAGCGCGTTTTTATAAAATTTACTTTTAATATTGATTTTGCGATTTAAATATTATTTTATGCAGTTTAGCTATTATTTAAGCATTATTATATTATTAGCAAGCTTTAATTTATAAA
This sequence comes from Cyclaneusma minus, assembly GCA_037179335.1. Taxonomy (NCBI): domain Eukaryota; kingdom Fungi; phylum Ascomycota; class Leotiomycetes; order Marthamycetales; family Marthamycetaceae; genus Cyclaneusma; species Cyclaneusma minus. The sequence goes on from JAKZHN010000014.1 coordinate 868,647, forward strand.
TATATGTATTTTTGCAAATCATTGCTATTTAAAAAGCAAGTTTTTATTTCATTTTTTTTAAATTACTAATTTATTAATTCTAGCCATTACCGTTTAGCGCAGTTTTTTGGGCTTTTATAGGGGCGCTATATTTGGCTAATTCAAGCTTTTGAAAGCTTTTTTTTTTTCGCTATTAGGGAAGGAAAAAAAGGCTTTTGGTATAAAAAAAAGCTTTTAAAAGCTTTAAAATTTAAGGCTGCTTCCGCCAAACGCTGCTTGACTCTATTTCTCCTTTGCACGTGACGAGCAGGTTAATATAAATGAAACTATCCAGCCATTGGCCAGCAACAGCATCATAGCATGAAACAATAACAGCAAGACGGACAAACGACAGCAAAAAATGCCATATGCAGCTCCGATGAATGAATCATTCCGCAGCCTGCACAAAATCCAGCTACGAAACTTCCTAACATTCCCGCCCTAGTGAGTAGTGTCTGAATTGTACTGCGCGAACCACTTCGAAGTGCCAAAAGCCATCCATCTTGCATGTACCTCCAAAGCTTTAAGCTCCAGGAAGCAATATCGATAGCTTAATATATAGCTTTCCTAACTGCATTAGTAAGCCCATTAGATACTAGGCCGTTGGCTATTAGCTGTCATGCTAAGATGACGGCAGCCTAGAAAAGCGGAAGCCAAATGAATGGACGACGGTAGGAATGCGAGCTAAAGGACTAAGAAATTGTGTTGCCTAAGCTGACAAATTGGAAGTGTGAAAATTGTGGGCTGCCTGCCTTTTTCGCGTAATGCGGAGAGAACTTGGGCGTGATAAGGAGATGTCTTCTAGTCAAAGAGCTTGAGGAATCGTCGATGAGAGGCTTCATTGCGTCTTGATAAATTTGAATTCTACGAAACAGGATCGGAGGCTAAATCTATAGCTTTTCGAACCAGATTACTCAATCATTAGGCAGTAGGCACTCAGCTGTTCGCTACTAAGTATCCGCGTTACTAGCTGACAGCAGCACCAAGCAGCGACAGCAAGACAACCAAATGACAGCAGAAATAAACAAAAACCACGGCTGCTGAAAGAAAGCGAAGCATGAAACTGAAGGTGTGGAATTCTAATCTATTTGCCCACTCTATATAATGTGCGGAGCCTTGAGAAGGCGGACAAACAGAGCTCTTCGAAGTCACCACAGAAACATGATGAGCAGTCTTCACATTTTCAAATGGTTGGACTTGGACTCCAACCAGCAGGTTCGAAGGCTCAATTCATAGCTTTCCCACTTTCCAGCCTGATTGGTAAGCCATGAACTACTAGGCATCATGCTAAGCTGACAATAGCATGATATTCCGACAGCAAGATGCATGGACGATGGTAGGAACGAGGGAAGAAGTGGGAAGTTGTGCTGCGAAGGTTTGAAAATCTAGCCTATTTACCTACCTACTCAATGTAATGCGCGGAGCCTTTAAAAGGCGGACAAGAAGACCTTCGAAGTGATGTTCTGGCATGAGAGTAGAATATTTGGTCTGCAGAGAGCAGGCGCAATGGCTCAATATATAGCTATTCAAGCTCACAATTAGCGCCGCTATGACCTTTCAGCCACTAGGTCACAGCAGCCTAGAAAGGCGACAGCAGTCGGACCAAACGATAGTAAAGGCAATGAAGAATTATGTTTCTCAAGTAATGGCACGAAAGAGTGAAACTTTTGGCCCTTCTGGCAATTTTGTATAATGCACAGGAATTTGGAACGGAAAAGCAAGCCCCTTTGGAGTGCCAAAGGACATCGTTGTCGGTAACGGATGTATGCAAAGGTTGAATTCTTGGAGCAGGTTCGAAGACTCAATATATAGGTTTCTGAATCCGACCGGTCAGCTACTAGCCATTGGGCCGTCGGTTGAGCCACGCGACTAAGCTGACAACAGCATAAAGCAGCGACGGCAGGAGCAATGAATGACATTAGGAACGACGGAAGAAGTGAGTTGTGCGGCTCAAGCTGACACCATGGAAATTCTCAACATGGATTATATTTCAGCATTACGCAGAGGCTTGGGATGAACATGTGAATCTCTTTGAATCGCCACGGGACATGCGAGGGTCTCTTCATGTTGGAAAGTTGGACTCCAAAAGCAGGGTGGAAGGTTCAATATATAGCTAGATAAGCACACTAGCCAGTACCCAGCCGCTAGCTAGCAACAGCCCAGAAAAGCGACAGAAAAATGGATAGACGACGGTAGGAATAAGCCAAAGGAACGTGAAGATAGAAATTGCGCTGCTTATGTTAAAAATATGATAATTCTCGGCTAATATCATGTCTGGGCATTGGGCAAACGCTTGAGACGAACCAGAAACACTCCAATGTGCCAAAGGCTATTATCCTTCTCTGTCATTTCAGACCTACCTATGGTTGAGATTCGGAAAGCAGGGTTGGAGGCGCTTTTTATACCTTTCACACCCAAGCAGATGCTCCACGAGCCACTACCTAGGTATCTAGCCACTAGCTAACAACAGCCTAGAAAAGCGACAGCAAGAAAGCCCAGCAACAGCAAACATGAGCCACAGCAATAAGCAGTAGTTTCACTCCTCGTTGTAACGATATGCAAGTTTAAACCATGGCATGTTCAACTCTGTGTAGTGCGCACTTGACTTTTGATACGGACAAGTAAATATCCCCAAAAACAAAAAACGCAAGAATCCATTAAAACTGGCTTGGTGTCTCGGTCAAACAGAAAGTTGGATTCCAGAAAGCAGGATCAAGGGCTCAATATATAGCTTTTCCACCCAGCCGACAGCTCTATTAGCCACTACTAAATCACTAGCTGGCAGTAGCGTTGAATACTGACAGCAGGGGTGAACGATAGTACGATCCCTGCATGCAAGACAATAAAAAGCGGTGCTGCTCAAGCAGACAAGTTGAAAGGGTAAACTTTTTGGCATGGATAGCAATCAAACTCTGAGTAATGGGCAAACACTTGGACGTGATAAGCAAATTTCTTCGAGATGCCAAAGACCATTTCCCCTTATTACTACGTGACAAGGTTTGAACCCCCAGAAGCAGGATCGAGAGCTCAATATATAGCTTTCTCGACCCAGCCTACTGCCCCACTAGCCACTACTAAGCCACTAGCCGACAACAGACTGAAATAGCGACAGCAGGGATAAACGATAATAGGAAATATGTACTTGCATACAGAAAATGAACAGCGGTGCCACTTAAGCTATCAAGTTAAAGTACGAAAATTCTGCTATGTGTACCAATCTTTAGGTAATGAGCTGAGACGTAGCCGCGGCAAGCAAATCTCTTCCTGATGCCAAAGGCCATCGCACAGTTTCTACCTTGTGAAGGTTTGAATCCCCAAAAACAGGATCGAGAGCTCAATATATAGCTTTCCCAGCTCCCAGTGAGCCATGAGCCACTAGCCAGCTATCAACTACCGACAACAGCCTAGAAAAGCGGGAGCAAAACAGCTGACGACGGTAGGAACGAGCCAAGGTAATGAGCAGTTGCGCAGCTCATGTTAATAGGCTGAACATGTCAAAAACTTGGCATATGCACCAACTCTTTTTGTATTGTACAAAGACTTGGGCATGGAGCAAACCCTTCGAAGGGCGAAAGCACACGTTCAACTTTCACTCAATCACCACTTTCACTCAATCGCTACAAAGTTGGACTTCAACCAGGAAGGTCAAGGGCTCAATATATACCTTTCCCACCCAGCCTGATGCGCCACTAGCCACTACTAAGCCACTAGCCAACAACAGCCAGAAATAGCGACAGCAGGAATAAACGACAATATGAAATATGTACTTGCATACAGAAAGTAAACAGCGGTGCCGCTCAAGCTGACAAATGCAATTCTGAGCATCCTGCTGTGTACCAGACTTTAAGTGGAGTGATAAGCTGAGACTTGGGCATGGCAAGCAAATCTCTTCCTAATGCCAAAGGCCATTGTCGTCTCCGCCACTCAATTCTGGTTCAAACCCAAAGGAGCAAGATCAAAAGCTCAATATATACGCATCCCATCCAGTCCAGCTTTCCGCTATCCAGCAGCACTAAGCCACTAGCTTTCCCACCCGGCCTACTACTCCACTAACCACTACATAATAACAGCACACGCGAGCCAAAGCAAGAACGACACGGCTTTTCTTTCCAAGGCGCAGAAACTGCCAAGAATGAGCGGGCTTTTGCTGCTAGAGAAACTTGGGATTTTGACAAGCGAGACCAAAGGGGCAATATATACTTTTTCCGTCTAGCATATCTAATGCTTTACTAGCCACTACTAAGCCAGTAGTCGACAGCAGCGTGAGATAGCGATAGCAAAGCAGCCAAACGACGGTAGGAACGGGCCAAAGCAACGACTAGTTGCGCTGCTCTTATTAACAGCTTGGAAAAAAACACGGCTTATTTTTATAATGCACGGACACCAAGATATGACAAGGAAACGTCTCCAAAAGTTCAAAAGACACGAGTGACGAGAAGGCATCAGAGTAACTGGTCTCTCCTAAAAAGTTGGGTCCTAGAAAGCAGGTCCAAAAGCCCAATATATACCTAAATTTCCAACCAATTTGATTAGCCACTAGGCACCCATGGGCCACATCATCAGCTGACAACAGCAGCTATGCAATAGCGATAGAAATAACAGCTGAACGACAGTAGGAAAAAGTCACAGCAGTGGAAAGTTGCGCTGCTCGAGGCGACAGCTTGAAAATCAAAAGAACCCGGCCTTTTTTTGGCAATGGGACAGAGATTTGGGCCTGCCAAACAAATGTCTCCAAGACGTCGAAGAACACCAGAAGCAATCACTCTTACTTCGTTTGCAAGAAAAGTTGGATTCCAGAAAGCAGCCTCAGAGCCCAAATATATACACCTCCCTCACGTAGACCCACCCCTCAGTCATTATACACCGCCAGGACCCATGTACTATTCACCATCTTACCAACCAACAGCATCCCAAACCACCAACAGCAAAACACCCGAACGACCCAACGAACAAGCCATAGCAACAAATACTTCCACTGCTCAAGTCAACAGCTTGAAAGTAAAAAAAAAGCCCTCCCGGCTTCCCCAATTCTTTCTGCAAAGCACAGAAATTCGGGTTGACAACTGACAAGCGAAGATGCGCAAGGATGCGAAGCACACGAAAAGCCGTCGTATTGGTAGCCGTTGAAGAGTTGGGTTCCAAGAAGACAGGTCCCAAGGGCGCAATATATAGCTTTCCCAGCTAGATTGGTAAGCCAAGAAATATAGAGGTACTATCCTGGTGGCTGATAGCAGCGCAAACCACCGACAGCAATACAGCAGTGCGACAATAGGGAAAAGCCAAAGCAATGAGTCAATTACGCTGCTCAAGTCCAGCTGACAGGCCAAGAGTACGAGAAACCCAGGACATCGTTTTGTGATGCGCGAGCGCAAAACTTTGGAATTGACAGGCGAAAATGCGCAAGAAGGCGAAAAGGACACGAAGAGCCGTGGGCTGCCTTGGGGGATGGTCGAAGAGTTGGAGTGCAAAATGCAGGTCCAAAGCCTCAATATATACCCCTCCCCCCCTTCCCCTTCCCCTCCCACTTCCCCTCTCCCCCCACCCTTCATCCTCTCACCTCCCCATCCACATCACCCACCACCCATCCCCCCATACACATCATTCCAAAATGTCCAAGAAGTTCTCTTGCCCCTTGTCCCCGACCCTAACAAAAGGCTCCAGCAACGACTGCCAGAACAAGGTGCCTTCTAGTCCCAGAAAACCCCACTCCCGAAGAAGTGAAGCCTATCAATCTCCCAACGCTCCGTTAAGAACCGGGCCCTAGAGGGGCCGACGGCTCCTGCATTCTCTACAGAATGCATCGCTGGTGTACTTCTCTCTCTCTCTCTTCTCACATTATGAGATAGAAGTGGGCCTGTGTGATTGATTGTCTGCCATTGGCGCCGATGACAATGAGTTTTGCCACGACGACCATTTGCAGACTTGGTGAAAGAAAATCGAAGAGACAGAGCATGTATGAAAACGAGGAAAGAGAGAATGGGGGGTAAGTGCAGTCACCTGAAAAATCAGTATCACCTGTAAAACCAGGCGTCATGGAATATCAGCGTTTCATTCGAAGCTCGAGGACCATACCCATATCGTACCATCCCATACCAATACATACCGAACCCCATCGCCCATTCGTCGTTTCATAGTCGCACATACTTTGTTTTTCGTTTCGTGAGAAGCGACCGCGTGAAAAAGGAACCGCCAGCTCCCATCCATCTCGCCCATCCATCCAGACTCCAGAACCCCAGCGCCGCGCTAATATGGTGTTGAAGCAAAGCCCATCGCAAAACCGCAAGACCGCTAAACTGCATCATCGCTTCCAAATCGCTTCATCGTGCACTCTCCATCGGAAAAGCATCGCAGCATCAACCTCCGCCATCGTAACCAGCCCATCAATGGAAGAGAACAGAAACGCTCTCTCCAAAATGGCTCCTCCTAATCGCCTCGCTCAACAACCCCGCCAAATCCAATATCACAAGTTTCTTTGCCTGCCGTGCCTTCTCCGCACTAATCGGAAAAGAATTCGTCACCACAATCTGATCAATACACTCACATCTCTCCAACACCTCCAGGCTATCCCCTCCAAAAAGCCCATGCGTCGCAATGCAATAAACTCTCTTCGCACCACCCCTCTTAACAACTGCTTCGGCTGCAGCAATCCACGAACCAGGCTTGTCAATCATGTCATCGACGATGAATACTTGGCGACCCTTTACGTCGCCTACGATGGTGATTTTCTGCTCGAGTCCGGGGGTTGCGAAGCCGGTTTCTTCGTCGTCGGAGGATGCGCCGGCGTCGCCTGTGCCGCCTAGTGCGTGTGGTTCGCCGAAGAAACTCGAAGGACGAGATAAAGAAAGTGGGTCGACTTCGTCGCAGCCTTGGTCGAGGATCATGCTGTTGGACATGGATTGGATTGGAGAAGGGTAGTCGTCAGGCACGATATGGCCTTGGACAAGCCGCCCGTGTATCACTTCGCGCGCGCGCTCGTCGGTGTATTCAGCGTCGTCTTCTGGGATTGCGGGACCGACTGGGGCGGTTTGGGCGCGGGTGAGCGGCGAGCCGCGGACAGGGACGGTGTTGACATGCGGGCGGACGGGGCGGTCGGCGGCTTGGGCGGCTTGGGCGGCTTGGGCGGCTTGGAGGGGATGTTGGGGGGTGCGGCGAGGGGGGGTGGAGGGCTGGCTGCAGTAGCTTGCTAGTTGGCTTGGTGGTTGTTCTGTTGGTCGTGCTTCTTCGGAGCCTCGTCTGCTGTCGTTGTAACTCGTTCGGCCACTGTCACTGCCATTGAATATTACGGAGTTGGAGAGCTGGAGAATGCGACGCTTGTCGGTGGTCACCATGCCGAAGTTTAATTTCAACGTGTCGGCGAGAGAGGTGACGCGTTTGGTGCCGCCGGCGTTTTTGGATACGCAGACGGCTGACTCCCAGTCGCGGACGTGAAGTTTGATCCAGCGTGCGATTAGGGGCTCGGCGGTGAGGTTATCGACGGGGCAGCGGAAGAAACCTTGCATTTGGGAAGCGTGCAGGTCGATGGTGATGACATGCTTTACGCCGGCGACGTGGAGGAGGTTGGCGAGCATGCGAGCGGTGATGGCACCACGATGGGATTTCTTTTTGGATTGGCGGCTGTAGGGGAAATAGGGGAGGACGGCTGATCGGCGCATCAGTCTTCGTTCCCAGCTCTCGCTCCCACCTCTCAAAGGAAGTTCACGAGTCAAGCTCACCGGTGATTTTGTTTGCAGAACCGCCTTTGCAGGCTGAGATCATAATGAGCAACTCCATGATGCTGTCATTGATACTCGTGCTTCCGCTCTGCACGACGAATACATCTTTATCTCGGATGCTGGTCAACAGCTTCACGCTGGTCTCGCCCTGGAGGTGCCATCAGTACAATGATTCGTAGGTATTGTTCGCCCTCTCTTCCCTTTCACGTACATTTGCGAACTTGCCCAGCTCGGCGGGAGCAGCGGTCATGCCCAGATTGGAGCATATCTGGGCAGTGAGGGCGGGACACGAGCTCCCAGCGAATACCACGGTGTTGCGCATCGTTTGTGTGGTGGTGGTGAAGATGTTGGAGGGGGAGTTGTGAAGAGGAAATAAATTTACAGTGGGGGGACGCGGACTTGGCCGTTTAAGGTTTAGTGCACTCCGATATTTGGCCGGTCATGAAGGTTGACGGCTGTCTTTCAACGTATTATTCTCTTTCTATCAACCTTCGACGATGACATTTCTTGAATTGATATTCACTTCTTTGAATGATCGCTTTTCGGGGGGCTGATAGTGGATGTTGATTTTCCTGGCTACGAAATGTCTGTTGTACAACGGTTGCATCTCGACGTGGCGAGCTGTCATTCGAACCACAGTCCCTAACCCTCACATCAAGAAAACTGCCACCATCAATTACGACTGCCATACCAAGCCCCTATAATGCAAAATCCCAATTCCCAGGAACCATCACCAAGCAATGTGTCCATCCATATAAACTGAGCAAAACAGAGCCGGCCCTCCCACAGGCCGCAATCCGGGCATGACACGCGGCATTGGCAGCTATCGCTCGTGACCATGTGTTTTACAGATACATGTAGCTGTTAATGTAGAGAACCTCAGATAACCTTCAGGCCTTATTTCCACGATCTTTTCCGTTCAAGCGTCACGAGAGAGCCGATCGCTGTGATCCGCCAAACTGCCCTGATCTGGCACAGATGGGGCCATAATGCAGAACACTACCCACACCGTCTGATCGCCATCCCCAAAATCGGATCGTCCAGCAGGTCGAATTCGCATTCGATGATGCGAGCGATGCCCCCGGGGCGAATTTCGGGAGGAGGGTACGGGAACTCTTCGATCCAGCATTTGGCTGTAATCTCCTCCCAAGTCGTGCCACAGCCCTGTCTCCTCACATCCTGAACTTCCCATGTAGTGTCCGGCTCTTTGCTTCCTGCAATATCAACTGCTGGTCCACGTTTTGCAACGACCATGAAGCCTTTGTCCCAATCTCTTTCTGCCTCGTCCCGCAAATCGCCGTTTGGGGTCGTCTGCAGTTGGCAGATCTCAGAGTCTCGAGGCCAAGTGACTCGGTAGGGGGGATCCGCACATGCACTGGACTCTGTAGTGCGGTATATCGATATAGACGATCCAGATTCATGGCCATCACGCCGGAGTAATCCAGCCTTCCAGCGACGCATACCTTCCTGGACGTAAGGCTTGTTCAAGTTTACGCGGCCGACCGAGTTGTTGGAAAAGCATTGAATTTCCCTCCACCCGTTGCCGAAACAAATCAATTTCCTGATGTCGTGGAGGAAGAATCCTGCTTCCGCGCTTCCTTCCACCATAAGCATGTCCAGTTGGAGGTCGGGGATGATCTGGAGAGCTTCTTCCAGCGCACACGTTTCCTCATTTGTAAAGGACGCTCCATTCAGAGTATCAGGCCAATAAAGCGAAAATGGGTGGTTGTCCACTCTGATACGGCGGATCTGAGAGCGGATGGTACTTGGGAGGGGTGACAAGGTGTAGAGCATGTCCAGGAGAGTCTCAAAATAGAACAGTACTCGGCCAATCCAAGAAGTTCCAATCTCGTCGCGAATCTCGTCGTGGATCTGACGACAAACACGGAAAATTGCGAAAGCGGTGGCACGTGTTTCTTTGTTAGAGCGCACAGCGCTATGCACAATCGGGATGTTTTAGGACCAGAGCCTGGGTCGTCAACATGGCCGTTCAACAGTCTTGACTTGCAACATGGTTGGAGTAACAGAACGGTTTGTCGCAAAAAAACCGTTTGTCACAAATTGAAAACGGTCTGTCGAGGAAAGGTGTGGCTCGGTATGTGGCTCAACACGGTTTGTGGCTCAACCCGGCTATAAGCCACACTATCAGCCACACATCGCATTCCGCACGAGCTACCCACATGATTACACACCTCCCTAAATTTCTCCAAGATCTCGACTCAGTCAGACAAAAACCCAATTCGCGCTCAGCACCAAAAAATGGGCATCCCCCATCTCCTCACCTATCTCCGCCCCTACGCCATCCCCACGACCCTCACCTCCAAAGATCTCATAATCGACGGTCCCAGTTTCGCCTACCACATCTACTTCCTCTGCCTGCGCCAACGCGCCTCCGCCCACAACGCCCTTGAAATCCTCCCCTCCTATCGCGAAATAGGAGAAGCCAGTATCTGCTTTTTAAACGCCCTTACTGCATCCGGAGTTTTCATGTAATTTCATCCAAATACATTCCTCGCAAATCCACTTATCAGTTTTCGAAAAAGTTGGAGATCACGTGACTTACTAATACCCCTTAGCCGAAAACTTTACTTCGACGGCTTCCTGCCCGCCTCCAAACGCCCCACGAGACTTGAGCGCCTCACAGCCTCGTCACAAAAGATTCTTTCATATTTTCAAACCAAACCACTCAAAGACTTTGCCTTGGGAGCTCCAATTGATGTCCAAATCACGCCCTCCAGCATTTTCTCCGTCCGCTCCCTCGCTTCCTCCAAATTAGGATCCTTAGCAAGCCCCGCTGCATCTTTCCTCGTCCCTGCCGTCATCGAAGCCCTCCTTTCTTCCAAAGACTACCGCAATTTGGTAGAAGTCATCCCCGGCGAAGCAGACACCTTCTGCGCATCCTACGTCAAAACCCACGGCGGCGTAATCTTCACCTCCGACTCCGACCTTCTAGTCCACGATGTTGGCGAAAACGGAGTCATCGCCTACTTTCAAGATCTCTCTGTCGACTTCAGAATTTCTGGAAAAGATAGTGTTCCTCATATCAAATGCCATGTCTTCCACCCACAAGCAATTTCGAGACGTCTCGGGTTGCCAAAACCAAAGGATGTTGGTGGAGTGACGCAGCCAAGAGATTTATGTGCGCTGGCTTTTGAGATTCTCAAAGAGCCGCATTTGAGTTTTCCGCAGGTGGTGGTTAGGGCGATGGATATGAAGTCTGCGAAGGAAATGCCGGAGGAGTGGGAGGAGTTTTTGAAAGAGTATAAGCCTTCTTCGTCCGAGTTACCGGTCGAAGCTGCGCGCGAAGACATCACATCATCAAAAGGCGTGTCAGAAACGCTTCAACACCTCGACCCAAGAATCTCAGAATTCGTACTCCAGCATCCGGTGATGCAGTCTCGATCGACAGCACCAACTTCCCAAGAGGACGCCGCGACCGAGATCAGCATGTTCCTTCCTCTCATGCTCGAATGCCCCACGCAAACCACTGTTTGGGAAACCTCTTTGGCCCCACGTCTCCTCGCCTACTCTGCGCTCAATTTGATAGTCTCTGAAGATCACCGTTTGGGCGAGGTTGCGGAATTCCGACGGTATACGTTTAATTCCAAAGAACATCGAGGGAAGAAATGCGCCCTCCCTCTCAGCTCCGAATGGCCAGGCCTCGCTCAGGAAATGCTTGATTTGATTGTGAAGGTCAAAGCCAAGCTTTCTCCATCATTTTCTGTCTGGCATGTTCTAGCCATCTGCCACGATCTACAATGGGCAGAGGAAAGTGGCAAGAACTCGATTACTGCTCGTGCTACAGAGAAGACGAAACGTCCCAACAACAACACGGATCCGACGGAGACGTGGAGGAAGTTGCATTTCATTGCGTTGTTGCAGAGCTCGTTTTATTCGTTTCGCATGCTATCCCAAATGCTTGACATAGTCATCGCTCTGGGATCTTCGGATACTGCAAATCCTTTCGCAAAGTTGCCTGAAGTGCTGGTTTTCGAATTGAGGAAGCAATTGGACGAGCTGCCTAGATTGAGGGAAGTGCTGAGTGTGCCGGATATGATGAGGGAGTTTGAAGATGGAGAGAGGATTGAGGAGATGGTGAAGTTTGCTGAGGAAGTGAGAGGAAGCGATGGTGGTGGAAATGCTACGGAAGAATGGAATGATGACAATGAGGCTAGGCGACAAGTCGAAGCTTCGGAGAAAAAGGAGAAGAAGGAGAAGAAGAAGAAGCGGAAAGCTGGTGGTGAGGGTGATGAGGAGAATGGAGTGGCGAAGAAGAGGGGGAACAATATGTTTGATCTACTGGGGGAAGAGTGAGATGAGTCGGATTCAGGGGTGCTGCGAAGTTTGCAGCGAAAGAACGAAATCGTCGCCTGGAGGTTCAGAGACAAGCATGTTTTGATGAAAAGAACTACTTCCCGACAATGTTCGCAGGCTGTCGAGGCTTCTTCACATCGATACATCGTCAGACAGCATGGTTTCTTCGCAAGGGTCGAGGCCAGGCTCGGCCTCGGACTGTCCATCTTGCGAGACTCTGGCATTGATGCAGCGGCTCTAGGCTGTGCCGTTCCTGGAGAAGGGACTCGCCAAGAAGAGGGAGAATACCATATTTTGTTTCCTTCAGAAGGTGTGGAAGGAACGAGACGGTTGATAAAAGAGAACATTTTCGGCTGGCTTGCAGCTGCGGTACTGCCCTGCGCCAATGGAGAGCGTGTCCAATGGGTGCGAACTGGAGCGTCGGGAGACAAATCGGTGCTTTTACGGCCCTCTTCGGCAGACTGGAGAGGGTTCTGCGCAGAGGACACGTACTGCTTTTTTCATCAGTACTGTTGAGCCCGAGCTGCATGAAAGATCATCCCTGTTCGATTTGCTTGGTGAGGAGTGAGGCAAAAGAGACGACTTTTTGCTCCAACCATGCCTCTCGGGGCGCGACGTGGTGTCCTTGAAGTCCAAGTCTAGCCTTTCTCAGCGAAAGGTTGTGCTTCCCGCCCACCACCCAGGCAGACTGGGGAGTTTTTCCCGCATTGGACGGACGGCTGCCAACATGGCTTACCTTTTGCAGAAGTGTTGGGGCTTGGCAGCATTGGGGCCCAACTGTTTCGTTGGATTTGAGTTTCTGGAGCTGTCTAGAGCGGGTTCATGTACCTCTCCAGATGACCTTGGGGTGGTGTGGCAGGGATGTGACTGGGCGAGCGGCCGAGCCCTCCGGGGGGCCCGCGGTGGCTTATGGCGCGAACGAGATGACGACGAACGCGTGGGGCGATGGCATAGTGAGGCCGATCTTATAAGGGTCTGGAGCTAACTGTGATGGTCCATCGTGCCTGGTGTCAGGTACGAGGGCATGCGCTGCTGCTCGGTGCTTGCTGCTGGGTAGGAAGCGGGAGCTTTGAGCGGCGATTATCGGCAATTGGCCAAGCAAAGTAAGCTAATAGTGCCATTTGTGGAGCTGTTTAGGTTCAATCTGTTACTGTTAATTAGATATTTGGGGTCTAGCGTTCTCGCTGCCTGCTATTATTGCGTGCTTATTGGGATTGGCTGCTTGGGAAAGCGGCAAGGATCGAAGAGCCGTGGACATAGACGAGCCGAGCGTCGAAGGAGGGCTGCTCCCGCGTGTTTGCGGGAGGTGAATAGCTACTCATCCCTAGATATTGAAGACGCTCTCCGATCATCTCATCGGTCTCTTTACAGCGCCAAATGCTCCGCTCCTCTTGAGGTATCTTGCTTTGAGAACGTCGCGCTAGCAAGTCTCTAATGCTGCGTTCTACCTCTCGTCAATTGACCCTTTTCTCTCCCAAAGCGTATTTTGCCCACGACGATGTCGACCGATAGCGATACTGAGAAGGTTGCGTCGGAGGTTGTTCACGAGGTTGTTGCAGATTTTATTGTGAAGCTTCCTGACGACCATGCGAACGTGAGTTTTCCATCCATCCCTTTACAATATCATGCTCATATAGGTACCCATTAGATCGAGGGCAACGCAAGTCGCGCGAGAGACTTAGAAGATCGCACACGACCCACGTTCGTGATTAGGGAACGACGCCCATGTCTCGCACCGAACGACATCCACCGATTCATGGTACGAAAGCGGAAGCATTTCTGCTTATACCCAAATCCCACTCCTATCGCTTCGCCCTCCGTGGATTACAGTGCGGGATTTGAGCTCTACCATAAGCCAGCATACCAACGCTCTACGGCGCCCTCGCCGAGTCCTCACTCGCAAACTCCTGATGTCGCTCCGTCCACTCCTGCCAAGAATTATTTTCATTTCATCGGGGATTTCCAGCTACCATTTTCCAACACTAAATCGTTTCCATCCATTAGCGTACCTCACGATATCGGCGAGACGAGAACGAAGCGAGCAAAACACTTTAATTCCGCTAATTTCCCGAGCTCGGCTTTCTTTATACCAGCAAAGCTCACGCCCTTTTAGGCTTCCGATCGTGCTAGCCTAGCATATTAAAGTTCGCCGCTCCGCAGCTAGCTATCAGACTTTTCCGATAAACGGCTTGTTAAATATTAAATCTAATTTTCGTCAAAGCTCCAAGTTCCCGCACGGCGTAAAGCCTGATTTTCAGCGCCGTTTTGCTAAAGGTTTGAAATAAGGCTTCGAGCTATCGTCGAGCCTTGGACCCTATCGAGGAGAGACAGCCCCCGGATTTGCATGTTTTCTTGCCATCCATCGTGGCATAAGGAGTTGGAATTTGCACACTCGACTGCCGACGCCATTTCAGATTTATGCCTCTAAGCACGCCCTATATGCTAATGGCTTTTCGCAGCGAGCGGTTTTATTGTTTATACGGCATCGACACGAGACATGTTTGTGTCGGATGTGGACGAGGCATCGATTTTTCATTCCCGCAACCTTGATCTGCGCTGGCGAGGCTGGACAGTAGGTAAGTAAGGTTCATAACCCCGGATCATCATTCTTGTTTCGCACACCTAGCGCCATGTTCGTTTGCTGCCCCGAGCACGCCATCAACGATAAGTGTCTTCTGCGACAAGCTGTCAAGCAATCGTTCTCGAGATCTCTGGCCATAGGGCGTCGGTATGGGATAACTCCTGGCACTTTTTATTAAACAGCTAGGTAAATTGTTCTGCTTATTTCCCAATTATTATGGATATTATTGCAATGCGGCGTTTGTGTTTTGCTCGAGAACGGCTGGAGGGAAAAAAGCATAAACTTTGCCGGCAGCTGGCCAAGCATGGCTAAGGCAAAATCCGCTGGTTTTGAATATTTTGGGCATGATAGAGTTCAATCGATGGCTTTGGGCCCAATACGGAATTTACAGGGGTTCTGCGGATTAGTGTCTTGGGGAGGGGGAACAGGGAGTGTGTGGTTGAAGGAAGGTCGAGCACAAGAAGATGCCAGAGCGATGAGCCCAAGTGAATATCGAGTTTTGTTTTGCTTGGACTGATGAACAACGCTTAGAGCAGGACAATATGAGTGATGTCTGGACGCTTGGGGATGATGAGGACGGGTTTGGTGAGTTCTCGAGATGAGAGACGGAAAGCAGGCCTGTGGTTGTGGGATGGATGAGGGGGTGTGCGGGTTGGGGGGTGTGGGGAATATCAGGGTGACTCGTTTGGGAAAGCGGCCATGGTACAGGGTTGCAAGTTATAGGAGGGAGAGCGAGGACGCTGTTGAGTTGGGCTGGGAGATGGATGGGCCAGGGCGAATGGGGATGGAGCCTTGTTGTCCACGCCCACTTGGGCTCTCAACAGCCAGGTTTCCCTCCACATGAGCTTGATGCTTGCACTCTGCCGTTGGCTTTCCATCTCCGCCGTAGGGGCTTGAAAGATCCCCTGCTGGCTGCCTGGAGCTTCATCCCAGCTGCTTTGAAGTCGTGTCATTCGCAGACCGCGATTTGTTGCCTGCTCGATGAAGCAGATGGCCCGGAAAGATGACCGCTCGCGCTTGCTGGGGTTTTGTGTCTCGTCCCCGACTGGAGCAGACGCGACTCGTTGCAGAAGAAGGGATGTCACGTGTGGGCGTTTGGGAAAGCAGCCTCTACGACGAGGAACCAGCTACTCTTTGCACCCAGCGGGAATCGGCCCCGAGAAGTAATTATGTATCTCACATATGCCGCGAGGCCATTTCCATTAGCAGCCGACACTACGCTTTGCCCGCTTGCCCCGGCCCGGCTAGCTCCTAGGTTCAACCTAGCAGCGTTTGCTGCTTCATCCCAGATTGCAAACCCCAACCCAGCCGGTCACTAATGATTCACGTTAAGCTTCTTTCACGCACAGACCTCTCAAAAGGTACTTCACGCACGCATCTTTCACAATGATCAAACCCCGCACCTACATTTCCCACTCTCTCTGCCTCCTCAGTCTCCCCCAATCTGTCCAAATGCTCCTGTCTCCGACTATTAATCTTGCAGCTTGTTGGCTTGCTGTAGCCTTCTTGCTGGCTAGAACGTAGGAGGGCAGTAAGCTAAACGGCGACCGTAAGAAACTGGCCGAGCAAGATAGGTCAGTCATGATCTCATTGGAATCAGGAACTTCCATATCTGATTTCTGATGAAGTGTTCGGGATACAAAGTCTTTGCAGGTCTCGCTCTTTGTATAATTGAAAAAAGCTCCACTGATGATTCCTGGTTCGATGGTTAGGTTTGGAACTCTTGTGTAGGTCTCTGGTGAAGCGGAAGGCCCGGCAAGCGCTCCCAGCCCCCTCTTGAGCTTTGTAGTTGACTGTTCTGTGAATTTGTGAGTTGTGAATTTTTCGACTCGAGCGACCAGCAGGCAGGCGCGATGTCACGTGTGGGGATTCTTATATTCTTCGACCTTTCTCTATTTCACTTCATCTCCAGCTCGTTGTTCTTTCGCTTTTTCTTCTCAATCTCTGCATATTCTTTCTCCTCATCAATTTTCCATTTCCTCCACAACGCTTTTCACTTTGATATCCTGTCCACAATGGCGTCTATTTGCGTTGTCGCCAACCCACAAGACGTTCCACCCTACCCGTGGATTCTCAACCCCATCAATGCCGGCGTAAGTCTCCGCCTTTGTATCTTCTGTTGTGCGACTTGTTGATGTATGCTAACTAAGCACAGCTGTTCTGTACCATACTAGATATTCTACAAGATTCGGATCGAGGTTTCGACCAGCAGATCAAAATCGAGGGCCCTCAGTACCATAACACGAGCAGTGGTAGGAGAGGCAAACCAACATTAGCTGTAAATACGGTGAGGGGAGCTAAGTTTGTAAACAATTCAACGGCATTTTCGCTTGAAACCGTATCCAGACTTGTCTCTTCCCACTGTCACGGCAAGCAAAAAGGTAAGCTCTCGCTTTATTATACAGGGCGAAGGCTGACCGCTGCTGACCAGGTTTTGTCTGCCTCACGGCATGGGGAGAATGGGGACCCGGTTCGTATTCAATTAGTCAACTCACTTATCCCCTCCCGTTCATAGGTGTGCCTGCTAACACGTTTCCTCCTGCAGAATGGTTGGGCCCGCTTGCTCGCGAAGTGGTGAAACGTTCCGAAGCAGGCCTTCCCAGCCTGCCACCCAATGCGGATCCAAAGAATCCACGCCATACATGGGTCTCCGTTCCCAAGAATGCTGCCGCAAGTCCACCTTCTTCCTGTTGCTTCGTCATCGTGTACTAACAAGTTCCAGCTCATTTGTGCCCTAGATGATCTTATGGCAGATCCGACTCGGGACGTCTCCAGCAAGGCTAGCGACGTTCTCGTGGCTCAGTATAATGGTACCTCGACAATATCTCTCTCTCGGCTACCTGGACTAGCACTGATCATCATAATTAGCTGATAGTGTCCAAAGTATTCCTCCAGAAAAGAGTCCGTTATTCCCCACCCTGACGTATCGGCTCTCGTGATTCCGGTTGACACGTATTTTCCCGCAGACCAATTATACGCCAAAGCCCGCGACGTATGGGAACTCTCCAAAGCGGGTCCGACTCCCTCGCTATCTGCCACGGAACCCCCAGAATACTTGACACATTCACTTGCCCCAAACGGTGCTGAAGGTAGGTCGTGTTCCACTTCCATCCCTCAAAAAGTCCAGGCTGAGTGTCTACAACCTCGAACTCTAGTTCATCTGCTCCGCTTGCTTCTTCTTCCAACTTACTAACGCTCTCCTTCTCCTAATAAAAGATTTAGAGGAACGAGTCATACCGTTGAGCGCTTCCACTCTTGTTCCTGCAAAGACTGCATCAAATGCTCTCCGAGAGGCTTTGGCTCACCCTCCTATTCAGCCATGGACACCCTTATCCTCCCCTCCGCCTAGAGCCAACTCTCCTCAGCCTCAGTTAGCTACCAATACGCCACATCCTTCGCCTAGGGCGATCTCTCCCCGCTCCAAGTCTGCCGCCAGCGCCCCAAAGCCTTCTCCTAGCACAAAGGATGATGGAACAAACACTACTACTACTACGAACCCCGCTGGTAATTTTCTCTTCGATTATTTGTCTTCGTGGTTCTTCGGTTACAAGTCCATCGCTGATATCTAAGGAATACTAGTGAACGACTGGATGACCTTGAGCGGTAAAAAACGTCATAGGATTATCTTGGGGCCAGAACTTGATCCACAGAGGTGGAAAAAGGTTAGATCCCAGTAGATAGATAGATGGGGCTTTCTCCAAGCCTTAAGCTCCAGCTCCAAGCCTTCAATAAGCTCAAACTTTAAGCCTTCGAAATTAAGCTTCAGCTTCAGCGCATGCTCCAGCCTCCAGCCTCCAGCCTCCAGCGTCTAC
Source organism: Cyclaneusma minus (assembly GCA_037179335.1). Lineage (NCBI taxonomy): Eukaryota > Fungi > Ascomycota > Leotiomycetes > Marthamycetales > Marthamycetaceae > Cyclaneusma > Cyclaneusma minus. The sequence continues at coordinate 887,084 of JAKZHN010000014.1, forward strand.
TTCCAAGCTACAGCTCCAATTTCAAGCCTTGAGCTCAAATTTTAAACCATTTATAAAAGGTTTTTTCTCAACCCCCCGCTCCGCTAAAGTAAGCATTGTTAATAAAGGAAAGGAGTCGATTTAGGCGAGAGAGAATTTAAAGTCTTTTCGGTCCGTTAATCGCATGTCCCGATAACTCAAAACTGCCAAAAGCTTATGTTGTCCGATTTATAAAGGAAGTTTGTCGACCAGCCGCGAGCTTTCCCACATTTGATCTAGTTTTAACTTGGCAGGCAAGTTTAGCAAAATATAATTCACTATCCGTCGTCGTGGATATGTGGGGCCATTGATTTCAATTGGCACGATCGACACGCGCCCCACCAGCTTGCCGATCTTGACCTGATTGCTCCAGTCCGATGCGCAGCCGGCTCGAGGTCCGCTCCATCTTTCCATTTTCACGTACGGGTAAAGTGGAATTGGAAAGAAAGGCCTGCTCTCTCTCCCATATCCGCTGGTATGACTCCATGAATCATGAGTCGGCTTTCCCTGCTCTTGGTTCTTCAGCCCTCAGAGTCCAGAGTCCACAGGTCCCATGACGTGTCGCTGCATGGTAGACTTCCCTGTCCCTGTCGCAGATCAGTGGGCCCGGCAATCTTTGTTCTCGATTCACTGATGATCGCTAGTCCTTACCATATCTTGAGTCCCTGCTAGGCTGCTCCCGTCACGGATTTCTGGCCTCGCTCCTGTCCCGGTGTCATCCCGGCGTCCTCCTGGCTCTCGCTCCCGTCCTGGCCTTCAGCTGATCTGATCTTTACTTTCATCGTGGCCCTTCTAGCCCCGCTTCTATTCTGACAGCTGGTTCGCTCTCATACTAGTCCCATTCTCGTTCTAGCTTCAACTTTGTTTCGACCGATGCGGTCATTGTAGTGCTATTCGTTATGTCCTGTCAAGTTCCCGCTTATTTCCAGTCTGTACTTTGCTTCCCCACATAGTCGCCTCAACCTTGATGATGACCATGATCATCGAACTCGGACCAGGTCTGGCAATACCCGATACATTTTCACAGTTCACTCATGACTCATGGCCTTGCCGTCCTTCGCTGTCCTCGTTTCGCCTTCTCCCCTATCCTGGTCTTGCCGCCTTATCCTGCGGCCAGTTGCATCTCTCCTGTCGTCTGGCACTTGCTTTTTCTCGCTTTGTAATCACGACAAACGCTCAACGGCTGCTGCTTTCGTTTGTGGGTATTTTTTCCACTAGGCTCACTACCTGTGAGCCCGGGCTTTTTTCAATCTTATATCTTTCAAATCCATATCTTGGGGAAGTAGAGAGGAGAGAAAAGCCCGTACAATTTGGAATATGCTTCTGCAAAGACGGGCGCTAATCCAAACGCAGGCCTGGTATTGCATTAGCGCAAGCTTTCGTTGCAAGCAGATCTGCTTTTATATTAGCGCAAGACAAGCTTTGGGGTCCGTCCAGCATTTGCTTGCGGGTCATTGGTTCCCGAGAGCCTCAGGAACCCCTACCCACGTTGCAACCCACAGGTTGCAACCCACCCTCCGCCAAGCTTGTAAGTTACCCATCTTGCAACTTACATTTTGCTTACAACTTGGTTTTTGCTTGCAACTTACTAGAATGGCGCGACTGTCCTCTGTGCTTCGCCCTTCGATAGCAAAACCTCACGCGGCGCCTCGAGTCAACATGGAGCACTCGACAGCAGCAGACTCCCCTTCTATTTAACAGGCAGCTTTCTGCGGATTCCCCACAATCTTCCTGTCATCGACATTGTCTTCTGGTTCCTCGACATCGTCTTCAAGTTCCCGAGTCCCAAACACGAGCACACCACCTTTTCGAAGGAACACTTCGGATACCAACCCACTCTCGAAACAATGAACAGCGAGACTCATGCTTCGGGTAAAGTGCAATGCTAGACAGACCACTCTTACTCGTTACCCAAAATACTAACTCGCGCATCAGCAGCGGTTCTCGCTGACGAGTCGGAATCTATCTACGGCAGCTCGATGTTCAACACGGTCTTTAATAAAGCTTCCAACCTCTGGGAGCAAATCGACAAATCTGAGTATAATCTGGTCCCGACAGGAGACCAGAAATTGCAGTCCTCACGCCGCTACGACTGCATTTCCTCCGACAATGTCACTATTAATGGCATCGATGGCACCGTCACCCTTTGTCTATACCACACACCTGCCGAGGACGGTACCACCAATGGCGTATACAACCGCGTGGAACACTGGCTTCAAGAGTGCCAAGGGACCAGTGGTGAATACCTCACTGTTGAATGCTGCCTCGGTCTCAGATTGATCGGTTTCATAACATCCGTCCTGCTCCGCCGCCCGAGCCCATCAGCCAACAAAATCTGGGATGACTACATGCATCTCTGGCGCTGCGGCATCCGGAAACCGACCATGGAGATATTCGACTACGATGGAACGCTCTTGGAGCACTTCTGTCCCCACGGCGAACGAGCAGGCACAGGGTGCTGGAACCGAGAGCTAGAGCACGGAGACCTCGTCATCGTACAGACACTGAATGTGCTCCGAGGCTCCGGCATTCCTCACAAGAAGGTCGCAGGAGCGATGGTCCAGGCACTACTTGCCGGCAAATCGAAGCTTGCTGGTGAAGCGTCTTTGGACTTTGTGTTAGTTCGTCCAGGCATTGTGGGGACGTTGCGGCAGATGAATACGGCGATGCAGGTGGCCTCAAGCTCTACTGCAGAAGAACGAACGTGCAGCAAGACGTTGAGGCTGCACCAGACGATGATTGAGAAGAGGAAGAAACCGGCGGAGTTCTTTAGGGAGCTGGGGTTTAGGAGGATTGGTGACTCGTTGTGTTTTGGGTATGCTTTTGATGCGGAACATCCTTCTCGTGGGGTCTCGGTGGACGAGGATGCTGCGATACTGGCGAGGAAAGCTGAAAGCATAGCGGTTGTGGAGTGTTCTGCGGCTCAGCTGAGTGTCTAGCCGTAGAGTTTGCACCTTGGCGCTCTCCCTGCACCTGCCTAATTGGGTAGCTGCAGTCTTGGGCTTCAGCTCCTTGGGTTGAGCATAGCTCTACTCATGGAGCTCCCTCTCCTCATGAATTTATGACCGTTATGACCCATCAACGAGACGCCTTGCAGCGATATATCACCTTTGACCCCTAGAACGACCGACGAGGAGACTCGAAGTCTTTCTCCAAGTTCAAGATTCGGTTTCCAAATCCATCGAATTCTGCAATTCACATTACCTATCCCATGCAGGTTTCTAGGCTCTCAATGCTTTCACAGCATTGACAATCTCATTCCTAGTCCGAATTGTGCTTTCTGCTGTGTTTCTACCACTCAGATACGTGCGGAATGAACAGAATCATTAGGTACTGTGTCTCAAATCTCAAAATCAAAGAGCTCACTCAGTCATCCACTAACCTCTGTCAACTATCTCTGCCATCAACGCCAGTGCTTGCTGTCGTCTCCCCGTCTTTCTGTTGCAGTTCAAGTCCTATTCCATGCTCTTTGTTTGCGCTTACCTCACACTGCGGACAAGTTTTCTTTTAGTCAAACATCCAAAACACTATAAATACAACCCTTTCCTCTGCACCCCATTTTCTTCCAATAATTGCCACAAAGTTCTTACTTCTTCCTACGTCATCTTGTGGATAAACCGCCGAGAAGCTCAGAAGTTCGCTGTGCTGCTTCACGGAAATGGCCTGCAGGATTGGACTCGGAGTTTCGCGATTTAACTCAACAAGTCCTAGGCGGCAGGCAACAGTTTGTACTGTCGTGATGGATTTCTGCTGTTGATGATGACTTGTTGGGTTGTACCGTCGACTCGCTTAGCACTGCGCAAATTGGTTTCCAACTTTCCAAAAATCAGTCGAAATGTTCGTCGAAAAAGCATAGTCATCGTTTTGATCCAGCTCGGGCGAATTCGAGAAAATAAATTGTACTTTCCTCCCGCATGGGCTGTTGCTGGATAGTGCCGTGCATTGGATCTAAAAGTAAGGGTTTGGTCTGTCCTTTTATAGCTTCGAAAAAGTAGAGCTGAGGGACATTGAGCTTGGGATGTGACTGTGATTCGTTGTGGAAGGAGTTATAGCTGTCGGATGGTCTGGCAAGAGGTCTATCTGCTGTCGAGAGGTCTTGCTGCTGTCGAGGGGTCTTGCTGTTGTCGAGCAATTATTCGGCGGTCGGTCGTTTCGCTGCAGTGGCAGGTACTAATCGTGTAAAATTGGCTGGATATCCTAATCCAGTGGCTTTAAGCCTACATATATACCTGGGAACTCTAATTTGAGCCAGGTCTCAAGCTTTTAAGCAATCCCCTAGTTTCTAAGCGCTCCTCACCGCTTACGCATACGGCCCACGCACCCGGCCCTACATTCCTCCGGGCCGGGTTTGGCGCCCCGCGCAACACAGTGATCACCAAGTTTCGAAAATCCTCACTCCACCAACAATTTGACCAGTGTTCTACAATAGGGGCGTTCAAAGTAGCGAAATTTCACTTGATTTTTAAATATCATAATATTATAATATTATAATATTATAATATTGGCCTTATATTGTGAACGCGTTTTTTTAAATATTATAATATTTAAATATTAAGGTAAAAAAAATAAAAAAAATAGGATTTTATCGATATGCAATAAAATAGATTTTTAATTTTTTAGCGCTGTTTTTTTTATAAAGCGCTTTATTTAATTGGAATACGCATTTAATTTTAATATTAATATTAATTAATATTTACAAATTGTAAAATAGACAATTGTAAATAATTTAAATTTTAGCGCAATTTATTTTTAATTTATTATACCGTATAAAATAAAGCGCTAATGGCTTTTAAAACTATATTGTGATTTTGCTATTATATAATTTATTAATAATAATTTAAAAAATAATAAAAAAATTATATTTTTAATTATTTACAAATATTATTGCTTAAAGCAATATATTAATATATGCATTTCCATTTTAAAAATAAACGATTTTTACGATTTTTTAATAAATTATTTTATTAATTACAAATTTCAATTATTTGCTTATATAATGAAATTCGCTTTTTATTTTATTTTTAATTAAATTAAAAACAATCCTTTATTTTATAATAATAAGGGTCCGAGTTAATAAAATTTGCATTACTCGCTTATAAATGCGCTATATTAATTTAATTATAATGGAAATAGCGATGCTTTTAAAAAAAATTGCAATTAAATATAAAATATTTATAAAATAAAATTTTAATAGCGAAAAAAATAAAATAAAAGCTTTTTATTTTATTAAAAATAAAACAATTAAATAGCCGATTTTTAAAAAACGCAAATTTAAAAATAAATATAGTAAATTGCAAAAAGGATTTTTAAAAGCGATTGAAAAAACTAATAATATAAATATTGTTTTTATAAATAAGCTAAAAAATATTTATAACAGAAATTAATTTTATAATTGCAAAAATTTGCTATTATTTAATTTATACGCTATTTATATCTGACCAATATTGCCAGCCTTTAGCGGTGGTTCGTGCGCTACGCCACCGCTAGCGCCAAGACTGGCGATAGCTTCAAAAAGGAGCTCCGACGAGGAGCTTCTTCCTCTCTAAATCACTACAACCAAACTATTACGACCCTACCTAACGTTAAACGTAGCCAATAATTCTTACCACCATTTGCAAACCGATAATTTGCAATTGGCTGGGAAAAATATATAATTAATATATATTTATATAATTTTATTTATAAAAATATTTAAAAGAGTTTTTTTTTGAAAAATATATTTTAAATAATTTTGCTTATTTGATTTCGAAATATTATATTTTATTATATAAAACTCCAATTGCTTTTTAATTAAAAAAGAAAAATTTAATAAGGTTTTTTTAAATATTAATATTAATATTAAATATATATTTAAATAATTAGAAAATCGATTTTAAAGCTTTAAAATTTTGCAAAGCTATATTTATAATTAAAATTAATATACGATTGCAATTAAATAAATAATTGCTTGCTATATATTATATAATTTATTGCTAAAATATAATAATTTCTAGGCCAAAAATAATAAAAATGAATAATAGAAAAAATATATATATATATAATAATTGGTAAAATAATATTGTAAAAATTAAAAAAAATAGCGAAAAAATAGGCATTATAAAAATTAAAAATTAAAAAATATTGGTATATAATATTTAGAAGCATTGGCAAAATAGGGAATAGAATTAATAAAATTAATTTATATTAGGCTATTATTATATAAAACTAAATATTTTAATTTTTACTATTGAAATATTTTATTTTTAACCTTTAATTAATTAAATTTCCAGCAAATATATGCGCTTAATATATTCAAGCCTTTGCTTTTTAATTTAAATTATACCTTTTTTTTATTGTTTTTTATATTGGATTTTTTAAAGTTTAAAATTAGTTTTTTGCTTTTTATTGCGTTTTTTAAAATTCTTTTTGCGTTTTTTTAATTATGCTTTTTCTTTTATATAGCTATTTTTTTTAATATTGGTATTTTTTTTATATTAAAGCGCTGGAAAAATCAAGCGAAGCAATATTTCTGGGTTTTATTTTTAAAATATAAAATTTAATAATTGCTTTATGCTTTAAAATAAATTTAATAAATATAAACTGGTTTTTGTTTTTGCTTTGAAATAGCTATTTTATTGTTTTTATTAAATTATTTTTTTATATTATTGAAAAAAATTATAATATTATTTAAAGCTTTTTTAATATTTACAAATTTTTAATTTTTTTTAATTTTGCGGCGAAAAGCGAGGGGTTTTATAAATTAAGGTAATTTTAATATAATAAAAAAAGCTTTAAGCGAATGTTTTTAATTTCGGAAAGAAAAATTATTAATAATATTGCTTTTGCTATTATTTTTATTTGCAATAGCTTTTTTTAAGCGCATTAAAAAATAAAAACCATTGGCAGTTTTTTTTTGCAATAGTTTTATTTGCAAAATTAAAGCGGATTTTATTTGGCTATTGCGTTTTATTTACAAATTTAAAAAAATTAAATTAAATTAATAAATTTAAAAGCAATTAAAAAACCAGCAATAGTTATTTTTTTGAAGAATTTATTAATATATTTATATTTTAGATTTAAAATATATTTGGAAAATATAAAATAATAATATATTTTAAAATATACGTTTTATAAAATTAAATTGATTTTTATTAAAAATCCCTTTGCCAATATTTTTTATCCAATTAAAAATAACCTTATATTATTTAATTATAGTTTTGAATTTTGCTATAATTTGCTTTTTTATAGCCCTTTATTGCGAATAATTTGTTATATGTTTTTATATTTTTGGCCGATTTATTATTTTAATATTTAATATTTACGAATTTTCTATTGTAATTTCAATTTTTAAATTATTTTGTATTTTTTGGGGCGTTTTTAATTAGCTTTGGCAGCGGGGTTTTATTTAATTTGGCTAAAAGGTTTAAAACTTAGTTTGCGATTTGAATTTTGGCGCTACAATAGTAAAAAAATAATTTTAGCGTAATAATAAATAAATAAATTTAAAAAATTTAAAAAATTTAAAGAAATTGGAAATATTAATATATAATACGCTGCTATATTAAAGCTTTGCTTATTTAAATAAAGCTGCTATATATTATATAAATTTAAAATTTTATAGCATATTATTAGTATTAAAATGGAAATTAATAGAAAGCGCGTATTTTAAAAGATTGTTTTATTGTATATTAATTAAGGATTTTAAATTTCTAAAAAAATGCCAGTTTTAAAATATTAATTTTTTTATTAAAATGTGATATTTAAAAAATACAGTTTTACAGTGATTTTTAAATATTTGAATATTTGAATATTATAATATTTTTTCTGCCGATTTCTAGCCTAATTGGATAAGCGGTGGGTAAAAAATATCATGATATTTGAATATTATAATAAAATTTCGCTACTTTGAACGCCCCTAATCTCATCCAAGCTTTCCTCCAATGGTGGGTATCATCGCCAGCCTTCTGAGGTGGATGAATCTAAATGATTGTAAGGATTTCTGGTGAGTCCCTCACACGTTTACAAATATGGAACGAGAGATGAATACTCAAGTCCGCACATGCGAAAAATGACCATAGATACCAGTGCAGCATGCCGAATGGTCTTCAACTAGATTCGAGATACCTTGTGAGTAACTAGGTCGCTTGCAAACTGTCTTTCATTGGTCTGCTGATTGTTCTACATGTTCCTTGATTCCAACACTAAGCCATAGTGGCCAGCAACTCTCGGAATATACTCCGCTCTCTACCAGTTCAAACGTCTTGGTAGATCTGAGATCTGCGGTCTGAAACCGGGTGCCTGATCGGTATCTATCTGTATCTTCGGAGATCATAGATAAACTATCTGCATCCTTGACACTCGGAGATTGATAACTCCGCCGGATATCTTCACGTGTTTGTACAAATAAGTATCCTTTGAGCACACTGCAGAAGACATCTGGCGACGTCCTGCAACTGATAAATCATCCCAACATGATTGGGGGAGTCGAGGCGCATGCAGCCTCTCCCACCTGCATACAGGCGCAACCCCGCAGTATTTCATCACTTGGCAGCGCTATATCAACTGACAACCTACCCCTTTATCAAGAGCATTTGTCTCTAGAATGAAAAACCTTTGAGATCATCCATCTGCTCATTCACAGGCTTTTTTGTTGTTTCTTCTTGAGAATTGCAGTCTCTCACAGTCATGGCTATCCTTCACAACCTTTTCGCAAGTGACCCTACTTATTTCCTCTACCAGCTTTCCCGCACACTCCCAGTCTTCATCGCCCTCATATTCGGAATACCTCTCATACTTTTACTCTCCCAAATATGCTACAACCTATTCTTCCACCCCCTCCGCGCCCTCCCCGGACCCCTTCTCGGCCGCGCCTCTCCTCTGTGGCTCTGGTACCACACGTTCTTCGGCACTGAAGGCAGCACCCTGCATCGTCTTCATAAGAAACACGGCCACTACATCCGCATCTCACCCAATCGAGTCTCAGTCTCCGATTCCGATGTCCTTGCCGCCATGTACACAACCCGAGGCGGTTTTCGAAAAGCGCCCAACTATCGAAACTTCGACATCGATGGCCATGCAACGCTCTTCTCCGCCGATGAACCAGAATACCGAAATGTCCGCGCCAAACCCGTCAAGTCATTGTTCAGCACTGCTTCTATCAATTCTCACAAGAAAGAATTGAGCGAATGCGTGGACCACTTCGTGGCGCATATGAAAGCGGCTGCGGCGACGGGGAAGCCGGTGAATATGCTGAATCTGGGACGCAGCTTTACTCTCGATGCTACTTGTGCACATGTGTTCTCACTCGATTTCAAGAGTTTGTCTGAGTCGAGTGTGGCGAGCAATTTGAGTGCGGGCAAGTTTGTCGACTCGTTCATTGCTGTGGGTCAATTCTTCAACTTGTCGCATGGGATGTTTATGTGGGTTGACTGGCTCATTGGGTTATTTGCGGATGCGCAGACGGAAGCCAGTTTTGCGGCAGTGCAGAGATACATTGATGAGTTGGTAAAGAAGTCGGATGAGAAGTCGGACGAGAAGACGGATAACTACGCCTCGAGACTGCTGGAGCTGGGTTTGGAGGAAAGTGAGGTGAAGGCGCAGTGCAAGGACGTCGTCTTCGCGGCGGCAGATGTCACAGGACATAATTGTGCCATGCTTTGCCGATACCTGGCGCAACATCCTGACGTCTATGAAATTTTGAGAAAAGAGGTTGCCGAGAACCGAGCCAAGGGCGATGCCAAAGAAGAACTACGAGCTCTGCCGTGGCTATCGGCAGTCGTGGAGGAGACTCTGAGACTCAGCTTTGCGGCAGCAGTCATGTTTCCGCGGGTCGTGCCCGACTCTGGTCTCATGACATCTTATACACTGTCTGAGCAGTCCAGCAATCCGGATGCAAAGCCACTTTTCCTCCCACCAGGGACTATTGTCGGGGCTTCGCCATATGAGCTTCATCATGCCCCTGAAGTGTTTCCCGATCCATATACTTGGCAGCCGTCTCGCTGGGTCACTGCTGACAAGGGGCAAAAGGATCTTATGCACAAACATTCCATCGCATTTGGACAAGGTTTACGTACCTGCATTGCCAAAAACTTGGCCATGGTAGAGTTGCTCATGGCCGCAGAGGGTTTGGTGGCGGAGGACTGCCTGAGAGGCGCAAAGCTGCCAGAAGGGGAGGAGAGATTAGAGACGTTCGAATGGTTTAATTCGAAGGTCAAGAGTGGACAGATCAACTTGGTGTGGGACAACTGAGGCTTCTGTTTGCATAGTGTAATGTTGTTGTGTTCTGCCATTGGACAGAGGGTCTTGTCTTCCTGGTCTTGGGTGGATTCGAGTAATCAGTTGAAACAGGGCCTGAACTAATCACCTGGACTTGTGTCAAGCATAGTGGTCAATAGTCAGCTCCAGGCAGTTAGGGTTATGTGTACTCATTTGGTCTTCTCACAATTGTCAGGATGAAGACTAAGTATACCAGACTTGCCATCACTCATGCATAGCTTCTCTGATATAGGACAAGATTCAATTACAAAGAAGCATACTAGATTACTAATTGAAAATCAGGAAACCGAAGAAACTAAGCAAGATCCACAAGTATATATGTTTGCGTCTCATCCCACACACAAGACAAAGGCGCCGTAGAGCCCCGGATAACATGCCGTTGGCATCAAGGCACTCCTTCCCATTCTATCTGCCGCAATAATTCAGAGCCCGGACTGCATCTGTGAGAGCATGCAGTATACTTTTCTTAGTGGCGAATCGAGGCCGGCGATGAATTCTTGACTACCATAACATAGCTGACATGTAAGGAGCGCGAAAGAAAACTAGGATGGGTTCATTTGTCGAATCTATCGTTCTGGTACGGCCAAGGATTCCTGGGTTGTGGGGGTGTACAGGGTGGTAGTCCAGGTGGAGGAACTGACGAACGAGGCTTCTGATGATCTGGAGTTGTGTTTCCGAGTAGGCCCCTACTCGTGGCCAGAGCGTCGTTCCGAACCAGTTCTTCTTCCCAACGAGCTTTCGGTTGAACTGCGATGCCTCTGGCTGTACAGAGGCGCAACGCGTCCATATTCATGTCCATACCTTTACTCCAGCCGTAGGTACGCATTGCTGACACTTTCTGGGCGCCGTCCATGAGTGAGTCAGCTGGTTTCAACGCCTTGGGGTCATATTCGGCCCAGTCCACATAACCCATCTGCTCTAGGGTCGGTACTTGAGGAGCGGTGCGAGGCGAGAGTCTCTGCGTTACTATGCCACTCCAATCCTCCGAATTTATTCTGAAGTTGACTACTCGTCCGTATCTTTTGAGGTAAGGTGAAGGGAATTCCAATTTCCAGTCTAATCCACCGCGGCGTAGTTGAAGGTAAGGAATAAAGTGGTTTCCTCCCGTTTGATGGATGACCTTATTGGGAGATTGAGGGTCGCCGTATATTTCGAAGAAACGCTGTCCCTTTTCGTCACGCGTACCGGATATTACGAGGAAGACATCGTAAAGGTCCGCAGTGATAATCGCGATTTCATTTGCGCCCCACCATGAGCCTGGTACATGAAGCTTTTGCCAAAGGTTTTGTGTAAGACTGTACCCTGTTGTACATCGATCCGCGGCTTGGCGTACATCCCATCGATTACCGTTGTTCAACCGATTTAGAAAATCATAGAACTGGTGTCGAGGATGTGTTTTAGTTTGTAGAACATGACCGAGAAACGCGATGTGCTGGGCCTTGACATAATTCCACAGCTCTTGATCTCCATAAATATGGGTGGCAACTATAAAAGAGGTCAGTGAAAGGCTCGTGTAATTGATGACAACATCTAGTCAATACGAACCGGCTCTAAACCAGCAGTTTCCATCTCCTGTACAACGGCCCGCAACAAAGCCTGGCTTTTCCTGAAAGTCAGCTTCCAGAAATGTTCCATCTTTCGGCCATTTACGAATGAACTCTTCTTTGGTCATAGGTCTCGGAGGATACTGCGACATATCTATTGTAGCGTGATATCTTCTTCCAATTGGGGTGTAATCTAGGAAAGTTCCTGCTAATATCTCAGCAACTGCAACAAGGAAAGCGGGCTGTCCGTGGAAGCTGTTTAGTGATACCGCAACCCGCAGTTATCAAAGCTCGGCTCGGTTTGAGGGAACAATTCTCACCTGTTTCGGGGCCCGGGACTACCCCGTTTTCGTCCCAATACTTTCGACAAGCTTTTGCCGCAGCTCTTGCCGCAGCATTTCCCACAGCTCTTGCTGCAGGACCCTTGGAAGGAGTCTCTTCATCCTCAATATTATATGGATTGTCGCTGGTGTCTGTTCCAGAAGAGGGAATAAGTGGGGTGTTGGGGTATGGGGTAGTGGCTTCCTGGTAATATTATTAATATTTTGAGTTTTTCATGGTGTGGGAGGAAGCGTACTTGTACTTGATCATCTGATGGCGGTTGAACGGTTATGGTGGGTCCACCTTGGTACCCAGGTAATTGAGGACTTGAAGTTTCTTGTCCGGGTTCATTTCCACCCCTAGGAAGGCTGCTGGGGATATGAGTGCTGGTGGAGATATTGGACCCAATTGGACCGCTTCGGGCCGGAAAAGGCATATCCACAGTCACTGGACCAGATGGAGCCCGGTAAGGCGTATCCAGATGCATTGGAGATCCTTTATAAGGAGCTGAAGCAGGCGCACCATTCTCGTCAACGTAATACTGTCCTCCTGGAATGAAGCCTTCATATGGTTCAAGGTCGTTGCGTGAGGCTTTTCCCGACACAACTGCAACCGCGTTACGGTAATCACGGCGGACCCCTTCCTCGTTTACAATCTCTCCCGGGCCGGCTTGTCGTCGTAAATCCAACGCGTACGCTTCCCGTAGTCCTCTTTTTATGGCATTCCGGGTTTGCTCGGGGAGCTTAGGAAGAATATGTTCTGGATACCCATATTCTTCGAGGGCCTCATTAATGTATGAGTTGTTGACCCAAGGGTTAGACATGTTGAACCGCTTTGGAGCGCCCGGCTGTGAGGTGCCGCCAATTTCTGGTTAAAATCGGAGTTGCTTCAAGCCTTGGAAAGTCTTTCTTGCGAAATTCTGGACTCGCTGTCCTTGGGAACAAAAGCTAATGTAATGCGTTTTTCTGAGATCGAAAATCTCCTATGAATTCGTCCTAGGGTCGAGAGCACGAATTATCGAGTTTGAAGACGCTAGCAGTTGTGTCCACTGGTACAGAAGATATTGGAGCTGGCTGCTCAGCCGAGAGGTATAACCCGGAAATATTGGACAAAGATAGTCCGAAAACGGATGCGGACTTCGAGTATCCTTGTTCCGGTCAATGACGATTGAAGTCAAAGGAAATTTCTAGGTTTGCGCTTTCTCAGTCTTGGCCTCTTTGTTCTTTGTGCACTATTTAGCATACAAAGCTTCACTCTATTGTTCCAGCCTGTCTACCACTGCGGCCTGTTGCTTTAGGAAAGCACATGCCAAGGTTGGGAATAATTTCATATTGGAGCTGGGGCACTGGGTAGCTTTTTGTTTGACACGACTTTTAGCCACCAGCTGTCCAGATATACGTGCTAGCTACATATTGAGCGTGGGTTTCGTCGACCGTGTTGTGCCCAAGACAGACTTTCATTATCAGTATCTCGCGAATTAGGCTTCGAGACTTAATCTATACCTTGAATTCTCGACATCTCGAGCAGCCTTCTGAAGTATTTGACATCCTTGGCTCATGCACCATCACTGCCATAAATCATTTCACACCGAAGTAAATTCATAGCTCCAGCTTCCAGCGGCCCCAAGTCTTAAACTCAAAGACAGGCGCTTGAATTTGAGAAAGCATTACTCAATATTTAGGGGTTTGATATAGGTACGGAATTTAAAATAACTGAAAATACACTAAACATTACCAATATAAACAGAAAAGCTCAATTCGAACGTTCTATAGTCTCTTGATCCCAACGCCAATCAAAGTTCTTGCGGTGGATCAATCCATTCCAGTTTCCAACGGTGTTCACGCTCGAAACCCCGATCCACATCCTGAGTAAGCACGTGTGCCATTCGGAATCGTATGGCCCGCATGTCCGCTACCACACTAAACTCGTTCAACGGTTTATTGCGCGCAATACATTCGACATAGGCAGCCACTAGAGCACCAGAATCGGCTGAGCTCTCCTGCCGGGCGTAGTGCGGAAACTGTTCCTCTTTCCAGTGGCCGGCATTCAAGTGGGCCTGAAGAGTTTGAAAATATTGTTGAAAGCCCACTGGAGCTGCAGACTGATCGGGATCGGGGCAAAGATAGGTAAAGAAGTTCTGGTTGGGCGCTACGACAATGGCGCTGAATTGATCGGTGTTACGAAAGTCAGAGACGCAGAGTATGATAATGTAATCGTACTGCTCGACATCTTCGAGAGTTATTCTTGCGTATCGGCTGCCATATCTTCGTGGGTCCCGTTCGATCGCTCTATGTAGATGTCCGATAGACTCCCCTGGACCAGTGGGGTATGGGTCACCGTCATTCACGGTATCGCGGAAGCAGAGAATGCGGCGGGCCCTGCCTAACATGCTCCTTCGCTCAGCCTCTCTCTCAACCATTTCGAGGTATCTAAGAACAAGGTGGGGTGCGATCTTCTTGTTCGGGTCGATTAGATCTGAAATTTCTTGGCTTGTTGAAGATCTTAGGGCTTGCTGTTCTTCGGGTGATACCAGTGTAATCCAGTCAGTGCTGGCCTATTTAGGACATATTGTCAGTAGCCACAGATCTAAATGTGAATAGGTGTACATACCGTGAGTTGGTTCTGTTCCTGAGCAGGCGGTGCTTGAGCAGGCGGTGCTTGAGCAGGCGGTGAGTTGTTTGTTTGTGTCGTGAGAGTCATAGCGCCGACGCCTAGGACGGAGAGAGAATCATCAAAATTAGGAACGTCTGAGTCGGAGATAGAATCCTCAAGATCAGGATAATTTGGATAATCCGGTGGCAGTACACCACTGCGCCCAGGGCCGTAATACCAATTATCACCACTCTCGGCACCATCACCGGCGGGTGACGACGGAGTTGATGCAGTGAATCTTGGCGGCCTCCCCGGCGTGATATCACCCTCCTCTTTCGCTTGGTAATGAGTAACATCGGAATACCAGCTACCATTTGACAAATCCATACTGGCAATAAAGCGTAGAAGTGCTTTGGTATCCTGAGTATTATCAACCTTGCCCGTACGCCTCTCATACAATTCCCTGACAAGTCTCTCGTCGTTTTCGATAGGGTCGTAAAATGACAGATGGTAATCGATGAGGGCGCTGGGGGGAAGAGGCCTCCGATTACCGTGAGGCCGTACGTTCCCGGGAGCAGCGTTTCTATTAGGGCCTTCCATTGCGTCGTGGGCCTGCAAAATCCTCTCCAAATCCCTCAAAGTCTCATAATCGTTGCCTTTGCCTTCAGGCACGTAGATCCCGCGGGCAATTAGGATCCGTCGGAGGCTATTTATATTTACCCTCATTGTGTTTTGAGGGCTTTGCGGTGAAACATCTGCTGGTATGTATTTGATGGCGTGCACTTTGTCGTCACGTGTCCTTATCTTTAGATAAGCCTTAATAGAGTCAAGTATGAAATCATCGTCATCAAACACGGCCCAGTAAGTAGTCTCCAAGTCTAACACATCCACGATTGGTGGAGTGACGCGTGGCCACAAACCATCGTCGACGATTGCGTTGTAGTTCCATGGGTGGACTAGTTTATTTCTGTCGGCACTTCTCGCGTCTCCCTTGTTCACAATCCCCATCTTCGCAAACTGTTCTCGGAGTAAATCAAAGGTATTTGCAAAGGTATGCCTAGCCATTCTCCATACAAACCCATCAGTAGGCTCATCGTCTTCGTTCACGGGAACCATGAGCAAAAACTCGCGACTTTCGGGTAATAACCACAAAGCGACGTGGGGGGAATTCCAATCGCCTGCGATATTCACCTTGCCGGAGAGCGCTTCAAAGACTATCAGTCTGATGTCGTAAAGATCCGCGGTGATAGTGAGAATTCCATATCCCTCGCCTTTACCAATCGGGTCAAACTGTGCTTTGGGCAACGATCCTGGGATGTTTAAATGTTGCCAGAGGTTTTCCCCAAGGGTGTCATTGTGCGCCAAAAGACGTGTATCCAGGTTGTTCTCTCCCAGGTATCTCTCATCGCTTCGGTCATCGCTCTCATCGTCGTGCGGTCTCGCTTCCCTAAACAAATTCAGATTGTTGTAAGCCACGTTGCGAGGGTGGGTTCTATCCCCCATCACCTGTCTGAAGTAGGCGATATGCTGAGCCTTGACAATCTCCCAGTATCTCTCGGAGCCATATACATATGTCGCAACAGAGCGATAATATGTAGCACAATCTTCCACCACAGGCACGATACCAAATACTTGGTCCCCAGTCAATGGGAGGTCGCGTAGCCGGTAACTTCCTGGCAGCTTTGGAGTTTTTCGAGCTTCGGGCAACGGCAGGGGTATATCGTCGAAGTCCATGCGCCGCTTGGGCCCAACGAGACTGTAATCTAGGAAGTGTCCCTTGACAAATTCAATGCTTTTGCCGTACCCCAGAGATGTATAGTAGTCATGTCCTTTTTTTGCGTTTCGAATCTCTGCTGTTGTCGTGGGATGAGGAATGATCATTCTCGAAGCGCGGAGGAGTTCGTCGTATGCGTTCCAATCCAGCGGTCGGCCGGAACCCGGAGGAAGACTCAATTCCATGTTGTCCAAATATGTGCTGAGGTCTCTGGCTTTGAGTGCCGTTCGTGGTTGACTTGGACAATCTTTAATGCCAAAAACTCACCAAGGGTGCTCAGAAGAGTCGAAATGGATTAAGAGATGAAGTCAGGACGACAAATTGCGCCCGATTTGCACCCGCTTTGATTAAATCTTGTGAGTAATGGGGTGCCGGAAGCGTCAAGTCTTTGAGCGTTACCTCAAAGAACACAAGTGGTGTTCATACCATCTCAAAAGATCGACAAAGCCTCGCCCGAAGC
The DNA here is from genome assembly GCA_037179335.1 of Cyclaneusma minus. Lineage (NCBI taxonomy): Eukaryota > Fungi > Ascomycota > Leotiomycetes > Marthamycetales > Marthamycetaceae > Cyclaneusma > Cyclaneusma minus. The sequence continues at coordinate 904,047 of JAKZHN010000014.1, forward strand.
GGAACCAAACAATCGATTCATGTAGACTGGCGCTCTACCATACGCAGCTCTTGAACAATAAAATTGTCAAAGATACGAGTGGTGTGTGAAGCGAGTCGACGCAAGAAGGAATAATTCATGGCGCATGAGGATGGATGCCAAACGGGAAACTCGCAGGAAATGCCAGTCGCGCATACTTCAAGCAGCTTCACGATCTTCTCCCCAGGAAACATTTGCTAGTGTTCGCGATTGATCCTAGTAAAGCTGCATAGTTGGCGCAAGCTTGTCTGGCCACTAGAATGAAGGCCTCGGTGGCAGCCTACTTGCAATCTTCTTTGTCACTTTTCAGCCGTTCCCATCGTTTTTCACCGTTGAAAATTGAAAGAAGAGGCCACTCACCACTTCCACCCAATGCCACAGAACAAAGCCTTCACAGTGATCTCCGCAATCATCCCATGTTCGCCCTCAGAGCCAGCGGAAATTGTGCGAACCCATTTTTCAACCGTCAGTCTTCGCTTTGTCTCCAAATTCATTCACCAACAACATCTTCAATCTTCTAATTCTCTCTGTATTCTCGACAAAACGCTCATTTGCCAGCCTCAACAGCGCTTTCAAATACTGCATATCCACTACGGGCTGGATGCTTTCATTATCGCCGATACCAATGATGGACTCGAATCCCATGCCCATAGAGCGGATGCCCACCATTGGTGTAGGTCCATCTTTGGTGGAGGAGGTAAGACTGAGGGCGCCGCTCTCGCGGAAGCCAGCTTGAAGAGCGGCGCTGAGGACGGCATTGGCATGAGGGAGTGAAGCTGTCAAGACGTGGAGTATCTGCAGGAATATTAGGACATGTCGTAAATGTAGCTTTCGGTTGATTGAAAGTGAGTAGAGATAGTAACGCATTATTCCAAAGAGATCTAAGTTTTCGAAGCGGAGGCTCACTTGAGACACACGCCGGGAACTCAGACATACGGGAAATTCCAATACTCACCATTGGCTCAAATTTGAAATGCAAGAGTCTTTTGACTCCTTCGACTCCACTACTCAGCCCCACCTTCTCGCCCTGCGTGAATCCAAAAAGCTTCATCAACTCTTCGTCGCTGATTTTCGCATCCACCGGATCATGTGACACAAACAACCATCTTCCGCCTCCTCCCTTGCCCCCGGTAGCAGCCAGTGTGTGATCTTTCTCCCTTCCGCTGCTCCCACCACCTCTTTTCGCATCATCCTCTGCATCCATCCCCTCGCGGTCAGCGCTGTCAGCACCATGAGCAGCGTCCTCAGCATCACCGCCGTCCCCACTCCCACTCTCCTGCCCTCTCCCGCCCTCCTCTCCCGTCTCATCATCCTCTTTCCTCACCTTCGCACCACCATCCCCAGCCTTCACCTCCATACCATGCATTCCTCTCCCCTTCTCTTTCTTCACCCCCTCCAGAAACACACTCACCCTTCCTGCACAACTACTCGTCGTCACCAAACCCTCCCACCCATTAACCAGCCCCACCAACTCTCTGATCCCAGTATCCACACTTCCCTTCGGCGATGCATCATGATATTCCTCATCTGGAACAGCCAAATCTCTCAGAATCTTCGCCTTCTTCTGCGTGAAAGACTGCGGGAAGCGCGTTGGCAGAGCTTTTGCATCTTTGGGAATGGGTGCTGGTCGGGGTGGACGGTTGGGATTAGGTTTGGGCATTGTCGGTGTGTTGTGAAGTGGATGGAGATGCGTGGATCTGAGTTGGTGTGAGATTCGGGTTGTTTGGCCTCGATGTTTGACAAGCCACCAAAGCGCAGTCCAGAAACCGACGGAGTCGCAAATATATCGAGGCGCTAGAGGTTAGCTCGGAGTTTTCTGGATGTTTATTGGTCGAAAGGCTGTGTAACGTGCCCAGAAGAGAAATTGTGACTGATTTATGTTTCTGGGCTGAAATTTTCGAGGTTGTGGCCTTGTGGGCGATTTGTGACGCGACAGCAAGGTTTTCCGATAGTGTGACGGTGTGACAGCGTCAAAATAAGCTTAACACTAAGTAGTAAGTAGGGCTGAGCTTATTATCACAACATCATCAGTTCAAAACGGCAAATGAGTTTATTTTGATTTTTCAACTTTCTGATATCTGAATGCTTAAAATTAATCATGATCGTCCCTCTCGCGTCAATCAAATTCCTCAAAAAAACTTCTTGTTAATGGATTCTCGCCACCTCCACTGCTGTTTGCGTTCTGTCAAAAGCGCAAAAATGCACCACAAATTTTGAAAATTTGAATCTCTGTTATTTCCACTCCTTACAGTAATCTCGGGTATGAATTCTGCCATCCTAATCATATTTCATAACGGTAGTGACGGAGCAGAACAGACAGGCGAATAGCAGAATGCGGACCTATTTGACTTGCATTTCGATCTCAACATCCACTATTTAAAGTAGAAATTTCTTGGACACTCCAATGATATCTACGGCATCACTCATGATACATGGTCAAGCTACCGTCGGGTATTTTAATTTCCATCCCTTTTGCTATGCAACTTTCCTACTGCTACTTAGATCATGACCCAGCGCATACTGTACCGTCATCCAAGCAGTCTACTGCCGGCTCTAGTTGGGAAAATCACCTAATTAGAGTCGTTCACAAGATACATCTGTATATTTACAACAAATGCGAAGAACCACTTAGTAAGCAGAGCGCGGGGACAGAACATATTGTAATTCTGTGCTAGTACCCCGGAAAAGCAACGCGAGAAATTCGAATGTAGAGGCATCACGAGCAAGACAAATCCCGGTCTGCTATCTCAATACCATGCTGTGAGAACTGCATCCGTCGAAAGTGTTGCAGTCAAGATGACAAGCAAGAGGCATCTCGATGGCTTAGCATCTCCTTCCAAGTTCCCTCTGAACTCTAGCTGATGTATGCTTCGAGCGAACCGCGTGCTATGGACCGCGTATGGGATTCTTTGCCGCGGGTCGCATTGGCAGGCGTCTTCTAATCGCTTCAAGTCGTCGTGAAGTTGTTGGTGAGAAGCTTCATAACAGAATCGGAGTTAGACCAATCATTCAAACAGCAAAGGCTTGTGAGCTACTTACATCAGAGATGGGGTAACCTCCGATCTCTTTCATCTTGGCCAGCATCTCATGCTGTGTGCCTCGCCAAACCTCGTGAGAGCCGGTGAATGTGTAGGCGAAAGTGTCGACGGTCGGAAGCTGTCCACCTTGTTCGTAGTACTCGATGATGCGGGCATAAGCCTCGGCAAAGAGCTGTCGGTTCTTTGCAGCATCTTTCATCTCGACACCCTTGGTGGAAATGAAAGCCTTGGACAGGTCGCGGATGTTCTTTTCCAAGAACTGAATGCGGCTGGCGCGCTCGGTCTGGTCGTTCAAGGAAGACATGCTGTATGAAGGATGATTCTCGGGCGCATTTGGGTGTTGGTCTTGAGGAATTGGGAGCCCTTCGTTGAGACTGAGCAGTGAAGCTGGCGGTAGATGATTTGGGTTTTTGTTTGGAGTTGTTGGTGAATTTGCTGGCGAATTTGTTGATGAAGTTGTTGGTGAAGGTATTGTTCAGTTGTTGGTGGAGTTGTGGTGAGGAAGGAAAGAAGGAAGAGCCTCGAGGCTCTTTTATGCTAGAAGATGGCGCTAGTGGCAGCGGCAGGCATAAGCGAGGGGATCAGGCGAGATGGTTTGCGAGTGAAGTTAAAGGTGAAGATCGTCTGTCTGGGGGAGGGTCGCGGGTCAAGATGCGCTGCGCCGCTGCCGCTCCCTTGACTCATCGCTCCGTGCCAGCGCACACCCAATCACAGAAAGAAAAGGGAGCTGGGAGTACCTAAACCGCATCTTGATTTTCGAATCTTGGACACGAGTTTAATTAGGGAATGCCCGATGTTGGAATCTTCCCTTTTGCCCCTATAGACGTGTAATTAGACGATATTCTACTTTTTACTAAGCGGGATAGGTATGAAAGGATATGATAGATTAGGGCTCGGCTGCGAAATATATGGTAACTTACCTATTTTGCTACTGTGGTTGCTATATTGAGTTTCATGGCTGCCTACTCTCACGTGCACGAGAAGTGGACTGCCGGTACAAGTTATATTTCGGCAAGCCTCGTCCCGGTGAGGCTGGGAGATCTTTCATGGGCCCTAGGGAAAGATTGGCTGCAATGCTATGAGCTATGTGAAGTGGAATATCTAGGTAAAGAGTAAGTATAGATGAGTGGGTATTCTAATGAGAATGCGACTGACCCGACAGCTGCTTTTGAATGTGCCGAAAAAAAAGGGCGTAGGAGGAACTCGGTCGCTGTGCTGTATTTTAGCTTGGTAGCGATAGAATTGACGTCAGGTTTGAGGTCATGCAAGCCCTCCATATGAATCCGGTCATATTTGGAGAATTTCGTCGTTTCGAAGGTTTCATTATGGCCTCCTTCGCATTGAGCCATATGACAGCGTAAGCTTTAGTTGTGTGTTAAATGTACCTGACCAAGACAGCACGCAGTTTTCTGCGGATTAGGAATTCCAGCCCATGTTTGGCTCAGTCCAACAGCCGCTGGGGATATGGCGTCGTTGCTCACGGCGTTTCTGCCTTCATCACACAATTCCTCTGTCACTTAAACTTTCGGTCGCCCTGGCCCCGTCGACCACACATTAGCAATAGAATCCCACCAACCTACCTTAGCCCAGTCCTTGTAGAAGTATAAAAATCACCACCTCTTGCTACCTGTCATCCTCTCCAACGAAGCTACATGGAGTGTGGAAGATGGTGTTTCACACATGTTTGGCGTCAGGCTATGGCCAAGCCCAAACGAAACTCGGTTTTCCACAATTACAAGAAATTCAGACGTCCGAAACACTTTATTCTCAGCACTTCCTTCCAACGATCCCCTCTATCACCACATCTCCCCACCGGCGCTTGACTATCCTGCTGTCAACTCGTCTCCGCACCCCTACAGAAACTCTTTCCACACCCAATTTCGATAGAAGCTGGAAGGCGATTCTTGCTGTTGCAACCTAGTAAAGCAGCCAGGCCAAACGAGAAAGTTATAAGAAGAATGCATCGTCCCCATGCTGACCGTATTGTGATTCTCGAAGTAAGAGGGTACTCGGGATCGAGGCTCTAGTTATACCTTCAAGTCTAAGTACCTCCGCCGGATTTTCAAAGTTCCAAGCTTCACCCCAGAGTTGTTAGCACACGTGATCGTAGGTGTCCTCAATTCGGTCTAGTCAGCTCGTGACTCAAGTCTTGACGATGCTAAAAGGCCCACCTGGGAAAGATCCGCCAAACTCAAGGGTATAAAAACCACCCCTGGCATCATGTATTCTTCGTTTCAAGGACACCCATCGATCTAGCCAGATCCTAGCTTCCAAGCACCAACTGCGGTATAGTTTCATTATTTAACAGCCGCATGTAGCTAGCCAATATCCTGAATAGACAAATCGTCAAAATTGAAGCATGTGCAAGAAATTAAGCCATCGACACCCAGACTTTTTGCACTGCTTCCGGAGCACCTTGCCGCCGCCCAGGTACCACGCTGTCACTCAAACAGCCTTCTGTCAGAGAAACGATGCATCATACTCCCAGATAGAAGCTCAACGTACTATTTTGTCCTGCGTGCTCCCATTATCAAACAACTTGACTCATTAGCTTCGCAGCCGTGCTCTGTCTAATTCCCGTAATCCATGATATCGAATGCTAAGGTTACCACAGCGTATAGGAGTATGGATGTCACCACAGAAAGCAAAGCCTAAAGTCGAGCGATTCACCTAGGGGGAAGTGAGATGTCCATCATTACTAAATTCGTTTGTTTGATTCAAATAAGCTGGGCACCAATGCGCGCAGGAGCGGATAAAAAGTGAATTGGGAAAGCTGAAAGAATTTCCCTTCTCATTTGCCTATTGATAATTCATCCCTCCCCTAAAACCGACTTCGAAAGCCTCCAAAAAGACCCTCCTAGCACCGCCTGCCTCCAGGCTTCCCGCCTACCCCTGCGTATTCGACCCCCGTAATTTCTGGATCAATCACGGGATATTACAAAGGGGAAACTACTGGAGAAAAAGTTATAAATACCTCCCACGCGTCGCTCATCATTTATTCCTCCAAGACAGCGCCAGTAGGAGAAAACCGTGATGTCTTCGACTAGGGGTCTCGTCCTGAATCCGGCTTAGATTTCCATGAGCTGTTTGCCGCAGCTCAGACAATAAGTCATGGCACAGGGGCGTAACAGGATCCTAGTAGCATAGTAAGATTTCACAGCGCTTGATCTTCACACTGCTAGTATTCTGCCGCTTTTGCAATATTTCACTTTTGCTGCGATATTTTGCTGTCACCCGATCATCCTGCTGTCATGACTCCCAGAAACCACCATTACCCAAGGAGAACTACCCCAACCCTACTGTCCACGAATCCAAACTCAAGATTAATCACTACATCTCAGCAAGCAGCAGAACCAACCTAGGTAGTCCGCTTTTCAAACTATTGATCTCTGGTAGATCAACAAAAGAGAATGAATGTCGACAAACTTGACAAGATGGCAGTGAGAGCGAGGAGCTTGGTTCGCTGAGAAGCCATGGTCAAGCTTGTATTTATACTTCCCCCACTTTTCCCATCTCCTCAAGCCTCTTTTCGAAGCCTCGGACCAATCGATGGTGGATTCTGCTTGCCTGATCACGTGATTTTCCATTTGTACCTTGCGTATTTCAAGTCGCTGATCTTAGGACTAGGCAACTCGTGAGTCATGGCTCGCGACTACATCCGTAAGCGTGTCCAATTTCCTCAGCCAAGCCGAGTAATCGTCAAGAAAGAAGCTATAAAATCTTTCCTTCTACCCGTATCTTCCTTTCTCTCCCTAAGAATCGAAAAGTGGACGCCAGCCAGCAGGGTCGCACTCGGGGATGGTGATGCCCAGTTCCAGCACCTAGTATTGGTCTCTTAGGAATTCTGCTTTCCACGACATAGTCAGAACAGAACACAGTTAGCTCATGCAGAGCAAATCTCAAGAATTCAATTCCACGGGCCACCAAGCATGTCATTTTGCACAAGTCCCCTACTGTCTCCACGCTCACCTGCTGTCACTCAACCATCCCGCTGTCGCAAAGTAAGCCTACTGTGGGGATCTGCAAAAACCACCACTTCCCCACGAGAGTTGAGTGCTGACAAATTTAGTAGCCCACAGTTACAGATTTAAGCCACTCAGTACGTTCCCGAAGATAGCTCGTGCCAGGAGCAACAAGAACGCATTCAGGTGGCGATTGATGGAACCTTTCGCGCACGAATTAATGATCGTGTGTTTGCCCATGTGAAGAGCCTGAAGTTAACAAGAACTCGCAGTCGAGCCTCTATTTATACCTCACGGGCTTTACCCCCTCAGGACGCGATTCCGAAACTTGAAAAGATTGACTCCGGAGTAAGCAAATCGTGACTGATAGCTGACAGCTTAAGCTTTTGACTCATAGGTCGGTCCCCAACATCCACCATCGAAACCTCACTTGGCTTTCTCCTCGCAGATATAAAAACCCCGTTCCCACCGTTGCTCTTATTTCTTTACTGACAATACAGGTCAGAAGCGGAAATCACCTTGACCACGAATTTTCGACCTTCGGTTTTCCGGAAATTTCTACAGTTGTGAGATCTAGATTCTGCAAGCCGCTCCATCTCTGCCCAAACAAATCCGCATGAGTAGGTAACAAAGGAGCCGGCAAAAATGATAGCAAATTGTTAAACCCGCCCAAGCCTCCTACTGTCTCTACACCACCCTGCTGTCAATCAACCATCCCGCTGTCGCAGTCATCAAAACCACCGTGACCTTACAACGACCGCACATCTACTTCAACCCTCACAAACCACATTCCCTCCGCCACACCAAATTTCCGCACCCCGCTCCACAGCCAAGAACCACGCCTCCATCGCTCATCCAATGCAAACCCTACCGTACAAGCCGCAGGCCCGCAATGCAAAATTTGCAAATCTAGGATTCTCAAACCCTCAACCCCCACGCTCTATTTATACCCTCCAGTCCCGTCCTTGTAACCTCCACAACGTCTCCAAGATCACGTGTTGGCACTCATCAGTCAACCTCCAAAAAAAGTCTGCAACGGCATCCTCTATACTCCCATCCTACATCCTGCCACCCCTCCCACACTTTCCCAACCACGCACTTCACCTAGCACGTAACACGTTCCACCCCTCCAAGCCAAAAAAGCCCATGAAATACCCATCCCAGCACCACCCATCCTTCCTCCTCAAGAAATGATGCGTCCGCAAATCTCCAAACCTGCGCACATCGAGCCAATGCATCTCAGATCCCTACCAAGGGGTACTCCCCAGACATACCTCCTTACTTAGCTTCTCGTATTGCACAGAATCCTGGCACAGCTACAAATTTAAAGATACCTATCCTATATAGTAAAATCACCAAACTCCACCCACCCAACACCCCCCAAGCCCCCTACCATCACACCCCCACTTTACCATCCTTCAGTAATCTCACCGTCACCCTACCACCATCCCACTCCCCCTTCCCCTCCCAAAATAGTCAAACAACACCAGTTCCCCAAATCCACCCAACAACCTCGTCACCAAGCAGCAACACATCCGAAGGCCCGAACAACGCAAGCCAGCAACCCATCAATCTCTTCCCCCCACCTCAAGGCACTTCAAGGCACTTCAACGCTTTCCATGGAATTCGACACCTTGCAGGATCCCAGAGCCCAGGCGCAAGCTCTCTATTTATACCTCGCACCCTTTGTAGCTATTTCCCAATCACGTGTTGAGCGGCCCTAGTCCTCAAAACTTGGAATAAATGGAACGAGAATTCTGAAAGCTCAGCCCAAGGTCATGTGAACAGCGTCTATCTCTCAGAACTCGCTCGTCTCATCCACCACCTCACCATCATTCATCCCATCAAAATCAAGTGGTACACAGCACACAGCACACAGCACAAATCCCCAAACCAAACCCTCGCCAAAAATAGTTTATACACATCACATTTTTATTTCACTCTTCCCCTCAGTCTACGGCAAGGTACAAACCTAGAGGCTCAGCACGCGAGAAGCTCTCAAACAATGCCCGAGGAACAAGCAACCCATTTCGCATAACAGCAAGCAAACGCGATGTACTAACAAAAGAAGCAACCTAGCACTGAACGCCACGGCGAAACAATCTCATCGTCGGCCTCTAGAGTATATACCACGTCACCTCCCCTTCCCTTCCCACCATCACACCCACACCAAATCAAATCATGCGTGTGTCCCGTTCACCCCGTTCACCCCGTTGGCAACACCATTGGTATTGGTGCCATTCACCCCATTGCTCGTCACACCACCCTCCTCAAACTCCCCCCACCTCGCAAGCACATCCTTGATCCTCGGACTCCCCGTCAGCCTCAACACATCCTCGAAATACTCCTTCGTAATCTCAAACGGCCTCGCCGTAACATTAGGAACATATTTCCCGACCAGTTTACTCGGATCAATCGTCGTGCGATTAATCTTCTTGAGCAAGAAGCTTCTGAACGGCTTCACACCAGATCGCAAAAACGTGGAATGGAAGGGCACATCGATACCCTTGAGCGGGATTGTCGCAAATCCGCGTTGTAGGTCTAAGGGAGTGGGTTTTGCGAGAGTTTGGCGCGAGCATTCGCGGATGATTTCGACGAGGTGCGCTTTCACGTCTTCGAAAGACAACTCTTGCATCAGGGCTTGGATGTCGATTTTCTGCGCTTTCAGGTAGTTGGTAACACCAGTCAGCGTATCCAGGGCGCGCAGGTCGCCAGCGCACACGTATTGCATGTTGGCGATGTTGTAGTTGACAATCTCCAGGAGCCAGCCAGTCTCCTCGCTGATGTTGCCAACGACGTATTGCAGAGCTTCTTCGTTGAAGGTCTTGGAGATGCGCGACGGGTTCACGGCGCACATGCTGTAGTTGGAGCGGCCGGCGGCGTCGCGCTCGACGGCGACTTGCATTGTGAGACCGCGGTAAAAAACGACTGACACCAAAGACTCGATGGGCATGACTTCGGCCAAAGCGGCCAAGGCGGAGTATTCGCCGAGAGAGTGGCCGGCGAAGGAACTGTCGCGTTGCACGAGGCCTTTGGAGCGCATGTCTTCGAAACTGGCTTTCTCCATGAGCGTCAAAGCGGGTTGGGTGAATTGGGTGGCGGAGAGGAGACCGGTGGGGGAGCGGTAGGTGTAGGAGGTGGTGGTCTCATTGATTTCCTTGAAGATCTTCTCGGACTTGATGCTGCCATCTGCTCCAACTGTCTCGAAGGTCATGGCCATGTAGTTGGCGCGAATGGCCTTACCACGAGGACCACCGAAGTGGATGGTGAGCTCCTTGGGGTTGTTCTTGACAATGTTGGTGATAGCGAAGCCTGTGAATGGTGAGTCACTGCTAATACTTCTCGTGACACTCTCCGCATCGGAATCAACTTACCATAGTTATCCATGAAATGCTTATCAGCACGATCCCAGACCTCACGAGCAACAGGGCTGCTATCATAAAGATCCATACCCATACCCTGCTCCTGCGAACCCTGACCAGTGAAGACATACGAAGAGACAGGCTGTTCAACCTCAGCCTCACCAATCAAGACCTTGTCCTCAGTCTCCTTGTTGCTAGCCTCGACACTGATGATCTTGCGACCAGCAACCATAGAAACGTGCTGCAGCTTGACTTCAATGTCGTCATTTGGCAGAACCATGCCGACAAGAGAAGCGTGGAAGCTTCGTACACGGCCAATGTTGTTCTCAGCAGCCCATGTCTCGACGAGACTGCGGACAGCAGCGCTGGAGTACATGCCATGAGTGATGGTGCCGGGGAGGTTGGCGTAGTTGGCGAATGTACGGGAGACGTGGATGGGGTTGTAGTCACCAGACACACGAGCGTAAGTCTCGTTGGAGGCAGGTGCTCTCAGTTGAAGAGGAGTCTTGCCACTCAGAGGAATAGGGTTCTCGAACACGACGGGCTGCTCAATAGACTTTCCGTAACGCTGGAGGTAGTCGATGACTGGGTTTCCGTGCGACACACCAGCCTCGTACTCAACGCTGGCGATCTGGATGAGCTCCTTGGTGGGGAGTTCAAGAAGGACTTGACCTCTGGTCTCAACGTGGCTGAAGACAGTCTTGTTCTTGAAACGAACCAAACTTTCCAGACGGAAAGTGAGGGTCTGACCAAGAAGCTCAATGTCAGGCTCTTCCAGGCTGAACCACTCCTTCGATCTGAGCACAGCAACATCCTTCGAGGTAGCGAGAGTAATCTCCATAGGAGTCTCGACCTTGCGCTGGAAAGTGTTGTGGAAGTCGGTGTAGGATCCACGGTACAAGAACTGCGAAGTAACCTCCATGACAGGCTTGCCCTCACGAGTGATAGTACCACAGACCTCAACCATCTTGCCAGAATCCTGGTTGATGACAGCATTGACTCTTGCGGTCGTTGCTACCTCATCACCCTTCTTCAAAGGCTCAGCTCCAGGCATCATACGGAAACCGTTGGACAAGTGCACCAACTTGAGCAAGTCTCCGTCGATAGTCCTTGGGAAGATGGGCTTGGTGATGGCCTTCCATCCAACGACGATGGCGAAGTCCATAGGAGCATAGACTTCCTTGCCAGGACGGTCGACGAAAGCCTCACCAGTGTTGCCAACAGCATGCACGAAGTCGTTGATGGCCTCACCAGTGACAGTGGCCCTTCCACCATCGAACTTCTCAGTGACTGATGCGTCAAGGTCGAACTTCTCATCACCGAACCAAGCACGCCAGTAGAACTCCTTGATGCGGTCATTGCGGCCCTCCATGACTTCGCGGATAGGAGCGTAACCGGTCTCAGGGTGGTAGGTGAACTTGAGTGGCAGAGACACAGGTTTGCCAAGAGCAGTAGTATCCTTGATCAAGTTGACGAGAATCTCGTTCTTGCCAGTCAACTTGATGTTGATTACCTCGACATACTGGTTGAGTCTTGGCTGCTCCTTGACAGTGATGACAGTCTTGGCAGGGTTCTTGGGGTTCTGGATCTCGACGACAAGACCGCGAGTAGGAGCAAAGATCCTCTTCATGGGGTTGGTCTGGAACTTTTGTCCCTGGACAAACACCTCCGAAGAGAACAAGGCGTAACGCCACGATCGCTTAGAACCAGCAAGAAGCTGAAGCCAAGCATCGAGAGATGGCAAAGTAGCCGTAGGGGAGTACGACAGACGGTAGGTGCTGACGTTCTCTTCCTCAGAGATGGTCAAGCCCTCAACATCGACCTCATCTTCAGTATCGACAAGCTTGCCACCGAAGTATTCAATGACAGGAATCTTCGACTCGTCACCACCATAAGCATCCTTGGTCAAGAACTTGATGTGGTCGTTGTGGATACCATCAAGAATGTCCTTGACAGGCTCATCAACAATGTTGGCATACTTCACAGCCATTGGACCTTGCAGAATACAAGTCCTGCCAACATCTTGGTCGATGACAGCCTCGAGATCTTCGGATTGCCAAAGAGAATCCTTCTTGAAGTAAAACTCGAAGTTCTCGTCGAGGGAAGGCACGAAAGTGGTAGGCTTCTGACCACGACGCTGGCAAAGGAGAAGGAAATGCTGAACATCCTGGGCGTTGATGATTTGGTGCTCGGCCTCGGGATAAGCAGCAAGGATCTTCTCAATGGCAGCGTATGGCTCGTCGAGATCAGCGTAGCTCTGGAGCATAGATGGCTTGCCCTTCTCGGAGGTCAAACGCTCCTCAAGTCGTCGAATGAAGTCACCGGTCAACCTGACATAGGACTTGTCGATCCATCGCTTCTCGTGCTTGACGTAAAGAAGGTCAACCAGTCTTCGGACGACTTCAGCGTAAGTCATGTCCTCCAAGTCAACAGCCTGACCAGCCTTGTTGCGACCGAACCAGACCTTCTGGAAGTCATCGTTCAGCTTCTTGATGATGTACTCGCGCTGCTTCTTCAGCTCTGGTACACGCTTCTCCTTGGGAAGACTGAAGATCTTCTGGTCCATCTCGGCCCAGAACTTGACACCACGAGTAGCAAGCTTGTGAATAGGCTCACCCATCTCAGATCTGACAGTGATAACACCACCAGCGGGGCCCTTGTAGGTCTTCTCCCACTGGCCGTCATCAAGACCCTCAGCCTCTGTGATTGCCTTCTTGGCGTTCTTGCTGGTGTGAGCCTCCTTTGCAGTCATCACTCGGCTACCGAAAAGACATCCATCGAAAGGCATTGGAGGGTAGCCGTACTTGGCAGACCAGTCACCAGTGATGTAGGGGTAAGTGTCTTCAGATCCACCAAAACCACTTCCAGCCACCAAGATGAGGTTCTCACATCGTCGGATTCGGCCATACATTTGAAGGATTGGCTGATGGAAATCTTCGAAAGAGTGATGTCCACCACCACGTCCACCAGTCCACTGCAAGATGACAGGGAAAGTTGGGTTGGCCTTGGCAATGTTGATGACCGATTGAATGGCATCCATAGATCCGGGCTTGAAAGCAATGTGCTTAAGACCAAGAGTCTCAATGTACTCCTGAGCGACCTCAATAGAGGGCACACCGGCACCGATGGTCAAACCCTCAATTGGAACACCCTCAGCACGGAGCTGACCCAAGAGAGGAATTTGCCATTGCATCGCACGTGGGTTGACGTAGATCAAGTTCACGGTAATACCACGACCAGCAGGAATGGCATTCTCAATCTTTCGGAGCGCCTCAGTCATGGTCTTGGCGTTGTAGTATCCACCACCAGCCAACTCGATTTGGTAGCCAGCATTCATAGTGGCAGCCACAAAGTCCCAAGGAACAGTGCAAGGAGTCATACCAGCAACCATAACTGGAGGAACACCCAGAAGACGAGACATCTTGGTGTCCAAGAAAGTCTGGCCGCTGGAAGTCTTGATGAGTCGTGGGCCGTGCTCCTTGACCCAGTCGACAGAAAACTTGACAGCGTGCTCCTCATCCCGGTCGAAAAGCTCAGGCTTGTAGCCAACCTCGGGAATGTTACCATCGATGAGACCAGCCAAAATCACACGCACACCAGTTCCGTCCTTGTTGCGGCTGGTCAGTATTCCGAGACCGGAAGTACCTCCAGGGCCGAAATCAAGCACGTGAGTTGCCTTGGGGAACTGGGTAGCCTTCTCCCAGTTGACAGGATGTTGAGTAATCATCTCAACCAATTTCGGCACAACGTTGGTGTTCGCCTCGGCTCGAAGGTCATCGCCAGTGTTTGTGTCGTAAACTGGAATTGCCATCGACTTGGAGTTGATGGAGATATCTTTGAGATCCTCATTGATGAGCTTGGTGGCGCTTGCAAGGTACTTGCTGTGGAAAGGAGTGGTGATTGGGAGGAAGCGGTTCACGAATCGCACTTTTCGCTCAGTGAAAGGAATCCTGGTCTGGTCGATGCCAGTAGGTGCCTTCACCTTTCGGAGCTGCAGGTTCAAACCGTACAAGGAGATTGGAGGCCCAGAAACAACGACGTTGCGAGGGCTGTTCACTAACGAAATGGCAATGTGGCGGTCCTCCGGGAGGTATTGGTTCGTCACGTTGATGTGCTCCTGCACCTGAGCCTGGGAAAGATCACGAATGCTCAACATAGGAGTTGGAACACCCTCGCCATTGTCTATGGAATCTTGCAGCATCGACGGTGCCATTGAAGTCCTTGGGTAGGTCTGCTGACTGCGAGCACCAATCCAGAAAAGAATGGTGAGAGCAGACACGGAAATCTCCTCAAACGACTCCCAGCTGTCTGCAGCGGAAGTAGCAGCAGCCATAACCACACCCTGCGAGTGACCAGTCGATCCAGCTAGGCGCTCCTTCAACTGACCTGGCGTAAGTCCGAGGACCTTGCAGGTGACCATGTAATGCGCCAGCTGAACCAAACCGATCAAAGGGAAGCTGACAGGCGCAGTAACCAAGTAATCGAGATCTGGAGTCGATTCGGGGTGGTGCAGCCATTGCATCACATCCAAGCCCTTGGAGTAGAGCTTTTCGGCTTCAGGGTGTTTCGAGAGGTTTTGCAGAAGTTCGGCAGACGAAGTGATTAAATCCTCCACAAACGAAGGGTATGTGTCGAAAAGCTCGCGGAGCTCATCAAAGTACTCCTCAATGTTTCCCTGTCCACCAAAGATGCTGTAGATCTTGGTGGTGCCCTCATCCGCAGCACGGAGCAGAGCCGACTCGTGTGGGCGAATCGGTCTGTTGGCTGCAGCGCGACCGGCATAGTAACTGCGAATGACAGCCAACTTCTTGAGCTCAATACCCGGCAGAGTTGCGACCAGAGCATGGACATCGTTGCCCCTCAAAAATGCGCGCTCAAACTCGTTCAGCACGCTCTTGAGGACCTCGACGTATGAGCCTTGAGGGTCATCTTCGCCTTCATCGACCTCCTTGGCCACGAAGCCAAGATACCGTGCAACAAGTTCAGCTCCGGACGATGGCTCGTCATCCAGTGCGAATTCTTCGGTGGGTTCGGGGAGAGAAGCCAGGAAAATATCCTTGAGCTCGGAGGCGTGGAAGTGGAGGTTTGTGGGTATCAGGAAGGAGTATTCGAGCGACCCGTGGGTGAGGGTCAGGGGACGGAGGGAAGACGAGGATCTGGGGGTGGAAACGCCCGTGTGAGGGCCGGTTCCTGAGCCGTACATCTTGGGGGTGGTTGGAGAATTCAGCGATGCGGGCGAGTTTTGCTGTTGCGAGCAATAAAGTGTTAGCAGCAGCTTCTCTCTCGCAATTTGCAGTCTTCACATTGAGAAAAACAAATAGCAGTGTAATTGCTTCAGCAGACAATACACACCTGGTTAAGTGCACATCCGAGGACTCAATTAAGAGCGACTCGTGTGCTGCTCAGAGTTGGGGATGAAGCTCAAGCTGTCCAGGAAGCAGCGAAGCTCTTTTTTCCCACAGCGACCTGTCAACGGGAATTGAGTGAGGATGCGTGCGGTGCGTCGAGAAAGGAGAGTGATGTGCGGATTGGTATCTTCGGGCGGCAATCTGGACACCTCCTCAGCAGAAACAGGCAATGATGTGGTGCGGAGCGGTGGTTTCTTGTCCAACTGGCGACGGCAGCGTTCTGGTGTTCTCGCACTTTTGCCTGTCAAGCTGGCCCGGGTGGATTCAACAAGCTAGCGCCAAAAAGTGGGACTAGCGCGCTTTCGCTCTGTTGGGGTTGAGGCGCCGCGAGGGATCAGCCTGTCTGCATAAAAGACGACGCCGCCAGCCACACCAACGTCGGGAGACTGGTACATGTCGCATGTATTATTTCCTGTTTGGGACTGATTATTGGCTTTAAATGGCCTTTGCTTTTTAATAGCATGTTCCTACTCCACTGGGGATCTACAGGGTCTCATACAAGTGATGTCAGAAATGACCGGCTGGAGTGGTGATAGCAGCTGAGATAGGTAAGGGCTGGTGGTGACATTTCTTATAGTAGCTCTCCTCGATCATTTGAGCCGTGTTAGAATATAAATTTACAAACTCCATGTATACAAATTCCAATTAATTTGCGAGGATCTGCATGATTGGAAAGGGTTCCAATTGCTAGAATTAGCCGCATCATTCGAGACTTTCAAGTCGTTGGCTGGTCATCAGGAGGCTGGTCGACGTCTGGCCCACGATAACGAAGCACCATCTTTAGAGCGATGGTTTATGAGAATACTTGGATTCTCTGATAGCATGGATTAAAATAGTCGACTAGTACTATTATATGCGTTGCCGCTTAACTAATAATAATGCACATCTACAAGCAGCTCCTCTCGTACCTAGACGTGATACTTAGACCCGTACCAAGTCATCTCAACTCCGGATGTCAACATGACCTGTCCAGCCTGTCAAATCCCCACGCAGCTGTCCCATGGTAACAAGCTCAAGCTCCAGCTCCCCTCGAACCACGATTGGCTTGCTCCTCGTCCGCATCAGCCACCAATGCAGCTCTGCCCCGGTCCATCTTCTAGCTGCATTAATGTGGTTCGACATCTTCTGACAGCCTTAATTGCATGAAGCTGGGAAGATCCAAAAGTATTGTTTTGAAGCTTAACAAGCGCCCGCTTAGTGGCGGTTTTGTTGGGTGCACTGTTCCGGTCAATCTGTTGCAACGAGGTCAAGGACAAGGCAGCACCCTGCATCGATTGACTAAATGTATGGAGAAGCACGCAGAGACACGTTTCGAATCCTGGATGTGGTGCGATGAGCTGGGCAAGACGGGTTCATCCTAGCTGACGGTGCTGACTGCTGACCCTGAATTTCTGGGGAAGAGGAATGACGGATTGGAGGAGGGGCGAGTGTCACGATGGTCACGATGAGGGCGCAAGAAAGGGGCTGAGATACACGGGGGCTTGGGCGAGGATGTCATACGGCTCGTACAGATGCCACACCTGGCGTCGAACGGATATTAATTTGCAATCTTGGTCAGGGGGTTTGTGGTTTACAGATAGAGGATTAGAAATGCACTTGAGATTGAGAGATAATTCGGGCGTGTTATCGAGATATGGTGGTGCGGATGATGGATGAACTGGACGAGAAGGGAAGGGAACGGCGATGATGGGCTCAAGCCTCGAGATAAAAAGTTGCACGAAAAGTCCGAGTGGCTTGACGGGCAGATAGGCTCTGGATACACGGCAAAAAGATTGCGAATTATTTTGAAAGTGTAAAAAACTTGGAATACGGCAAGATATTTCTCCAAAAATAGTACTTGCAGCTCATCCTGCCATTACATGCACCTTAAGGATGTGGTCTAAGTCGTGATAGCTGATAGGCGCGTGGTGTTGAAGTCTTGGCTGGGGATCAAAGGAAGCCATGCCCCTTTGGGCCTTAGCGTAATTCAACACATAGAGAAGCTGCGGCTGCTCGACCCAACGAACCCTCAAAAAATGGTTTCGGTGCCTTGAGCTTGCCAGGGACACGGTCAACACGACAGAGGGAAGAATACCTCACCAACCTTCCGTCCCCAAGCACGAAGCTCTCTCCCCCCTCCCGCCATCTTTCTCCGAATACCGTCACTTCCCCCAATTCCTCAGTCGCCGCCCGCACCGCCGACAATTTCGAAGTTTCTTCCGAGTTGCCATCTTGGTGTCTGGTCACACACGCCAAGCCTGGAAGCTCGAGAAGGACCCGCTCAGTCGCTGAACAGGTCCGGGAAACTTGCAACCTCCACCGAAATCTGCACTTGCTTTCTTTCGCTCTCCAGCAACAAGAGTGCCAATTCCCTCAGGACACGCTTTTCCCACCACAAAAAGCTGTTTTAGAGCGTCTGCGGACGTAAAACCCCAGATTCACCATGCGTCCCGAAGTCGAGCAAGAGCTCGCCCACACCCTCCTCGTGGAGCTCCTGGCATACCAATTCGCCTCGCCCGTGCGGTGGATCGAGACGCAAGATGTCATTCTCGCCGAGAAGATGACCGAGAGGATCGTCGAAATCGGTCCGGCAGATACGCTCGGTGTGATGGCGAAGAGAACGCTGGCCTCCAAGTACGAAGCTTACGATGCCGCCAAATCGGTGCAGCGTCAGATTCTTTGCTACAACAAGGATGCGAAGGAGATCTACTACGATGTCGATCCGATTGAGGAAGAGCCGGCTCCAGCTGCCGAGAGTTCTGCTCCTGCGGCGAGTGCACCGGCCGCTGGTTCTGCTCCAGCTGCTGCTGCTCCGCCGCCACCGAGTGCTGGTCCGGCAGCACAGGTTCCTGATGCTCCGGTTTCTGCTGTGGATATTGTGCGAGCTTTGATTGCTCAGAAGTTGAAGAAGCCCATTGCGGACATTCCTCTGAGCAAGGCGATCAAGGATCTGGTAGGAGGTAAGAATCGAGTTTTAAAAAAATCTGCTGTTACTATACCTGTTACTATACTAACCCCTATTTCTACAGGCAAATCCACCCTCCAAAACGAAATCCTGGGAGACTTGGGCAAGGAATTCGGCTCTACCCCCGAGAAACCAGAAGATACCCCCTTAGACGAGTTAGGAGCCTCGATGCAAGCAACATTCAATGGCCAACTCGGCAAGCAATCCTCGTCCCTGGTCGCCCGTCTCATCTCCTCGAAAATGCCTGGTGGTTTCAACATTACAGCTGCGAGGAAATACCTGGAGACCAGATGGGGACTTCAGTCTGGCAGACAGGACGGTGTTCTGCTTCTTGCACTGACCATGGAGCCTGCCGCCCGTCTTGGTTCTGAAAATGACGCCAAGGCCTACCTGGACGATGTTTCTCAGAAATATGCCGCCAGCGCTGGCATCAGTCTCGCTGCACCACAAGCAAGTGGTGGAGAGGGCGGAGGAGGTGGAGGCATGATGATGGACCCAGCTGCCATCGATGCGCTCACCAAAGACCAGCGCGCACTTTTCAAGCAGCAACTCGAGCTGTTTGCGAGGTATCTCAAGATGGATCTCCGCGCAGGCGACAAGGCCTTCATTGGCGCACAGCAATCGCACAAGGCTCTCCAAGCGCAATTGGATCTGTGGAACACCGAGCACGGCGAATTCTACGCTTCCGGTATTGAGCCAGTTTTTACTCCCCTGAAGGCCCGTGTCTACGACTCGTCGTGGAACTGGGCTCGTCAAGATGCTCTCACCATGTACTTCGACATCATTTTCGGTCGTCTGCAAGCTGTTGACCGAGAAATCGTCAGCCAGTGTATCCGAATCATGAACCGCTCCAACCCTCTTCTCCTCGACTTCATGCAATACCACATCGACAACTGCCCTACCGAGCGCGGCGAGACATACAAGCTTGCGAAGGAATTGGGACAGCAGCTTCTTGAGAACTGCAAAGATGTTCTTGGTGTTGCACCAGTGTACAAGGATGTTGCAGTCCCAACCGCTCCCCACACCAGCATTGATGCGCGAGGAAAGCTTGACTACGCCGAGGTTCCTCGCGCCAGTGTCCGCAAACTTGAGCACTACGTCCGTGAAATGGCCGATGGTGGTAAGATCTCCGAGTACGGCAACCGTACCAAGGTTCAGAACGATCTCAGCCGTATCTACAAGCTCATTCGTCAGCAACACAAGCTCTCGAAGTCCTCTCAGCTCCAAATCAAGCAATTGTACGCTGATGTCATCCGTTCTTTGGCCATGAGCGAGGGTCAGATCATGCCCAAGGAGAATGGCAATGGCAAAGCTAATGGAGCTGGCAAGAAGAATGGGCTCAAGGCCAATGGCCACACCAGACCCGGAAAAGTCGAGACTATTCCTTTCCTTCATCTCAAGCGCAAGGACGAGCATGGCTGGGAGTACAGCAAGAAGCTTACTGGTCTTTACCTTGAAGGTCTTGAGCAAGCTGCCAGTGCTGGTGTCACTTTCCAGGGCAAGAACGCTCTCATGACTGGTGCTGGTGCTGGTTCCATTGGTGCTGAGGTCTTGCAAGGTCTCATCAGCGGTGGTGCCAAGGTGGTTGTTACTACCAGTCGATTCTCGCGAGAGGTCACTGAGTACTACCAGGCCATGTACGCTCGCTACGGATCTCGTGGCTCGCAACTCATCGTTGTCCCATTCAACCAGGGTAGCAAGCAGGATGTGGAGGCTTTGGTTGAGTACATCTACGACCCCAAGAAGGGTCTTGGATGGGATCTTGACTACATTGTGCCATTTGCTGCCATCCCTGAGAATGGACGTGAGATCGACAGCATTGACTCCAAGTCTGAGCTTGCTCACCGTATCATGTTGACCAACCTTCTCCGCCTCCTCGGATGCGTCAAGTCGCAAAAGCTTGAGCGTGGTTTCGAGACCCGACCTGCTCAAGTTGTTCTCCCACTTTCGCCCAACCACGGTACTTTCGGTAACGATGGTCTCTACTCTGAGTCCAAGTTGGCTCTTGAGACTCTCTTCAACAGGTGGCACTCTGAGAGCTGGGGTAACTTCCTCACCATTTGCGGTGCTGTCATTGGTTGGACTCGTGGTACAGGTCTTATGGCTGGTAACAACGTGGTTGCAGAGGGTGTTGAGGCCTACGGTGTCAGGACATTCTCTCAGCAAGAGATGGCTTTCAACTTGTTGGGTCTCATGTCGCCTACCATCGTCAACTTGTGCCAGTCTGAGCCAGTCTTTGCTGATCTGAACGGTGGTCTTCAATTCATTCCTAACCTGAAAGATTTGATGACCAAGCTCCGAAAGGACATCATGGAGACTAGCGAGGTTCGCCAAGCTGTCACCAAGGAGACTGCAATTGAGAACAAGATCATCAATGGTGAGGACAGCGAAGCTCTCTACAAGAAGGTTACCGTTGAGCCTCGTGCAAACATCAAGTTCGACTTCCCTACTCTGCCAGACTGGAAGACCGAGGTTGAGCCTTTGAACGAGAACCTCAAGGGTATGGTTGATCTTGAGAAGGTCGTTGTCGTCACTGGTTTCGCTGAAGTTGGACCTTGGGGTAACTCCCGAACTCGCTGGGAGATGGAAGCTTATGGTGAATTCTCTCTCGAGGGTTGTGTTGAGATGGCCTGGATCATGGGTCTTATCAAGAATCACAACGGTCCCATCAAGGGTCAGCAATACGCTGGCTGGGTTGATGCCAAGACTGGTGAGCCCGTTGATGACAAGGACGTGAAGCCAAAGTACGAGAAGTACATTCTCGAGCACTCCGGTATCCGTCTCATCGAGCCTGAGCTCTTCAAGGGATACGACCCCAACAAGAAGCAACTTCTCCAGGAGGTTGTTATCGAGGAGGACTTGGAGCCTTTCGAGTCTTCCAAGGAGACTGCTGAGGAGTTCAAGCGTGAGCACGGCGATCACGTTGAGATCTTCGAGATTCCTGAGTCGGGTGAATACACGGTGCGCATGAAGAAGGGTGCAACTTTGATGATTCCCAAGGCATTGAAGTTCGACCGTCTCGTTGCTGGTCAGATCCCAACTGGCTGGGATGCCAAGAAGTACGGTATTCCCGACGACATCATCTCTCAAGTCGATCCTGTAACCCTCTTCGTCTTGGTCTGCACTGTGGAGTCGCTTTTGGCATCTGGTATCACCGATCCTTACGAGTTCTACAAGTACGTCCACATCTCTGAAGTCGGTAACTGCGTCGGTTCCGGTATTGGTGGTACCTCTGCTCTGAGAGGGATGTACAAGGACCGCTACCTTGATAGACCACTGCAGAAGGATATACTGCAAGAATCCTTCATCAACACTATGAGTGCTTGGGTCAACATGTTGTTGCTCTCCTCGACTGGTCCTATCAAGACTCCAGTCGGTGCTTGCGCTACTGCTGTTGAGTCTATCGACATTGGTTACGAGACTATTCTCGAGGGCAAGGCTCGTGTCTGCTTGGTTGGTGGTTTCGATGACTTCCAAGAGGAGGGTTCATACGAATTCGCCAACATGAAGGCTACCAGCAATGCTGTTGATGAATTCGAGCACGGCCGTACACCAAAGGAGATGTCGCGTCCTACCACTACTACCCGAAACGGTTTCATGGAGTCCCAGGGTTGCGGTATCCAAGTCATCATGACTGCCAAGCTTGCTCTTGAGATGGGTGTTCCAATCTACGGTATCCTGGCTTTGACCACCACTGCCACCGACAAGATCGGCCGTTCCGTGCCCGCTCCTGGCCAAGGTATTCTCACCACTGCCCGCGAAAACCCTGGCAAGTTCCCATCGCCACTTCTTGACATCAAGTACCGTCGCCGCCAAGTCGAGCTTCGCAAGAAGCAGATCAAGCAATGGCAAGAATCGGAGCTCGAGTACCTGCACGAGGAGGTTTCCGCCATGAAGGCTCAAGGTGCCGACTTCAACGAGACCGAGTACGCTGAGGAGCGTGCCAAGCACATCGAGGCTGAGGCAGCTCGTCAAGAACGTGAAGTCCTCAACAGCCTCGGCAACACCTTCTGGAAGAAAGACTCCACAATCGCACCTCTCCGCGGCGCTCTTGCCACCTGGGGTCTCACAATCGACGACCTGGGCGTTGCATCTTTCCACGGCACATCCACCGTCGCTAACGACAAGAACGAGTCGAAGACCATCTGCCAACAACTGCAACACCTCGGCCGCAAGAAGGGTAACGCCGTGTTGGGTATCTTCCAGAAATACCTCACCGGCCACCCCAAGGGTGCCGCCGGCGCATGGATGTTCAACGGCTGCCTACAAGTCCTCAACAGCGGCCTCGTGCCCGGTAACCGCAACGCCGACAACGTCGACGCGATCATGGAGCAATTCGACTACATCGTGTACCCATCCAAATCCATCCAAACCGACGGCATCAAAGCCTTCTCGGTCACCTCTTTCGGTTTCGGCCAGAAGGGTGCGCAGGCGATTGGTATCCATCCCAAGTATCTGTACGCTACGCTGGATCATGCTACCTTTGCAACCTACAAGAGCAAAGTGGAGCAGCGCCAGAAGAAGGCTTACAGGTATTTCCACAATGGTCTGATCAATAATAGTCTGTTTGTGGCGAAGAACGATCCGCCGTATAAGGAGGAGCAGATGCATGGCGTGTTCTTGAATCCAGATGCGAGGGTGAGCGTGGACAAGAAGACGAATAGCTTGATGTATCCTGTCACGGCCCCCAAACCCGATGCCAAGCAGAGCGCAAAGAAAGAACAAACGCGCCAAATGGTCGAGTCGCTCGCTAAGGCTGCTGCGACACCGACAAATCGCGTAGGTGTTGATGTGGAAGATATTGCGGCGGTCAATGTCGAGAATGACACTTTCCTGGAACGCAACTTTACGGAAAGCGAGAGGGCGTACTGCCAGAAGGCTGCCAGCCCGCAGAGTTCATACGCGGGAAGGTGGAGTGCGAAGGAGGCGGTTTTTAAGAGCTTGGGGGTTAGTAGTAAGGGGGCGGGGAGTCCGATGAGGGATATTGAGATTGGGAGTGATGAGAAGGGCGCGCCTGTTGTGCTTGTGAGTACTTTCCGATGAGACCCCTGGCGGGGGAGATGAAGTGAATGAATGCTGACCAGTGATAATAGTTACATGGCGATGCGGCTGCGGCGGCTAAACAGGCGGGTGTGAAGGAGATTACGGTTTCGATCTCGCATTCGGAGAGTCAGGCTATTGCTATTGCTGTTTCTAGCTTCTAGATGACAGTATGGGTTTCTTGTACAGTCGCGATGGATGCATGCTTGCTTCCCCTAATGAATTTTACTGTGTTTCCGTTGCGTCTTCGTGGTCTATCCTTCGCGGGTATTGGCGGTGTTTGCGTGCATGCTTGCTTTCTTCTGTTTTTGTTGCGCTTGCTTGCTAGACTGGGGATGGAAGAGGAAGGGACCTAGAGTGAGTACTGTGTAAGTACTGTGTAGGTACCGTGTACAGACAAAAATATATGCTGGAGGCCGATACGAAGGGCTGTGATGGTGGATGACTGCAGATGCGGGGGGTTTTTGTAGCATAGGCTTACAGGTGGCAAGTACGGTTATGCAAGTTCATGGTTTGCATCATGTAGAGTAGTAGTCAACAGAGTGAGAATGGAGATGTTCATATTTTATTTAGGTAGAGTTCGTCGGTTTATGTGCAACTGCCTTGTCACGCACTCTTCCCTCGTCCATATTTTGCGGCCGGTAAGTTGTAAACTTGATTCGCAGTCTCAAGCAGCATACTACCAGCACACAAGCAGTGGATAAAGATGGTAGTGGGGATGTGCTGTCGGGTTGCGGGAATGTGGGGAGCTTGGGATGCATGGGAGATGGGAGGTGTTGATGATTGGTGGCGGATTATTGAATCTTGGGGAGTGGGAAGAGGGAGAGGGGGGGGAGGGATGGATTGTGTGGACAACTTGAAGAGACTATGAATTGAGGTGTTTGGGAGCAAAGAATGATGAGGGAGGATAGTGGGGGCAAGACAAGCGGGAGCAGGCTGTGAGGAGTGGAGCTGGATGGCGGTGCGTGGGAGAGACTGCTCGACTGACTGTGTGGGGTGTCAGGGTAGATCGTCGTCCTCACAGGGCCTGGGTATTCTGGGACTTGGTCGGACGACGATGAGACATACTATACGCACTACGCACGCATCACGCTCTGGATAGCTGCAGCCCTCTTTTTTCGTTTTCCATTCTAAAAAAAAAACGGAAAACAAAAAAAGAATTGTGCAAAAAAGACAAAAAGATGCGACCCAGCGTTTGACCCTGTCACGATTTTGGGATCTCTAGTACGTGATGTTCTGCCACCCAAGAAGGGGGCACCGCGCTTCACCGTACTACGGTACATAGGGGGGATCCAGCAATCCCGGGTCTTACCCGCTACACTAAGTGAGCCGGGCGTGATTTGATGTTGGATGGTGGGCGATTTGTGTTGATATGGTGTTTGGCGAGAACGATGCGTCAACGTGATTGTCATGTGATTTGTGCTTTGTGATGTCTGTGATGTTTGTGCGCAAGATGTGGATGGAAGATGTCGATGGATAGACGGTATTCAAAGACTCTCCAACTGCTCGTGTTTTCGCAACTGACCTTACCGTACTTTATCTTGCTGTCGGATACTGCGACGGTAAAGCCATTCTTCAGGGTACGGGAAACTTATTTGTATTTAATTTAATTTGAGATAATATTTTATGAGTTTATTTATTTTAAATGGATTGAGATAAAGTTAAATTTATATAATAATTGAGATATTTGAGATAGAGAGTCAGGCCATAAGGCATAGGTACCGGACCATTTATTTTTTGATGTGATGGTACAAAAATCCCTTGACTCTGATTTTTGACACCGATTTAATGACCTACCAATGCGGCCTATATATTAATTTGGACCACCGGCAGGCCAATTTACGCGCTGGAATATCCGATGCCGTTTTTCTTTGTGAAAATTTTGTATTTTGGTATTAAAATTCCTTTAAATGCTTAATTACCTGTTTTTTTCCTTTTTCTTTCCTTTTTTTATACCCAGCTAATATTTATATTAATTTTTTATATTTTTAAAAACTCTTTTTTATTTTATTTTAAGTAATATTTATTTCAATTTTAACCAATACTATTTTCTATTAATTTTAAAGTTATTTATTTTGAGTTTTCGAATTTTTCCAATTTTTAATTGCTTTTCCAATTTTTCCAATTTGTATTTTATTTGTATTTTATAATGATTTTATTATTAAATAAATAATGGGTGTTTTTTAAAAGGCTTATAATGCTTTAAAAAATAAAACGTCTTGGAAATCCCTTTTATTTGCATGCTATTTATATTTAAAAAAGCTGCTAAGGCGTATTTAAAAATGGTTTATAATATTAGGATTTTTTTAATATTAATTTAAAGCTTAGAATTTTTGGGAATATTTAGTATTATTATAGGAATTATTATAAAGGGAGTTTTACTAGCCAAATTAAAAAGGATTGCTAAAGAAAAGCTTAAAAGGCTAAGAAAATCGGAGAGTTTAAGCTGCCGTTTTTAAAAGCTTTTTTAAAAATTAAGAATATAAAGGAAATTTAAAAGAAATTTCGTAAGCTTTGAATAGCGTTTGTAATTGAGAATAACCTTTTATATTATATGGTTTGTATTTAAATTTGGAAACAAATTTAATAAATTATTTTTATTTTTTATTTTTTAAAATAATTAGCTATTTATTTTTATTTGCAAATTAAAATATTCTTAAACTATAAAATTAAATATATTGTCACGGTACTAATTTGCCTTAATGCCTTAATGCCTTAGGCACGCATATGCCCAGTATATAACCCCGGCATCTTTTAGCGCTATAAACCCTTAAAAGGATTTTTATAGTTTTACCCGGCTAAAAAGCTTTTTTTCCAATTTATAATTTTTTTTTTTTTTTAATTTTTGCTTGCAATCCTTCCTCCGCGCTATAATAGTTTATAAGCCTTTTTTATTAATCGATTTAAAAATCCTGATTTTTAAATGGCTTTAATTTTTGCAAATCCGAATACAATCTCTTATTTTATAATAATAGCGTATTATATAACCCCAACTCTAATCCCGAATTTTAACAATTTTATTAGCTTTAATTTTATTAATATAATTTATATAAATCTGCTTTTATTAAATCCAGCCTTGCTTTTATATTTAATTTAAAATTCTAAAATTTTAATTATTATTAATATTATAAATAATACCGCAAATTATATAGCAGCTACTATTATTATTTTGCGGAAATTTTATTTTTACCTTATTTAAGCTATTAAATAAATTGGTAAAATAGTGTTATTATTAATTAATATAATTAATTTAATAATAATATTAATACTATTATTTTTAAATATATATAATTTAATAATTTGAAATTTGAAATTTTTTAATTTGCAAGAAAATTTAATTATATATATTTATTTACTAATAATTAAAAGTTAACAAAAACTTTATTATTATTATTTTTTAAACTTTTATTAATAATACAATAAAGAAATTAATAATTAAATTAATATTAAAATCGTTTTATATTGCAAAAAATTTTAAAATAATTTCTTTAATACATTTTTTTTTTAATTTTTTTTTAAATTTTTTTTATAATTTTATATTTTTAAATTATATAAAAAAAGCAGATTTTTTAATTAATTTTAAATATGTTTTAAAAATTAAAAAAATAGAAATTAGACTATTTAAATTAATAATTTTATTAATAATTTTAATGGCTATTTGCAATATAATTTTATTTATTTCATTTAATAAATTAATTTTTATAATATTAAATATATAATAAAGAAAAATATAATAATATTTAATTTTGCCAATATTTTAATAAATTTTAATTGGGATTTTTTTTATTATAATTTTTATTATTTTAGCGTTTTAATAAAATTTTTTGCTAGTAAATTTTTGGCTAATATTATAAATAATTTAATTAAATAAATTTTAATAAATATTAATTTAATAAATTTTAATAGCTTTTTAAATATTAATAGCTTTTTTGAATTTAATAAATTAAATTGCTTAAAAGCCAATAGCCAAATTAATAATATAAATTATTTTTTATTTTTCAATAATTATTAAATTAATTAGAATTTTATAATTAAATTTATAATTATTATAAATTTGAAATTTAAATTAATTCAATATTAAATTATTTATTTAATATTGGTAATAATATTTAATAATTTTTTTTTAATTTTTTTTTTAATTTTTTTATTAATTTTTTGCAAAAATTGCTTTATTTTTAAAATTAAATTATATTTAATACGGCAATATAATTTCCAAAATTTAAATTTAATTATTTATAATTTTAAATTTTTTTTTAAATTTTTAATATTAATAGAGATTTTTTAAAAATAATATCATTTTAATATATTAGAAAAATTGGAATTAAATAAAAAATATAGGTAATTTTATTTGCAAATAATTAGAATGTTATAAAAACTATATTTAAAAATATTTAATTAATTTATATTATTAATATATAGCAAAAATAATATTTTAATTTTAATAATATAAAAAAAAAATATATTAGCAATATTAATAAAATAGCAATTTCTTTTGCCAAATTAAATATAGTATTTTTTTATATAAAATTTATTAAATATTAAATTGAAAAGGATTTGCTATAAAATTAAAAATTGCTTATATTTTATAAAAAATATATTAATTGCTTTAATATTAGGGAAAATATTTTAAAATATTTTAAAATATTTATTAAATATATTTTAATTAAAAAGTAAATATATTGGCCGGATTTTTAAAATTTATATTAATTATTATATATAAAATTTAATTATTTTAAAATATAAATAGCATTTTTTATAATTAAATAATAGATTTATTATTTAGAATATTGCTAATATTTATATAATAAAATGCATTAGAAATTGGGCTATTTAATATATTTATTTTATTTTTGATATTTATTTTAAATTTAAATTTAATTGTAAAGTTTTTAATATTAAAAATTTTAATAATTTATTAAATAAATAAAGCTTAAAAATTTTTAATACTATTTTTAATTTTAAATAAAAATTTGCTTTTATATTAAATAAAATAAAAAAAATTGCAAATATAAATTTAATTTGCAAATTTAATTATATTTTTTTATTTTTATTACTTTATTTTATAGCGATTTTTATTTTTATAATTTTTTAAATAATAATTAAAAATTTTATATATATAATATTTTTAAATATAATATTTAATGCTTTTAAAAAAAATTATTATTTAAATTTGCAATATTTGATATTAATATAATATTAATTATATTTTTTAAAATTATAAATATAAATATAATTTGCAATATTTATATGGATTTTAATGCTAAAAATTTTAAAATTTTTAATTGGTTTGGAAATTGCAAATTTATATTTTTTTATATTTAAATAAATATTAATAAATTTTATTTAAAAGCTTTTTTTTATTATAATTAATATTAAAGCCAATATAAATAATAAATATTTTAACTTAAAACTAAAATAATAAATTAGGAATTTGCTTTTATTTTTTTTAAATTTAAAAATATTATATAAATAGAAATTTTGCTATATAATAATATATTTTTACTAATTGGCTTTAATTTTAAAATATTTTTTAAATTTTAAAATAATATTTTAATATAAAAATATGTTTTTTATAATTTTATATAAATAAAATTAAAGCGCTTTATTTTTTAATATAATAGCAAAGCCTTAAGAATTCTTTTTTGCAAAAACATTAATATTTTAATAATTGGTAATATAAATTTTTAATTTTTAATCTAAAATATTTATAAATTTATTTTTAAATTTGGCAAAATTATTTATATAGAATTTTGCAAAATTATTAAATTATTTAAAAATATTTTTATTTGCTTGCATTATAAAAATAAATATTATAGCTAAAAAATTGCAAATTAATAATAATAATATTTAATTAAATTAAATATAAATATTATATAATATTTTATAAATTTGCTAATTATATAAAACTTAAATTAAAATATTTATTAATTATTATTAATAATAATTAAATTGCTAATTTAATTTATAGAAATTTTAATTAAAATTTAAATAAAATTTTAAAAATTAATTATATTAAAAAAATAATATAAATTGCAATATTTATAATATTTAATTTAACTGCTAAATATTTTAGGCTTTTAAAATTTTAGCAAATTTATTTTTAATATTTTATAATAATAAATTGGCATTTGTATTATTATTAGCATTGCAAATAAATATTTATATTTATATATTTAAAAATTAATTTATTTTTAAAGCAATATTAAAATTTTAAAAACCAAAATTTATTAATACGCTAATTTTATTATTAATATTTATTATATTTGCAAAACAAAACTAAAATTTTTATTTAAAATAATATAATTATAAGTAAAAATTTTTAAAATTTTTAAAATTTAGAGTTTTTTTAATATTTTATATATTAATTGTATTTTTAATAAATAAAATTTTTTATTTAATTTTATATTTTTTAATTTGATTATTAATTAAAATAGTATTTTTAAAATAATTGCAATAATTATAAAAATATTAAAAAATTAAAAAATATTATAAAAAGATTTAATATAAATTCTTTTTTAGCAAAAAAAAGCAAAGCGGCTAAAAAATTAAAAAAGAAATTTGGCAAATAGCGCAATAATTTATTTATAAAAATAAATATTAAATTTATTTGAAATTTTTTTATAAATAAATTTTTAATTAAAAAATTAAATTTTATTTTAAATTTTAAAAAAAATAGCAGCAATTGCAATAGAAATTTAATTTTATTAATTTAAAATATTAAAATTAATAATAATATATTTTTTAATTTATTTAGCATATTTGGTTTTTTTAATGATTAATTTTGCAAATAAAAAAATATTTAAAATTATAAAAATTAAATTAGTTTTAAATTTAAAATTATAAATATTAAAAATTATATTTAAAAATTAAATAAATAAAATAAAAAATAAAAAATAATTAAATATTAAAGCAAGCATAATAATAATAAATTTATTATTATTATTGCAAATATTAAAAAACAAATTAAAAAATAATTTATTATAATTTTTATTTTTGTTTTTTTTTAAATTATTTATATAGCAATTTTTTTAAAAAAAATTAAATTTTTTAAAATTGGAAAATTGATATCTAAAAACTATTCTTAAAATTATTGCAATTTAAATTTTTAAATAAATTATTATTAGCCTGATTTTTATTTTTTAAATGTTTTTAAATTTTTTATTAAATAATATTATTAATTAAGCAAATATTTGCAAAGATTTTAAAAAATATAAAATTAAAATTGCCAAAAAAGACAGGCTTGCTATTTTTATTAAAATTAAATTTTTTTAAATTTAAATTTAATATAATAAAAGTTAAAAATAAAAAAAAATAAATTTAAAAATAAAAGAAATAAAAATTTAATAGGATTTTAATTTAAATAATTTAATTTAGACTATTTTATAATTTAATGGAAATATTTTTAAAAGGAAATATATAATAAACGCAAATTCAGCTCTTAAAAGTATATTTAAATTAATAAAATTAATTTAAAAAGGTTTTTTTAAAAAAAATCATTTTTTTTACAAATTTATTTAAAATATAGTTTTAAATAAATAATAAAAAAAAAATAGTATTTGCAATTTAAAATAGGCAGGTTTTTTTAAAATGGTTTTAGCCAATTTGTATTTCTTAATAAAGAAAATATTAATTAGTATTAAATTTATTATAGTATAAATAAAAAAAATATATATTTAAATAATAAAAAATAAAAAATTGGTTAATTAATAATTAAAAATAAAAAAATAAAGAGCTTTTCAAATTATATACCCTTTATTTTGCAAGGGTAGTTGCCAAAGGGACGTCGGACCGCTAAACGGTCCGATCCTACGTAGCCACCACCATGTTATGGAGTGGTTCCGACAATAGCTATTAAATTTTAAATTACTAGATTTTTAATTTAAAAAACCTTTAAAAAAATTTAGTTAGCTATTTATTTAGATTGAATTAATATTTATTAAGGCCCATTAAATAAAATAGTTTATAATATTAAATTTAAATTTATTAGCAATAAATTTATAATTAAAAATGGCTTATTTGGTATTAAAATAAAAGCTGTTTTAATAAAAGCCTATTATTTAATTAAGAAAAATAAAAAAATTTATATAATGGTTAAAAAAAATTATAATATTATAAAAATAAAGCTTTCAAAGCTTTTTAAAAAAAAATTAAATAGCTATTAAAATAATAAATAATATAGCTGGTTTTAATAATTTAATACTTATATTTTTAATATTTAAAATATATTTAAAAATTATTAAAAATTTTATATTTTCCTTTTTTATAATTAAAAAAGCTAAAATTATTAAAAAAGCTAAAATTATTAAAAAAGCTATAGCTAAAATTAGAAAATTATATGCCTAGCGTATTTTTTTAAATGCCCTATTTATATATAATAGCCCAAATATTTTAAAAATATTAATTATAGCGCTTTAATTTAAAGGGATTGATAAATCGACACTCGAATTTTTAAAATCTAGACCGCTAAACCCAACTAGGAAGGCGCCGGGGTTTATCCGGGCTTTTCAAAAAAAATCGAAATCCGGTCGACGTGCGACAAAACAAGGCTGACCAAAAAAATCATTCACCGGAGTCAGGAAAATATAAATAACTTGACCCTATAAATAGCTATTCAAATAGCTGAAAATGCTATTAATAAAGTAAATTTATCTTTATTATTTAAATCTAAAATTATTATCATGGCTATTTATAGGGCAAAGTTATTCATATTATCCTGACTTTGACCGATGATTTTTTAGCAAATTGATTAAAATCATCGGTTAAAGTCAGGGAAACATGAATAATTTTGCCTTATAAATAGCTATTCAAACCGTTGAAAATGATATAAAAAGCCCTAATTGAGTTTTATTTGGCTATTCAAAGTTTGGGTTTCAAGCCCTAGAATTAATTAGAATTAAATGCTTTAATTCAAAGCTCCAAATGACAATTTTGGTGGTGGTGGCCCGTGCGCCACTACCATGGTTTTGTTGCACGTCGACCGGATTTCGATTTTTTTTAAAAAAATTTGCCACGGCCCGGGTAAACCCCGGGCCGTTCCCAATTGGGTTTAGCGGTGTAGATTTCAAAACTTCGAGTGTCGATTTATCAATTCCCTAATTTAAAGCCTAAATATATAAAAAAAATAAAAAATAAAAAAAATTATACCCTATATTAAAAATTAAAAAAAAGATTATTTTTCTGGATTTTCCTGGTAAATTAGCTAAATTTAAAAGCATTTTAATAAAATTTTATAATAAGAATTTGAAAAATCCTAATAATAATGGATTTGCATTAAAAGATTGGAATTTTAAAAACAATAAAAAAGCTGGAAATTTAGCCTTTAATTTTAAACCAGATTTAAAATTAATTTAAAATAATTTAGCAATTCCCCAAATATTTATTTTTTAGCCATTTGCAATTTCAAAAATAGCCAAAAAAAAAGAAAAACCAAAAGAAAATAGCATTTGCATTTAAAAACTAAGAATTCCTAAAAAAAAAAATCACTAAAGGCCAGGCTAATAAATAGGAAATTAAATGCTAAAAGCTTTTTTTCTAAGGCTGTAAATACTAAATTTAATATATAAGGATTTTTTATAAAATTATAGCAGCTAATTAAAAAAGCTAAATAAACCATTATTTATTATAAAAATATTAATATTTATTTATTTATAATTATTTATAATTTAATAATATTATAAATATGTTTTTTAGCAAAAACACAATTAATAAAAAATTAATTTTTAAGTTTTTTAAAAAAAGCAAAATTTAGGCTTTTGAAAAACCATTTAAAAAATTAAATTAAAAGAAAATTAAAAAATTATTTAATATAGAAATATTTAAATTTATTTAAAAGAATAATAATATTAAAAAAAGAATTTTTTAAACTAGAATAATTGTCGGAACCATTATAATACCATGTTGGTGTTGGGGGTGCGTAGCTTTGGACCGCTTAACGGTCCGACGTTCCTTTGGCAATTACCCCTGCAGGATAAAGGGTATATAGCTTGAAAAGCTTTTTATTTTTTTATTTTTAATTATTAATTAATTATTTATTTATTATTCTATATTTAAATATATATTTTTTTATTTATATTATAATAAATTCAATATTAATTAATATTTTCTTTATTAAAAAATACAAATTGGCTAAGACTATTTTAAAAAAATCTGCCCGCTTTAAATTGCAAATGCTAATTTTCCCTTATTATTTATTTATTGCTTGCGTATTAAATAAATTTGTAAAAAAAGAAAAATCTTTTTAAAAAAGAATTCTTTAAATTAATTTTATTGGTTTAAATATGCTTTTAATAGCTAAATTTATATTTATTATATATTTTTTAAAAATATTTTTATTAAATTATGAAATAATTAAAATTAAATTATTTAAATTAAAATTCTATTAAATTTTTATTTTTTTTATTTTTAAATTTATTTTTTTTTATTTTTACCTTTTATTATATTAAATTTAAATTTAAAAAAAAATAATTTTAATAAACATAGCAAGCCTGTCTTTTTTGGCAATTTTAATTTTATATTTTTTAAAATTTTTGCAAATTTTTGCTTAATTAATAATATTATTTAATAAAAAATTTAAAAACATTTAAAAAATAAAAATCAGGCTAATAATAATTTATTTAAAAATTTAAATTGCAATAATTTTAAGAATAGTTTTTAGATATCAATTTTCCAATTTTAAAAAATTTAATTTTTTTTTAAAAAATTGCTATATAAATAATTTAAAAAAAACAAAAATAAAAATTATAATAAATTATTTTTTAATTTGTTTTTTAATATTTGCAATAATAATAATAAATTTATTATTATTATATTTGCTTTAATATTTAATTATTTTATATCTTTTATTTTATTTATTTAATTTTTAAATATAATTTTTAATATTTATAATTTTAAATTTAAAAATAATTTAATTTTTATAATTTTAAATATTTTTTTATTTGCAAAATTAATCATTAAAAAAACCAAATATGCTAAATAAATTAAAAAATATATTATTATTAATTTTAATATTTTAAATTAATAAAATTAAATTTCTATTGCAATTGCTGCTATTTTTTTAAAAATTTAAAATAAAATTTAATTTTTTAATTAAAAGTTTATTTATAAAAAATTTTAAAATAAATTTAATATTTATTTTTATAAATAAATTATTGCGCTATTTGCCAAATTTCTTTTTTAATTTTTTAGCCGCTTTGCTTTTTTTTTGCTAAAAAAGAATTTATATTAAATTTTTTTATAATATTTTTTTAATTTTTTAATATTTTTATAATTATTGCAATTATTTTAAAAATACTATTTTAATTAATAAGCAAATTAAAAAAAAAAAAATTAAATAAAAAACTTTATTTGCTAAAATTGCAATTAATATATAAAATATTAAAAAAACGCTAAATTTAAAATTTTTAAAATTTTTTATTTGCAATTATATTATTTTAAATAAAGATTTTAATTTTTTTTTATAAATATAATAAATACTAATAATAAAATTAACGTATTAATAAATTTCAATTTTTAAAATTTTAATATTATTTTAAAAATAAATTAATTTTTAAATATATAAATACAAATATTTATTTGCAATATTAATAATAATATAAATGCTAATTTGCTATTATAAAATATTAAAAATAAATCCCCAAAATTCCAAAAGCTCAAAATATTTAGCAATTAAGCCAAATATTATAAATATTGCAATTTATATTATTTTTTTAATATAATTAATTTTTAAAATTTTATTTAAATTTTAATTAAAATTTCTATAAATTAAATTAGCAATTTAATTATTATTAATAATAATTAATAAATATTTTAATTTAAGTTTTATATAATTAGCAAATTTATAAAATATTATATAATATTTATATTTAATTTAATTAAATATTATTATTATTAATTTGCAATTTTTTAGCTATAATATTTATTTTTATAATGCAAGCAAATAAAAATATTTTTAAATAATTTAATAATTTTGCAAAGCTTTATATAAATAATTTTATTAAATTAAAACTTAAAAATTTATATTGCCAATTGCCACAATATTGATTTTTTTGCAATTCTTTTTTAAAATTTTATTATTATATTAAAAAATAAAGCATTTTAATTTTATTTATATAAAATTATAAAAAATGTATTTTTATATTAAAATATTTTTTTAAAATTTAAAAAATATTTTAAAATTAAAGCGAATTAGTAAAAATATATTATTATATAGCAGAATTTCTATTTATACAATATTTTTAAATTTTTAAAAAAAACAAATTTTTAATTTATTATTTTTAATTTCTTTCTTTTAAAATATTTATTATTTATATTAATTTTAATATTAATTATAATAAAAAAAAAGCCTTTAAATAAAGCTTATTAATATTTATTTAAATATAAAAAAATATAAATTTATAATTTTCAAACTAGCTAGAATTTTTAAAGTTTTTAGCATTAAAATCCATATAAATATTGCAAATTATATCCAAATATATAATTTTAAAAAATATAATTAATATTATATTAATAGCAAATATTGCAAATTTAAATAATAGAAATCTTTTAAAAATATTATATATTATATTTAAAAATATTATATATATAGAATTTTTGGCTATTATTTAAAAAACTATAAAAATAAAAATTATTATAAAATAAAGCAATAAAAATAAAGAAATGCAATTAAATTTGCAAATTAAATTTATATTTGCAAAGCCTATTATTTTTTATTTATTTAATATAAAAATAAATTTTTATTTAAAATTAAAATTAAAGTTTTATTTAAAATTAAAAATAATATTAAAAAATTCCAAACTTTATTTATTTAATAGGCTATTAAAGCCTTTAATATTAAAAATTTTGCAATTAAAATTAAAATTAAAATAAATATTAAAAGCAAAATAAATATATTGGATAATTTAATTTTTAATATATTTTATTATATAAATATTAGCAATATTTTAAATAATAAATTTGCTATTTAATTATAAAAAATATTATTTATATTTTAAAATAATTAAATTTTATATATAGTAATTAATATAGATTTTAAAAATCCAATTAATATATTTATTTTTTAATTAAAATATATTTAATAAGTATTTTAAAGTATTTTTTCCAATATTAAAGCAATTGATATATTTTTTATAAAATATAAATAATTTTTAGCCCTATAATAAATTTCTTTTAATATAATATTTAATAAACTTTATATAAAAAAATATTATATTTAATTTGAAAAGAATAATTGCTATTTTATTAATATTGCTAATATTTCTATTCTATTTAAATTTTTTTTTTATTATTAAAGCAAAAATACTAATTTTGCTATATATTAATAATATAAATTAATTAAATATTTAATTTAATAATATTAAAAATATTTTTAAATATAGCTTTTATAAAATTTTAATTATATATAAATAGAATTATTTATAGCTTTTATTTAATTGTAATTTTTTTAATATATTAAAATAATATTATTTTCTAAAAAGAATTATTAATATTAAAAATTTAAAAATAATTTTAAAGCTATAAATAATTAAATTTAAATTTTAAAAATTATATTGCTATATTAAATATAATTTAATTTTCAAAATAAAGCAATTTTTATAAAAAGCTAATAAGGAATTTAAAAAAAGAATTAAAAAAAATTGTTAAATATTGCTATTAATATTAAATAAATAATTTAATATTAAGCCAATTTAAATTTCAAATTTATAATGATTTCAAATTTAATTATAAAATTTTAATTAATTTAATAATTATTAGAAAATAAAAAATAATTTATATTATTAATTTAGCTATTGGCTTTTAGGCAATTTAATTTATTAAATTTAAAAAGGCAATTAATATTTGAAAAACTATTAAAATATATTAAATTAATATTTATTAATATTTATTTAATTAAATTATTTATAATATTGGCCAAAAACTTGCTAATAAAATTTCTTATTAAAATATTAAAATAATAGAAATTATAATAAACAAATTCCAATTAAAATTTATTAAAATATAAGCAAAATTCTTTTTTTTTATTGCGCATTTAATATTATAAAAGCTAATTTATTAAATGAAATAAATAAAATTATATTATAAATGGCTATTAAAATTATTAATAATATTGCTAATTTAAATAATCTAATTTTTAATTTTTTAATTTTTAAAATGTATTTAAAATTAATTAAAAAAATTGCTTTTTTTTATAATTTAAAAATATAAAATTATTTGCAAAACTATAAAAGAAATTAGAAAAAAATATATTAAATAAATTATTTTAGAAGTTTTTGCAATACAAAATAGCCCTAATATTAATTTAATTATTAATTTCTCTATTGCATTATTAATAAAGATTTGAAAAAAAAATAAAAAATAGCAAGGCTTTTATTAATCTTTAGCTATTAGCGAATAAATTTATATAATTGAATTCTTTTGCAAATTAAAAAAATTTAAATTTATAATTATTAAATTATATATATTTAAAAATAATAATATTAATAATATTATTAAATTAATTATTTTCATTAATAATAATAATAGCAATAATAATATTAATAATTCCGATTTTAATAATAAATTAATTTTAGCTATTTTAAATATAAAAAACAATAATAAAGCCTTATTTATATAAAAATTAAAAAAATAAATATTTTTTATATTAAAAATAAAATAGCCTAATAATAATAATTTTTTAATTAATAAATTTTAAAAATTAATAATTATATTTGCTAATAATAAAAAATTAATTAAATAAGGCTGCGAATAATTAAGAAAAAATTTTAAATTTAATAAATTAATTATTATAATTTCTATTGCTTTAAAATAATATAGCCAATTACGCAAGAAAACTTTATTAAATAATAAATTAAATAGCATTATTTAGAATTTTTGCAATTTTATAAATATTAATATTTTTTTTGCCAATTTAAAAACCTTTTAAAGCCAATTTATATTTTTTGGCAAATTGCTTAAAAAATTAATTATTTTCAATTTAAAAATTATATTAATTTTATTAAATATAAAAACGCTATATTAATTAGCTAATTTAATAGCTATTTATTAATTAAAAAATAAAATAATATTAAATTAGCTAAAAAATTATATAAAAAAAATCACTATTTTTAGCATATTATTGAAAGTATTTAATATTGCAAAAAGTAATAAATTATTAATTATAAAAGTTTTAAAATTTTAAAAATATAATTTTACAATTTATAATAGCAAATAAATTTTTAAAATTAAAAATAAAGGCATTAAAACCCTATATAAAAAATTCAAATTAATTGTTTAAAATTATAGCAATATTAAAAAAAAATTATATTTAATTTTTAATAATTTAAAATTTAAATTAATAGCTAATTATAGCTATAGCGCTATTGTTTTAAAAGAAAACAAATTATATATTTTGAAATTTTTTTATAATATTGCTAAATTAGAATTCTATTAATTTATTATTTATTTTAAATATTATTTAAATAATTTAATAATAAAAAATTTTATATATAATATTTGCTTTTTTATTATTATTTTTAAAAATTAATTTGCAGCCGTTGCTATATAAATAAATAATATTTTATATTTTGCAAATAATAAATAATCCAATTTAAAACAAATAAAATTGCAAAAAACTAATTTGAAAGCTAAATTAAAAATTTATTTAAAAATCGGACTTTTTTTTATAGCTGCTTAATATTAACATTTAATAAATAAAAATATTAAAAATTTAAATAAAATTATTAAATAATATATTAAAAATTTTAATATTGATTTTTATATAATAAATTTCCATTTTTTTATTATTAAACTATTTATATTTATTAATAAATTATTTGCCAGTTTTAAAAATTTAAATTTCCAGCTAGAATATTTATTAATTTTAGCGAATAAAAGAATATTTAAATATAATAAATGCTTTATTATTTAAAGCAATCTAATTTATTAAAACTTTATTAAAAGCAAAAAAATAATTAAAAGCGTATTGGCAAATAAAATTTTAATTATAATTTAAAAAGCAAATATAGCTATTGCAATTAATTTAATTTTAAAAATAATTATAAAAGAATTTGGCATTTTTCATATCCCAATTATTATTTATATAAATTTTCAATTTCTTTATAAATATTTAATTAAATTTGATATTATAATTAAAAAATAGTTTATAATTAATATACTTTATTTTTGCTAATTTTACAATTAGCAGGAATTTTAGAAAATTTAATAAATTAAAAAAAAAACAATAATTTTGCAAATATTATAATTAAAATAAATTGCAATAAGACTTTAAATTGCTTTATTAATTTTAATTATTTTGTTATATAAATAACAAAATAAATAAATTAAAAAACAATTTATATTATTTTATTATAATAAATTATTAGCAATCCGATTTTTTTATATGGACTTTTTATTTTCGATGTTTTTACGCTATTTTATTAGCTACCATTTATATATAGACAATTGTTTTTTTTAATTTCACTTGTTAAATTAAAAAGAGAATTGCCAGTATTGGAACCACTTTATAATATAATAGTGGCTATATAGGATCGGACCGTTTAGCGGTCCGACGTCCCCCTGGCAACTACCCCTGCAAAACGAAAAGTATATAGCTTAAAGAGCTCTCTATCTCTTCGTTCTTAACCATTAATTAACCAATTATTTACCCCCTATTATTTAAGTATACACTCCCTTATTCACACCACGGTGAATCCAACAGCTATATTTATTATATAAATAATTTATTTTTTATTTAGCTAAAATAAATTTGCAAATATTTTAGCATTAAAGCTAAAATTCTTTTTTATATTAAATTTCTAATATTAAAAGCAATATTTATTAATATATTTAATAGCAATGGCATTAAATTTTTTATTGGTAGCTATTATAATTTTTTAAAGCCTTTTAATAGCTAAATATTCCTATTTTCTATAAATTTAATAAAGCTTTAATATAATAAAATATTAAATAATATTTTATTTTTAAATATAAGGCTGGAAAATAAATAGAAATTATAAATAGCCTTATTTTTTAATTACAATTATGTTTTTTTACTTTAAATTATGTAATTTCTAATATTATTAAATATAATTTAATATTTATTTATATTTATTAAATATATTAAAAAAAAAAATTAACTATATTAAATAAAATTATTTTAAATAGTATAGGTATTTTGGCTATTTCCAATATTTTATTAGCTAAAAAAAAATTAAATTTAATTAATAATATATTTTCTAATATTAAATAAAGCTTCAAATTTAATATATTAAATAAAGCTTCAAATTTAATATAATAAATTTAAATGCTTTAAATTAAATTATACCAGTATTTAAAATTTTTATAGCCCTATTATTTAAAAAAATGCCTTAAAAAATGCCAAAAATATAATAGCTATTTATTAAAAAAATCTTATATATAAAAATTAAATTTTGCTTATATTTGAAATTAAATAATAAAATATAAATAAAAGCATAAATTATAGTTTAATCAGCTAATAATGCTATTATTTCCTTGCCGTTAATTAATTTATATTTAATAAAAAATAATATTATAGCAATTTTTTAGTATTTTTAAAATTTTTAAAATATATAAATATATTTATATTTAAATATTTAATTTCTTAAATTATATTTTTATTTAAAAACAAATTTTTTATATCCTTTATTTGGAAATATCAAATATTAAGCGGCGTAGGAAAATAATAATTGCTAATTAAAAAAAAAAAAAAAAAAAATATTTTTCTATATTAATAATTTCTTAATTTCAGCCAAATAACAATGGTATTTCCATTTAATGGCTGGCTGGTATTTTTTTTTAATTTGCCTTTTATTTAGCTTTGGCTTAAATTCTTTTAGCATTTATATGCTTAAGGTCTATTAATTAATATCCAATCTCCTTGCAAATATTGCAAGCCTTCTTATCCCTGCCCTTGCCAGGTTTTTTATTATATTCTTTTTTATTTTATTTATTATTATTCTTATATTTAAATCTATAAAATTTACGGTTATTATAATATTAAATATTTTTATTAAATTTATTAAATGCAAAAAATTAATAAATAAATAATTGCTAAAAATCCTAGCCTAAATAATAATAACTAGCCCTATTAGCTAATTTTATTTTATTTATAATTAAGATTTTTAATTAAAAATAAAAGCCTTTATATATTTGGGCAAAAAAATATAAGCTTATTTGCAATTTAAAAAACCAAAACAAATATTCTTGGCCTTATTTTTTATTAAATAATTAAATTGGTATTTTAATTTTATGCCTAGCTAAATTTTTTTAATTTTTTAAAATAAAAGCTTTAAGCATTAAATTTTTAATTTATTAAGATTTTTACCAATAATTTTATAATATTTTAAATTATTTCAAATTATATAATATTTTAATTTATTATTTTCCTTTTTAAATTTCTATTATATAATATAAATCAATATTTTAAAAAAAAGATTCTGATATTTAAATTTATTAAAATAATATATATTAATCTTGCCTTTTAATATATAATAAAAGGCTTTAAAATATTTAAAATTAAAAATTCCAGCTATTAAATATAATATATAAATTTTTTTAACTTTTTAAATAATAAAATTATATATTTGTTTGCTATATTTATATTTATCCTTATATATTTTGCCAAAATTTATAATCTTTTTAAATATAATTTCTTTTATTAATTTCTTATAAAAAATAATAACAATTTAATACTGGTATTAATTAAAAAATATTTATTATTTTGGAAATTATATAAAATATTAATTAGGAAATTAATTAAAAAATAATTAAAAAGCTTATATAAAATATTGGCCAATATAAGAATATTGGCCAAAATATTGCTAAAAATACTATAAAAAATATTGCTATAAAAATTGGCCTAAAATATTAAATTATCCAAAATATAAATTAAATTTTAAAATATAGACATTTTCAAAATATTAGCTAAATTAAATTTCAGGCTATTGGTTAAATAATAAAGATTGGCTTTGATTTTGGCTATTTTAAATATTTTAATTGCGTTTTTTATTATAATTTTAATTATAGCCTTAATTTCGTTTTTTATTATAGCCTTAATTATAGCTATAATTTTAACTATAACCATATTTTGCATTTTGGCTATATTTAACATCCTGGCTTAATTGGCTATATATATTATAATTTCCACCTTATTGCTTAAATTTGCTATTTTTTCCAAATTTGCCATTTTAATTATCCTGGCCATTTTAACCATTTTGGCCATTTTAATTATATTCTTTATATTGGCTATATTTTTTTTTAATTATAGCTAATATTTATTTAATTCTAGGCATTATATTCTAGCTTTTTTTAAATATTATAATAATTTTAACTATATTAGAAATATTGCTTACCCTAATCCGGTTCTTGGCCGGGATATACTATACCTGCGCTATTATATTATTTCTTTTAAAATTATATTAATATTAAAATCAATGCTGCTTGCTGCGCTATACCGGATGGCTGCTGGCCTGCAAGCAAGGCTGGCTATATAATAGCTAGGGTTATAATTTTTTAAATTGGGCTTGCTAAAAAAAAATTGCCGGCTAAAAAATACTATATAAATATTTATTTATCCTATATATTTAAATATTTTAGCAATTAGCAATATATTTAATTTTTGGCTATAAAATAAAAATAATTTTAAATACTAAAAAAAGCTGATTTCTAAAGCCTTGAAAAGCCTTTTTTATTTGGCTATATGCTTTAAATAAAATACTAAATATTTATGTTCTATCCTGGTATTTTTAATTTTTTAATTAAATTATTTATATTTAATTAATATAAAAATAATTGCTGCTAAAGCATTATTAAATTTTTTAATTTTTATTATATATTCTTTATTGCAATATATATTATTTTGTATTAGGAAATAATATAGCTTTTTGCGTAAAATTTTATTTATTTAAATAAATTATATTTATTTCCAGTTTTTAAAATTCTTTTTAAAATTTTTCCAAAAGTTTATATTATATTTATTTAATAGTTTAAATTTGGTTAAAATATAAAAAATATATACTATAATTTAAAAAGCTAATTACAAAGCTATATTTTTTTGCCTTTTAATTTTATAAGGCTTGGAATCTTTTGCAAAATGCTTGTATTTTTTAAGGATTATATTTTTTATATTATTTTTAAATTTATTTTTTAAAATTTATATATATTGCCTGGTTTTTATATTTCTCCTTTTATTTTTAAAAATGCTAAGGATATTTATATTAAAATTATTTATACTAATATTTTTTATTTTTAAAAAAGCGTTGCTAATTTTCGAGGGTATTGCCGTTTATAATATTTGCTAAGCTAAAGGCTTTAAAAACTTTAATAGCATACTCGTTTTTATTTATTTAAAATCGGGGTAGATAGGGATTTTTAAATAGGGTACGCAAATAGGAAAAAGCGCTATATAATTTGCATTGCTTATTAATTCAAATTTGGGTCTAGGGATTGCAAATTTAAATGGCGCAAATTTGAATAATAGCTATTAGCTAAAGCTATTTCAAATTGGATTTCTTATATAAATAAAAAAATCGGATTTAAAGCTTTTGCAATTTGTTATTTTTAAAATGCGTAATAAACGCATTTTTTAAACGCAATTTAAAATTCATATATTTGATTTACCTATATTAAAGCTAAAATAATATTTTTTAAAGCTTTGCAAAAAGCTAAATTTTAGGCAGTTTATTTGATTTAT
Source organism: Cyclaneusma minus (assembly GCA_037179335.1). Taxonomy (NCBI): domain Eukaryota; kingdom Fungi; phylum Ascomycota; class Leotiomycetes; order Marthamycetales; family Marthamycetaceae; genus Cyclaneusma; species Cyclaneusma minus. The sequence goes on from JAKZHN010000014.1 coordinate 948,502, forward strand.
TTTAATAAGCTAAAATAGCTGCGCAAAATTATTAGTATAAAAATAAAAGCTCGAGGCTTGCGGGTAGATTAGTTTTCTAAATTGTTTTTTTTATTTTTTGCAAATTTATATTTCTGGTTTTATTTGCAAAGCCATTTTCTATCGCCGACTTGTCACCGATATAGCGACACAGCGACGCATGTTTTTGCTCGCGATACCTGCGGCTGTCGCGCGATAAATTAGCGACAAGCCAGCGACAGGTTAAGCGACAAGCCAGCGATAGGTTAGCGATAGGTTAGCGATAGGTTAGCGATAGGTTAGCGACAATTTAACGGCCAATTTAAATGGTTTATTTATTCTTTATTTGTCCTTCATTTGTCCTTTATTTGTTTTCCAATTGTCCTTCCTTTGTCCTTCCTTTGTCTATTTTTCACCCAGGTTACGTGGCTCTCTTCGAATTCTAGTATCGCAGACCCCTTCAGTCCATACCAGACTTCGGTACTCCATGTCGATATTCACTTTTATTCAGCAATGTATCGCTTAACTCTCGTTCTAGTGTCACTAGTGCTATGTGTCAACATTTAACAGCGACGTCCCCACTTGCGTCGCGTGCTTTAAAGTTTCGACCCCGCCATGACTTGGCGACTACTCTTCTTCCCTTCTTCACGCTTTCTCTCCTCTCTTCTCTCTTTCTCTTCTCTCTTTCAAGGGCCCGACCTCTTATCCCTCATATTTCAGTACTTTCTTGCCAACTTCTCTGACAGTTCTGTCATCTGTGGTTATTTTCTGCCATCTGGCTGACTTCACGTGTTGGATGAGTTTTTTGGTCCTGTGAACTTGGCGTTACGTCGTGGTATGTAGCCGCTCCGCTGGCCTGCCGCTCGCTCAATCGTTGCGTACTCTTTGCTGACTCTGGCTTTGGACAGTTGTGCCATCATCTGGCAGTATTTCTGCCCAGGATGTCGCTTGAAGGATGACCTAACGAGGTTCTTCTGAGGATCTTTCATCTTGTTCACGATCCCGAGGTTGAACAGTGCATTTTCGACCTCAACCAACTCCAACTGTACTCGAACTATCACAACTATCGGAAATACAGGCACAAGGCGTTTACTATAAGGAGCGTCTCACGTGTGTCGCGTCGTTTCAACGCTATTGCTGAGCCGGTCCTTTACTCGGCAATGTTTCAATACGACGAATCTAAGACTACGCAATTCATGGAAATGCTAATAAGGAAGCCCGAGCGACTGGGCTACATACGGACCTTGGTCATCACAAATCCATGTAACCCTACTAAGAGCATTTGGGAAAAGCGCTCAGAAAAGACCCGAGACTTTCGGCGTCAATTTCAAGCTATCCTTCTCCGTGCCATGACTGTGGTGGAACCACATCCGGATATACAACAAGACTGGCTAAGACAATTCAAAGCTGGTACAATTCACGTATTTGGTTCTGTACTACTTCAACTCCTACCCAACATACGACACCTCATTCTACACGATTGTATGGAGCCCGACGAAGACCTCGACGAGAATTATAGCTTCATCAGGACCATTGCCAGGATCGTTAACCTTGGTCGGAGTGGCTCATCTTCAAATCTGGGGTTGCAGATGCTGGAAGAAGTTACCATTTTAAGTCAAAACGAGGGTTATTCGTTCGCTTCTTTAGCCGGCTCCCTTTTCCAACTTCCTCGGGTCCACTCTTTCCGCCTCATCCAAGCATGCCGTCGCCCCTCCGAGGAGCAAACTAAAATGATCGAGGCGGCGTTTCCAATGCCAATCAAGAAGCAAGTCAAGTCTCTCTCCCTTGAAGCCAACAACATTCATACGGGAATTCTTGGACCTTTCCTGCGAAAGTTCGAGTGTATTAAGCGCCTGATTTACACGGAAAACTTTCTCGATGAAGAATTTGCGGATGATTTCAATTTCGGTTCCACCCATACATACTTTTCGCCTCACGTTATTCGAGATGCTATTGAACACCTTACGCTGACACTCGAGAGCCTCACTATTGGCAAAGACTTCCTTTGCGATGAAAACAACGATTCAATCGAGCCAGAGACACGTGAAAACACAGATGCCGTCAGCTTCACGAACTTCAGGCAGCTGAAGTATTTAGACGTTCCAGGTGTGTTTCTGAACGGAAGTGACTCGGGGTATGTACTGCAAGATAAGTAGAACTTGCCTGAACGATTCCTACACGCCCCAATATCTTTTGTGAATTTTGTTTCAGAAACTGACAGTTCCTTCGTGTTAGGCCCGCCCATGATCAGCAATGGAATAAGCCGGTGGCACTTACCCCTCCCGAACTCCGTAAGCGCCCTCGCATTATCCATGCGATCCCAGAATCCCTCGAAACTCTCAGGATTTCCGACTGCGGGGTAATGCATTTCTCCGAAATCTTGGAGCTGCTATGGAAGAAGCAGGAATTGTTTCCGAAGTTAAAGGCTTTGGTTGTCGGATTCACCTTGGGACCATCTGACAATAAGGTTTTGGACCACGATGCCGGCGGTGTTAGGATGCTGGAAACAGCAAGCCGTCTTGCAGGTGTGGACTTTGAGGCATGGCTGCAGGACCGAGATCCTTGGGTTTATCCTGCTTGCCGGTATGCCAGGTCCGTTGGCGAAGCACCGGACCAGTGAGTATTGAATTTGATGGGCCAGGAAAGAGAGAATAGGAGGACTGAAGAGAGAAGAGCTGAACCAACTCCCATATTCTGTATTTATAGAGCTGACAAGAGATGGCACATCCATAGTGTATCCTACGGTTGGTGCTGCGGTGCTGGGTCCAACTGGCCGTTCGTTCATCCCAACCCCTACGGTGTGTCTCCTGTCTACCCAGGTCTCACAATGGAAACGTTCGGTCAGATGAACAATGTCGGATCTATTTGGGGAGTGGATAAGCAGTTCCAGCAATTCTCTAGACTAGCTGTAGCTATAAGTACCTTCAAGAATTGAAAGAAATTCCCTCCATATCACTTTCACAAACACCCGTACTATGGTATCTTTGTTTGATCACTGGTCTTGACTACCGCAGTGCCATGCATGACGTTTATTCATTTAAAGACCGAAATTTGGGCAGAAGCTGTTCCTGAACGCCATGAAATGGGAAATATCCTTTGTGACATGATCGCGATCTTACCAGCAATTTGTTAACGATCGGAAATCAGTAGACAGCAGGACTACCGTTTCCCAACGTTCGCCACTTGGCAATAACATGTTGTTAGAAACCGAACTAGCACATCCATCACCAATGTTGTTGTAATCTTGCTGTGTCGCGCACTTTCGTGCCCCGTTCCCAGGGGCCGAGCTAAGGAACGCCGAGGAGCGCCAAGGTCACATGGTTACACAAAGCCCCTGAGACGACGGTCTGCCGCATTCAGAAAGCCGGATGCGCCTTAGACCCGCTAGTAAAGCTATTCTGAACTCTTTTAAATCAGATGGCGTGCCCTTGACAAACAGCCCGGACTATTGGTAAATGGGACAATTGACAAATGGCGAATTGCATTTGCATCGGAGAGAGATGTATTTCTGTACCCAATACTTCGTTTTTGGCCGGTCAAAAACTTGGAGATAGTGCTCGTTGATAGTCCAGAGAAACTTCCACTGAATGAAATATTCATCCGAGGGTATGGGGCTGATTATTGATTGGGTAGGATATCGTGGTGGCAAAGAAGTTGGATTACAGCAGAGTATCGATCCCAAACATCTGCATCGTCACTTCCCTTATTAAAACACTACCTCGAGACTTTAGAAGCGTTTTTATATTGAGGATTAATGCTCGCGGTGACATTTCTAGTTTCGATGCCGTCCCTGACAGTGTTTCAATTATAGTTCTTCTGGCAAGGTTTTTCAAGGACCCCCAAAAGCCCTAGATCATCAAACTAGAATCTGACATAACTCACTCAGAAGGGGACATTCTCGCTCAAATTACTACCTATTCATGTGAAACATCGGAACGTTGTTAAGGCTGACGCTAGGTCTATAGGCCACTCCGTAGTGGGTACTAAAGAGTCATCTCCGCTAGCTTCCGGCTACAAGTTTTGGCACCCAGTAGCTCGTTCTAGTTTAGGCCCTGGCTGTGACGACAATCTGAAGCTTAGTCAGCAAGTTGTCACATGCAGTCACATGCAAGACAGACCCAGCAACGTACGACGTACCATGGTAAGGAACGACGTTACCATGGTAAAGGACCATCTCGGCCACAGAGTCAATGGATCAACGCATCATGCACAAGTAGTGCGTCCGAATCAATAGGATTGCGCACGCAGTGTTGAGAAGGTCGAGGCCGAAGGAATTGCATAAGTAGAGGATCTTCGTTCCTTCAAAGTTAACTTTTCAACTTAGAATCAAATACTAAACTTTCTAGCCAACTTTGTTGCAAGGCACTAGATCGTGAAACTGGCTTACGCCACAAGACCCAAGGTATGTGAGAGGCGTTCAGGGACCCTACCAAATCTTACGAAGGTAATTGAACCTGCCTAGTTTGATGATCTAGGATTTTTGGGGGTCCTTGCAAAACCTTGCCAAAACGCAAATGGACGCCAGCCGGCAGCTAAAGATCGCCCGCCGGCTTGGCAACGCTTGCAGTAGCTCGTTGTTCTAATCGCCACGTGGAACTTGGAATACAGCGGGGGACTTTGAAAGCTGCCATTCTGGGCGTCGACAAGAACAACGAATGACGCTTCATAGATTTCTTTTTGCTCGTGAAATGGCTTTTCTCTTGTCATACTACATGGTCACCGCCCTGAATTATAAGTCAGTTGCTTATGGGGTATGTCTGGCTGCTGAAGTATCAGCCAGGAACTCGAAGATACTCTAGAACCTTGTCTAGAAGCTACTAGCCGTGCTTAGGACGCAGCATGGCGATCAAAGTCAAGCATCATAGCTCCAAGAGAGCTACTACAAGCCTGCGCGTCTTCCCGTAACCTATTTCCAATCAGGACCGCTTCCTGTTTCACTTTCCACGTAAAGGCACTTGGTCTCGGCTATAGAATATGGGGTAAGCATTAGGACAAGATCATCCAGATCATCAAGTAAAGTTGTGATTTTGATAGGTGGTACTAGTGCCAGTACTTGAACGAACGTACCAACCCAAAACATACCTTCGGATATTAAATGCCAGAAGAAGAAATTTTCCGCTCAGCCACATTCTTCTACTGTTGTTCTCTTTGACTTTGGCATAATCGGCTAAACTTGGTTTGAAGCCTTGGCTAATGTCAATTAGCCTAAAGTGCCTGAGACTTGGAGAATTGACTTTCAGCTAGAGACGGCCAAACATCCTGGATGCGGGCTAGAAGGTGACGAGTTGTGACATCGGAAGCACCAAACACAGGTCAAACACAGGTCAAAGCATGTGCACAGCCCTTAGTAGAAGAAAGATACTGCCTTGCGTCATGGCAACATTCAGGGTTCACCAACTAAGAATTAGAACATATGTCCAGAACGCTGATATGAAAGCTTCAGCGGGTCCACCTATGTCATATTTGCCTTTCACTTGCAATAGGGCCCCCTTGCAATACGAAACCATTGAGCTGGGAAGATTGGCCTTGGCATCTAAGTCCGAGCGAGTACTGTATCGTCGATCGAAAAGGCCTATGGGGATGTTCCATCCCTTGACACATAAGAGTCGTCATTCCTCACCTCAACGGCTTTCTTTTCTCATCTTCGATCACGCATTCACAGTTCCATTCACAGTTCCATTTACATTTCGATTCTATCATTTCACTTCTAAACAGCCACTTCAAATAAACCATTCTTCTTTTTACCCCAAACACCAACCCAACAGCCACCATGCAGTACACCAAGGTCCTTTTCTTCCTCAGCGCCCTCGCCGCCGGTGTCTTCGCCGATGAGTAAGCCCTCCCCTTCCCCTTTTTTCCAAACCCTCACTAACATCCTCACAGCGACAGCGCCACCATGACTTCCACCACTCTCGGCGCTCGCGAATCCCTCGTCACCATCATCAGCACAGAGTACCAGATCATCACCTCCACCAACGTCGACAAATCCGTCTACGTCACCTCGCTCCCCAAGTCTCTGTACACTATGGTCACCGACGTGGTGATTGGCACTACCTTGGTACCGGTCTTGACTCCTCAGGTTATTACTGGAGCCAGCACCTATGTTGTTGTTTCGGCCACTGGTACGAGTGAGGCAGGTGCTTGGCAGACTGCTGTTCCTGGTGCGATGTTGGGTGCCATGCTTATGGCTGCTGCTGCTTTGTAGGGAGAGGAAGATGTGTATGATACCCGAGGATTTGGATGCAGGGGGCGTTTTAATTGCAGAGGGCGTTGTAATTGCAGAGGGCGTTGTAATTGCAGAGGGTGGATTCTGTGCCATATACCAGTGTCGAACGCTGAGGAACAATGCAAGATTGATTCTTCGCTGCATTCATGTATCCTAATGACGTGATTGTGATCCACATCTGGCCAGTCCCCAAAATGCACGCGCTGCTGTTGTTGACTGTAACCTTGCGCTTTGTTGACGTAGCTAGACGGAGATGGTACTGCTATGTGGTGCATAGAAAGGCGCTAGCACTAGCCATACTCCTGGACCCCTGAGTTGTTAGCAGGGGGTAAGTCTCGAGAAGAAGCGCCCCTTGGACAGCAGATAGTACCGTCGACACCGACGGATCGATTTGGCAGCAGAGAGTCTCATCAACAGCAGGGCATCGCGTGCCCGCCACGACGATTGATCTACAGCGGGACGAAAAAAAGTCTGAATACCGTCCACAGTCTTCGAGTGATTTTCAATATCCCAAGCAAGCAGGCATATTCCTATTAATTAGGAATATTTAAAGTGCTTTGGGATATCCTAAATGATTTGGAACCTCTCAAGTCATTTGGAACATTCCGAGGCATCAAAGGTATTCCGAGTGATTGGGAATATTGTCACCCACTAATCTCACCCGTATTCAAACAAACCTTTTTCATGTCACTGTATTGACATCTCACGTCTACCCATGGACTCTGGACAATACTCTTGGTTATGCCAGAGTGGTGAGTGATTAGACCTGATTTTTGAACTGTTGAGGCTTTCGAAGGAGATTGATGGCAAGTCGATGCCAACCAAGTATGAATCTGCAAGACATGAGGGCTCCAAACTAGCGTTCCATCGGCGAATTCTCGAATATCACATTCATCAGCCCTCAGCTACTATCCCCCCCCTTGATCCTGTCAAACCCTGTCGGAGAATTCACAAAGCTGCTGTCATCTTAGCAAACCTCCTGTCGCTCACCAAGCCTACCCTCAAGACATTCTACACCCACCACTCTCGGCTGTTTACATCTTCGCATCTATTTTTCCACGCTAGTGGAGCCTTTTAGAAGCGAGTCACTTACTTAAAAACACCACTGCCTCCACTTTTCCCCACTTCTTTCGCTTGCGCAGTCCGCCGCACCACCTAGCTCTTCTTTCTCCAACCTTCCTCGCCCCACACTCGTGTCCCCAGAAACCTCAAGACATCCGACCCACTTCCCACCATGGCTCACGAGCCTTACCCAGCGCCGCATTCCTCTGCGCCGCCTGCCCACACGCGCAGTCGCCGCGACCTTTGAGCCACTCTCTTTCCCACACAGCAACCAGGAATATGGCAAGGCTCAGCCAACTCCAGCTGCGCGTCGAGAGACGCTCATCATTGCGCAGCTGGAGTTGACTGAGCCTGTGGACGGCGTTATTCGATTCATTGCGATGTGACGATGCTTGGGACTGACGCCTGCTCCAGCGCATGGCCCCTTTGACAGCAACACGTCGCCTGCCCTCGGCCAAGGACAAGATTGAGAAGGATCTGGACATACGCAAACAAACCAAAGCGCCTGTCCAGATGCTTCTCTACATCCTCAATGCCGATCTGGCTTTGTCCAGCCATCCGCGCTGCGCAAACACAACAACAGTACGTTTCCTTGCCTCGCTTTCTCCACCGTCTTCGCATCTCGACAACCTCTCTTACTCCCAATTGACTCCAGCTAACCATATCCACACATCAGATCAACTCCACACACCGCTGCTTCACGTCAACATCCACGTTCCCATCCCAACCAATGCGCAGAACTTCATCCTCATCAACCCTCAGCTTCTGAATCATCGACGATGGATAACAGCGCCACCGACTTCCGGCAACTGTGTGAGAAGGCGGGCTTTCCACAATCTCTGGTAGACCGCATTCTCCACAAGAAAGAAACCGCATTGGCATTCTGCAGGTCTTCATCAAGCAGTACATCAGCCAAGACGGCAACGTCGCCAACAAGACTCCCCAGATCTTCATCCCACCCAAGTCTGTCCCCTTCGACATCTTCGGGCAATACACAAGAAACTTGCGATTCTCAAACAAACTCGCAACAACTTCCGCAATGCCTAGTGCAGAAGCTCCCGTCAAGAGCATGCAGGCCGGAAACCAGCGCACTCCAGATGCTACCCAAAAAGCCTGCGCCGATTCGAAAGTCTTAGCTTTTGAATCTGCTTTTGACTTTTGCGATCTTCTTCTTTGAGGATCAGCCACAGCAGCAATGTTACCAACAAGTCTCCCCAGATCTTCATCCCGCCCACGACGGCGCCGCTGGGAGCAGTCTGACGCTTCGCCGTTGCCGCTGGGAGCAGTCTGATGCTCCGCCGTTGCGTCTACGCCCGGCTCCATGTCTCAGAAGGAAGCAGCTTTGATTAACGCGCGCGAAGCTTTCCCGTCAGCAAAGAAGCTCTTCGTGAAGAGTGCGTTGTTGTCCAAAACCCTGGTAACCTTGGCGCTCCGCGAGTTCGCCAAGGTCAGGATCATTGTCGGACGCCGCCTCATGGTGACGCTCATGCTGGATAGTCCTATGTGGGTTCAGCATTACGGTTGGCCCGGAGAGATCTCGAGGATTCGCACATCTGCGACAAGATATCTTGGAACGGCTCCCCTTGGAAGATAGGCGATCTGGAATACCTGCTGGATTATGGCGATGTGGGAGACCGGAGTGCTTTAGTCGCAGGAGCCCGACTTTACCGCCAGTGAAGGTCTACAAATCCTCGAAATTCAAGAAGAAGAGATGTATCGCTTTCTGGCGGTGTGCAGCAAGGAGATCTCGTCATATCTGTCTGATAATCTGATGGATATCAAGTTTTCTATCTCGGCGCGTGGATTGTTGATGTCGTCGCTGGGCTCAGGTCAACATGGAACCGCAATTCCAACCTTGGCTTGTTTCGCAGATGATGCATGGTGTCTGTCCGTGACTGAGGTCAGAGACATCAGGGCGTGGGCTGGCTGGCACAAAATCCCTACACCTAGCTTAGCCAGCCTGCCTCCTGAGGTCAGGGACATCAAGGGTGTGTGGCTGCCGGCTCGAAAGCTTCCAGATCGAAGCTGAGGCACTTTGCGTCAATGCAGCCGCCGATGATCCAAGTCCCACCAGCGAATTCTTCGTCTTGATTCATCCCCACCGCCAGCCCGCTGTCATCCTCTGATGCTAGTGGCGGAGACGATTAGACTCTTGCCTACGAACCCCATTCGTCGCTGGAGCTGGAGGCACAGTTGCTCATGAGCAGTAAACGCCTCCAAGATTTTATCGGACGCCTCAAGTTCAACAGCAAGCTCAGGTGCAGCCACAATCGATGCAAGCAGCGGCACCTATTCAAGGCCATCAGCAAGCCTTTATGCAAAATACGGCCTTGGGAATCCCATTCGTCCCTGGAGCTGGAGGCACAGTTGCTCACGAGCATCATGTGCCCAGAATTTCTTCAGCATAAAGACGAAGAGATATCGAGAGTCTATGAACGCAATAGCTTGGACCCTGAGGTCTCCTGGCGTGACGGAACCCGAGGCGATTGCTGTGAGCCAATTGACTCAGCATCAAATCGATCATAATACTTCTTGGGATGTCCTCTCGGGGCTTTCATCAGACGTCGCAATTCCAACCCCTCCGTTCCGCCAAATCGAAGCGCGCAATGCCGGCAACATGGAACTCCGTCGCACTACCGCCTGCGGCTTCGGTTTCGCAGATGATGCACGTTGTGTCCTTCTGGGGGCCAAGGCTCAACCCCAGTATGGCTCTTCTGCTCCAACATCTGCATAAAGTTGAACTGGGGTTGGGCCTGCTGGTTTCCAAGATCAGTACTTGGCCCGTACTGGCTTGAGCAATGCCATGAGCTGCTGCGGGCAGTCTACAACATTCCTCCCTGGCTGCTTCGTTCCAGCCTGTCCACTCCTTCAGTGTCATTCCGTCAGCCGCTTATGGCGCCAGTCAAACAACAAGACTCTATCATCGTGGCCGCGGCGTTCGACATCTAGATGATGCATGGAGTTCGTCTATCGCAAGGCTCAGCCCCAGTATGTGCCCTGTTCCAACTGTCTGCATGAAGTTGAACTGGGGTTGGGCCTGCTTGCTTCGAAGGTCTACGCCAATCCGAACACGAGCTGGTCAACAAGACAGTCCCTTACGCCTCGAGACATTGAACGCCTATCTCGACGCAGAAGTGGATGATGGCTCGCTTGTTCCATCAACTCAAAGGAGAACAGAACACGCCAAATCTTTGGAGGGGCAAGGTTACTTGTATATCCAAACGGAAATTTGTGAGGAGGGCCTCTCACAATTTTCAAGATATTCTTCCACGACCAGCTTGAGGAGATGTTGCCGGTCATGGCCATGCTGCACAAGGCATACAGAGAACATCCGGCAACGAAACGCGCCCTTGCCGATGGAACCTTCACTCCAGCCTTCGTTCAACGACGCGACGATCAGATATACGTTCCGAGAGGGCGGAATCAGAACGGCCATTCTCACCGTCAGTCGTAAGGTAAGCGGTCCTATTTTCCGTTCTTGGAACTTTCACAATTATCTGGAAATTTCTAAACTCATTTCCCCGTCTCGATTCTGAAATGGCAATACTAATTTAGTCTGCAGGTCTACAGACAAGCAATCAAGTGGCTTTACAAGGAGAATCGGTGCTGGACCGAGTTTGGCGGATATTACAACGGTATCCCATTCCGCAAACAACCCCATCCCAGGCACTGGGTATTTTCCGCGGCATGGCTACGTTCAAACGCGCCCAGACCCAGGCGGCCGAAGAGCATGGAAAGTACCTCGAACTCTGCAATCGGCCCGCTCACAAGTTCAAGGCTCAGCCCCAGTATGGCTTCAGTCCACGTCTGCATGAAGTTGAATGGTGTGTCCGTCTTCGTTCCTCGAACGTCTACATGAAGTTGAACGCCAATCGTGGTCGGAGAGACATCTCATGAAGCAAGATCTGGATACGAGCAGCGTAGGGCGCTCCAGGCAGATCTGGGCTGGTGTCCTCGAAAATCCGGACTTGCCGCATCTCGCTTCGTTCCAGACTGTCCATCTGTTCAGTGCCGTCTCCCTCAGTTGCTCAATGGCTCTGGGGTGCCGTGTTGCTGCTCTTGATGGAGCGCTTCTGGCCTTTCGCCGACCACTCTCACAGGGAGTCGACTACCCACTCCCATTGCCAGCCTCGAGTACCTCAAGCGCCGCCTCTCAACTGTATCTCACATACCTCCCTTCATCTTTCCATCCTCTCGACATTACACAACTCTCCGCCATCTACCCAGGAGGATTCTACTCCAGAACCCCGGGTACATTTGCGAAACTGCCATTTGTGTTGGCCAGGCGAGCACAAATTGCGCCCACCCTCGACCACCTCGGCATCCTCAACATCTTCGACACACAGTATGGCGCTATCGCGCCCACGGTCCTCGAAGAGCAAACCGCCGGCTTCTGGGCTCAAAAACAACCGAAATGTCACCAGGTGCGATTTACCCAGCGGCGCGGAAGCCTATTTGTGACGGTTTTGCTTCTCGCAAGGGTACAAGAATCCCTTTGTTGCTATACCAACTTAGCTGCTTTCAAAAAAGTCGCACTGATTAGAAGGCGGGCGGTTCGTCCGTCGTATTTGCCGCTGGGCAATTGTATCTCGACTGCTTCCCAAGTGCTGGACATAGGCTTGAACAGAGCATACAATTAGTCTCTAGGCGAGCTTGACCCATGATGCGCATAAGTGCCTATTTGGCAGTTGGCATGTTCGCTCAGTTCACGGAGACTTTCTCTGCGCTGCTTTTCAAAAAGTTATTCTCGGCAACCTTCATGAATACTGCGACGATGATGGTACTTGCCAGGGTGAATGGACATGATCTTGATCCCAAGGATGTCGCCTACGTGTACGACAAAGTGCGCGAGAGATCCAACTTTCTGGCGCCTCCGTCATAAGGGAATTTTGTGACGGCCCCAGGCCGCCGCAAGCACGTAACCCCGGCCCGTGATCGGTCCGATATTAGCGCTAGTGCGGTTAGTATAGGCTAGCGTAAGGGGAGCTTCCTTAAGGAGCTTTTTACTTTAGATCTCTTTTCTTTTTAATTCAAATTACAATATTAATCTATATTTTGCTTTGCTATTTTATATGATTTTGAATTTGCATTATAATAATTAATTTAAATTCATTCTTTTCTAATATTAAATAGCTTTAAAAATCTGCTATTTTTAAGATTTTGCTTTTTATAAGCAATTTGTTTTGTATTATAGCAATTTAGCGCTTTAAATTTTTATATAGCAGTTTTTAATGCTATAATTTGCTTTAAATTGATTAAAATTGCAATATTAATTTAAATTATTAATTGCATATTATTTCGCAATATTTTTATTTAAATTAAATTATTTTCGCTTTAGAAAATCTTAATTTTAGTTTTATTAGTCCTAATTATTAATATAATTAATAAAATTCAGCGCAGTATTAATAATATTCAATTACTATATATTTTTTAAAAATAAATTAAAAATTTTATATTAATAATAATCATTTTTAATAAATAAATTAATAAAATAATTTAAATTATTGCAATTAATTATATTAATACTATCAATAATAATAAAATTATTAATTTATATATTAAAAATAGCAAATTAAAAAAAAATCGCAATTGCGCAATTACTTTTATTATTCCAAAAATTATTATAATAAATATTGTATTTTTTAAATTTTATCCAAAAACATCAATCCTTTTTTATTTTTTTAAATTTCAAATCCAGCAATAATTTCAAATTTAGTAATAGCAAATTCAATTCCAAATCCAATTATCGCAAAAAAAAAATAATAATAAAGCTTTTTAATTCAAATAAATTAAATAATAATAAAAATTTAAAATATTAATATTGGATAATTGCTATTAAAAATAAATTTATTTTAAATTATAAATCCTTTTTATTCAAAATTTCGCGCATAATATATATTTAAAATTATTGCACCAATATAATTTAATAAATTTTTTAAAATCGCTATTATTTTAAAAAAAAATTATTTATTAATTGCATTGCAAATGAGATTGCGCAATTTTAATATATTTTTATTATATTTAATAATTTTTTGCAATATATTAGCAATAAAATTAATAACAAAAATATTAAATTGATGCAATAAAATAATACTATTATTGCTTTTTAATTGTTTTAAATTAAACTAATAGCGCCAATATTAAATTGCAAATTAAATTGCAAATTAAAAAAATTAATAAATATTTAAAAAGAAATTGAAAAAAAGGCCAGTATTTAGTATTATATATATTTATTTTTTTGCTTTATGCTTTCGCTATAAAATCGAAAAAACAAAATCAAAAAAAATAAAGTCCAGTTTTTTAGATATTAAAAGGCATTTTTAAATTCGGTTTTTAAAATTCAATATATTATAGCTATTAATAAAAACATTTTTAGCTTTAAATATAAAAAGAATTAATATATTATTAGCTAATTTAAAAAACGCTGCAAAATTTAATATAAAATCCAATTTAATTAAATTACCAATAATTTTATTAATGATATAAAATGGCTTTAAAACTTTTTAAATATATCTTTTAATATTTTTAAAAAGAATCTGTAATTTTAAAAAAAAAGTTAAAAAGCTCCAGCAATAGTTTTATATTTTTAAGCAAAATAATATAATTTTTGCAGCTTTTTAGTTTAATTATAGCTATATAGCTAATTAGGCCTAATTTATTTCCAAATGAAAAATAACCGGATTTTATATTTAAATTTTAAATATTTTGACCAATAAAATTAAGCTTTTATATAAAATTTTTAGCCCTATTGCCTATAATAAATAAGTTAAGTATTTTTAAAATATTAATAAATAAAAAGAAAAATATATTAAAAAGAAATACCTGCTTAATATTAAAATTGCTAAATATAATAATTTTAAATTAATTTTAAATAAGCTTTAATAAATTATTATTGCAATTATAATTTATAATTATAATTATAATTATAGCAATTTTACAAATTTGTTTATATTTTCCAAAGCCTTGCGCAACATATTTAAAAATTAATAATAAAAATATTGCATAATTTATAACTTATGCTTTTATTATAAATTTCACAATTATATTATTTAAAAATATAGCAAAAAAAGCAAGCCAATATTAAAAATAATTGGAATAAATTTAAAAGCTATAATAACAAATTTAAAAATCGTAATAGCAAAAGTTAAAATTAAAATTAAAAAAGAATTAGCTGTAAAAATATTAAAACCGCTTTTATATTATAAATTAAAAAAACTATTATTAAAATAAAAACTCTAACCAAATTCCTTTTATTATTATTTATAATAATTAAAAGCCGGAATTTTTTTTTAATTTAAATCGCAATTAAAAGAATATATAAAATTAATTATAAATTTATATAGCATTTTTATAATTTTAACGCTTAAAACATAATATATTATTAAAGCTATGATTTAATAAATATTTCTAAATTATTATTTCTTTTTTTGTATTTGAAGCGTATAAATTTTTTTATAATTTTTTTAATTAATAATAAACATTTTAAAACCGGTTTTATTAATTAAAACTTTGCTAAAAAATATTATTTATTTTTATTTTTATTTTCTAAATTAAAGCAGCTAGTATTAGGTAATAGCAAGCTAGCGTTGCTAATTATAAAAATCCTAATTGGAAAAATTGCTATTAATAATTATACTAAAAAAATTATATTACCTTTTGCTACTTTAGTAATTTTTAAATTTTTATAATTAGAATTTTATAATCCTAATACTAATTAAATAAAAATAAATTATTAAAAAGTTAAATCTTATATTTAAATATGCTTTTTATATAAATATTGGCCAATATTAATAAATTCTTTTTATTTTAAAAATAGCAGTTTTATTAATTTTTTTATCATTATTTCAAAATAGCAAAAGAATACGGTAATTTTTAAATCAATATTTTTTATATTAAATAAATCGGTATTTTTTATTTTAAATAGGCTAATTTTTAAATAAATATTTTCTATATTTTCCAAATCGGCATTTTTTATATTAAATAGGCCAATTTTTAAATAATATTTTTTTAAACTTTCTAAATTTTAATTAAGCAAATCCTTTTTATTTAAAATTGCAAAAATCGCTTTATTTGCAGTATTATAATTTATTTTAATATTAATTAGAAAAATATGTTTTATATTCCAATTTCAAAATTTTATGCTATTTGCCAATAGTATAAAAAGGCCGCTTAATTGGCAATTTGTTATTAATTTTTTAAATAAAGTTCTTTATATATTTTAATAGCCTGGTATTTTTTTATACCTTATTAAATATAAAAAGTAAAAGCGAGAAATTAATATATTTAAAAAAAAAATTAAAATAGAAGTTTTATATTATAAAAAAAGATGCAAATTTAAAAAAACCTAAAATAAAAGCCCGTATACTATATAGCAATTTTTAAGTTCTTTTTATCCCGCTAAAGAAATAGCAAATAAAATTTGCATTATTATTAGAAAACAAAAGCAGCATTTTCATTATTAAATATATTTATTTATATTCTTTAGCCAATATTAAATATTTATTAATTTAAGCCAAATATAAATAATATTAAAATAAATATTGCAATTAATCTGATTATATTTATCTATTTAAAAAAATCCAATATTCAAAAAGTATTTAAAATAAATTATATATATATAAATTGAAATTTTTAAAATTACCAAATTCTATATAAAAAAAATCTTATTGGCTAAAAGCATTTAAATAAATTATACTTTTTATTTCTACTATTACATAATAAGTTTTTGGTCTTTTGCTATTTTAAATAAAATATTTATAGCTTTTAAAATATACATAAATTAAGCAAAATAAAAAAAAACGATTTCTAAATTTATAAAAAAAAGCCTAATATAAGCAATAAAAAATTTAGGTTTTTTCTTCCAAATAGCTTTAAAATATATTAAATGCTTTCCTTTTTAAAAAAGCTAATAAATTGCGTTTTAAATAATTTTAAAATTATAAAATTAAATTGCTATTTAAAATGAAGCCATTTTATTATAAAAACCGGCCCTTTTTATTAAAAAAAATATATATATATTAAAACATAGCTTAATAAGCAGCTTTTTTATAACTTTATTTAAAAATTAAAATCCAAATATATAAAACCGCTAAGATTAGCGGCTGAATTAAAAGAAAAATTAAAATTAATTAGAATTATTAAAATTTAAATAATATTAGTATTAAAAATTGCTATTTTCTGCCCTTAATTAAAAAAAAATATTATATATAAAACCGAAATTTATATTAAATTTAATATTATTGCTATATTTAAGAAATTAAAAATAGCGGAAAAAGATAAATACAAAATAGCATTTATTATTTGCTTCAGGTTTTTTAAATTGCTAATTATATTATTTAAATTTTATAATGCTTTAGCTTTTTTTTAATACTATATTAATAATATGTTCTTTAATTTGCTAAATAAAATATATATAGCTTATTTAAATTTTTTTTCAATTTTTTAAAATAATTCAAAGAAATATAGAAAATATATTTAGACAATAATTCGGCGTTTTAAAAATAAAGGCCTTTAAATTAAGATTTTTAAATATAAATTTGAAATTATCTATATTAAATATTTCGATTTTTATATTATATTAAATAATACAAAAATAAATTTTAATAAATTTTTTGCTACTCTAATTTAAAACTTATTTATTTATATTGGAAATTTATTTAGAATTTTTTAAAAATAACGAAGCCATGAAATAATTTAATTAAAAAGAATATAAAAAAAAGCTTAGTAAAATGCTTTTAATAAATTTAAGCAAGCATTTATTTTTGCCTCAATTTTGGCCTTTTTTAATTATAGCAAATATATAATTTTAAAAACAAATGCTTTAAATTATATTTTAAAAAAAGTATTTTTTAATATAAAAATAATAATATTCTGCATTTTATAGCTTATTTTTTAAAAATTTATAACTTTGCTAAATGCAATTAAAAAAGTTATATTTTTTTTAATTATAATTAAATATTTGAAAAAATAAAAAATAAAAAATTATTAAAAAAAATTAAATTAATTATAATAATTTAAAACATTTTATAATAATGAAGCAATTAAATTAAAAATAAATCTATTAATTTGATTTTGTTTTCAGCTTTAATTTTAAAATTATTTATAGGCCAGCATTTTAAACAATTAAATTAAATATATAAAATAGGTTTTAAAAAACCAATTCTAATATATTGGAAATAAAAAGCTGTAGAATAAATTGAAAATATTGCTGCCAAAATTAAAATTTTTATTTAAAGCCTTATATAATTTAATAACCGAAAAGAATTATTTTACCCTAATATTAATTTTAAATTTTTTAAAAAAACCACAAAAAATCTATTAAAAAGATTATTAAATAAAGTTATAAAATATTAAATGTTGCGATATTTGCGCTAATATTTTTAAAAAACAAGAATTTTAAAGCCTGGCAAAAAGATTGCATTTAACTTTTAAAAAATAAATATTTAATATTTTTATTTTTAAATGATAAATTATATTAAAAAAATTAGAAAAAGTAAACCGGATATAAATATTCTTTAATGCATTTAATTGAGCAATTTAAATTATTTATAGGCATTATTTAATAATTTTAATCAAATATCCAAAAAAAATTAACCAATATTAACCAATATTATTAATAGCTAAAAAGAATAAAATTTTAACCAATATTAAAAAATATAGCCAAATATATTAAAAGATATAAATTTTACAATAAAATCAAAATATTTAAATTATTATTCTTAAAGTACTTGCAATTTTTACCAATATTATTTAGAATTTAATTAAATATGTTTATAAATTACATAATTTTTTTATTTAAATGAAAAAGGCATGGCCAAATATATTAATATATAATAGTAATAATTTGCAAGCTACTTAAGATAAAATACTTTATTTTTATAAAAAGCCTAAAAACTAAGAAATTAATAAAAGCGTTTTTTTAAAAATTTATTGCATTTATAGTATTTTTAATAATATTATTTTAAATAAAAAAACCCAATTTGTTTTCTAATTTTGAAAATCTTTATTTAAATAATTTAGAATTAATAATTAAATAAAAAAATGAAACGCTTACTTAAAAAAATATTTCCGAAGCTTTATATTATTTATATAAAATAATTGAATAAATTGGCTGCTTTTGGCAAAATTTGCTTTAAATAATTAAAATTTTTAAAATTTTTAAAATTATTTTTAAATAGATATAAAAAAAATCATATTTAATTAAAAGCCCTAATTTAGTAATTTATTAATAAATATAAAAAAAACACAAATTAATATTATTTAAAAGCTTTAGTATTTAAAAGAAGCCAATTGGTATATATTAATATTAAAAATATAAAAACAAATTATTTTATATATATATATATAAAAAAGGCCGAATTTTAATTAATAAATAAAATTTACCAAAAACTATATAATTTAAAGCTTTTAAAAAGCATAATTTCTTTTGTATTTTATATATTCTTTTAAATTAAAGCTAAAATTAAAAGGCTTATTTGGCTAAAATAAAATTAATAAAGCAAAAAGCAAAAATAAAATTAATAAAGCAACAAGCAAAAATATTAAAGGCCGGATATTTAAAAAAAAATCCAAAAAATAATGGATAAATAAATATTTTATAGTATTTTAAATATTTATAACCAAAATTAAAAATTAAATTAAAAACTTATATCTTAAATTAAATAAAAAAACTATAAATTAAATTGGCAGCCAAAAGCGAATTTATATAAATATAAAGACTATTTATAAAGTTAATATTAGCAGTATTTAAATAAGCTTGATTTATTAGAATGGTTAGGTTTTTTCAATATAAAGATTTTAGAATTTTAATTTGCAATTCTATTTATAAATATTTTGAATATTTTGAATATAATTATAAATAAAAGTAAGAAAATCTATTAATAGCGCATCATTTTATTTAATTGCGTAAATAAAGTATTATTAATATCAATTTAAAAAAGCTGAGTATTAGATATTTAAATTAAATTTTAAATCTTTTAGCATTTTTATAATTTAGAATAATTAAATATATATTAAATTTAATAATTCCTTTTTTAAAAAATATATAAAATTTCAATTATAAGTAATTTGAAAAATATATCAAATTATTTGTATTATAGCGCTTTATATTAGGGCGTAAATAATGATATAATTGGGCTATTTAAGCCTTATAATATAGCCAAAAGGATTTTAAAACTTTTTCAAATTTTAAATCATTTTTAAAACTCAGAATTAATTATAATATTTTAAATTATAAAAATAGCTTTTATAAAGCAATCAAATGAAAAAAAATTAATCTAATACGCTTGTTTTTCCCTATTTTGGGTATAATACGCTAAAAAGTGTTTTTGGCAGCTTTAAATATTATTAAATTTAAAAACAAAATCTAAATTTTATTTTATATAAATTCCCTATAACGCTATACTAAAGTTATAAAAATAATTATAGTTTTATTATTTTTTAAAAATCCCAGCAAAAATACAAAATTTTAAAAATAAAATAATATCAAAAATTTGTAAAGATTTTTAATTTTATTATTTATTTAAATAAAATAAAAATTTTAATTTTAAATTACCTTTAACTTTAATACCTTTTATTGTAAAAGTTTTATAAAATTTCTTTTTAAAGCCTTTTATTTCGTTTTTTACTATTTTATAAATTAAAAATAGGACTATTCTAAAAATAAATTTGCTTATAGCGGATTGGTTTGCGGCGCTAGCTTGCGGCGCTTTTTATATTTTTATTATAAGATATTTAAAATATTTAAATATTTGATTATAATTTATTTTATTTTTAACAAATTAAGTTATTATTTATTTTATTATTTTTAAAATATGAGTTTTTAAGTCATCCAAACCCTGCTATTTTTTTAAATCCCAATTGTACGCAGGGTACGGGAAATTAAATGGGTTTCGATAAACTATTAGTTAAAAACTATAGTTTTTAACTATTTAAAAAGGCGTTAGATTAGATAGAAATCTATAGTTTTTAAATAAAATCTAAGGGCTAAAAGGGATAAGTACTTTTACACCTATTTTTGGTGCAAAAATACTTCCGGATAGCCCCGGGCAGCCCCGGGCTGAAGCAAATCCCGACCCCGATTCTAGCAATTAATTAATAATAATTCACCAAACGCTATATTCGCTTATATTATTAACCTTTCTAAATAATATGGCTATATTTTAATTAAATATAAAATCTAATTTCAATTATTCCTTGCTAAGCTCAGCCTTGCGCAGCCTTGCTAGAAATTATTTTCAGAAATTATTTACCTATTTTTAATTTCTTTACAGCGCTATATTAAACTTTTAATAGTGGGTTTTGGCTTTATAAACTTCAAAAAATTCCAGCAAAAATATAAAATTTTCAAAATAGAATAACGTTGAAAACTCGCAAAGTTTTTTAATTTTATTATTTATTTAAATAAAAATATATTTCCAAATATTTGATTCTTACTTTAAATCACCCTTAACTTCAACACTTTTTTTTTAGAAAAATTCTAGAAAATTCAATTTTAAAGCTTTTTACTTTGTTTTTCTACTATTTTATAAATTAAAAATAAGGCTATTCTAAAATATTTTTCGCCTGTGCCGGGCTAGCCTATGGCGCTAGCCAATAGCGCTTTTCTTATATTTATTTTAATTTTTTTAGTTTTTTAGATAAAACTACAAATCTATCTAAAAAAACGCTAAAATTAGATATATCTAATCTATATATTCCTTAAATATTAGTTTTTTAGTTTCCCGTACCCTGATTGTACGCATGCTATTTGGATAGGAGTGATAGGTAGTCTGGTTATCTAAGAGACTAAGTTGATTGCTTGATGTTTTGAAAGAATTATTTGCTTTCATGGAAGTCCAACTACATGTCTTTCTCAGAACACAAACACATTTCAGTGCATCTAGGTTGTGTTTAATATTGAATCTATTGATTTGCTACTCTCGATAATACCTAGACAGAGACATGCTGCACTGAACTTGTTCAGATTCCAGCATGCTGCGGCCAAGTTTTTGACATAGACTGCTGATGCTGTGGAAGTCTGTCCTCTGGCAATCTGAGGACCGAATAAACTGGCTTGTTGAGAGCTGATGTTGCAGAACATTCCAAATCCCAGTTATCTCAAATATTCCTCGTTGTTCTGGATATTCCCAATCATTCTGAATATTCCCGGACGTTCTGAATATGCCTGGTTGTTGTGAACTCCCCTTGCCACCATTCTCATCTTAGAAGGACTCCTGGTTTTAGCACATTCACTGTCCTTTGTAAGATTCACTCGACGCCACAGCCCGTCGAAATGAAAATTGACATTTCACCTGATGTTCCCAGATGTTGAATACCTTTCCCCTATGATTTGTCACAAGAATAAGGGGTTCTGGCTCATTCACCAAGCGTAGATTTTGCTTGACTCACATTGATGCCAACGCAGAAATCAATGATATTGTGATGAATGGAACTTGACTTACATGGACAAACATATCAAATGAGATCTCACTTGCCTTCTTTCGTGTAGTCCATGATGATATGAGTGATCCTGGTCTTTCCAAGAGACTCCCAGGCTTTGTTCCTCAGGAGTTTGATGATATCCAAGCCCTCTGAATGCTCTGTAACCTGGATGTGAAGCTTGTAAAACTCTTAGAATCAGCCAGACATCTTCGCGATGTCACCTGTGGGTTGCTGAACAGCTGGCTCTGGACGTTCTTCGTCCCCCTCTGGACGAAGAAGCTAGGCTCGTTCACCTGGAGCCCCAGTGAGCTGAAGTAGACACGATGCCGCCAGTCGAGCCACAGCCTCCATGAAACCCATGATTGGTCGCCCGGTGGTGAGCTCTGACCCAGTGTGAGGGCCGGAGACTGAGCTGTGGGGCCTCCACGCCCACCACCAGCCCTGCCAGGTGGGGTCACACGGTTGTTGGAGAGTCCCACCAGCTGCTCACCTGCGACCCCACAACTTGACGCTGAGCAACCTCCACCCCAGCAACTTAGTCCCCAGCTGCCTCGTCCTGAGCAACCTCGCGTTGGGTACGTGAACGTGAGCTGCTTCGTCCTCAGCAGCCTCGTACTGGGTACGTGAACGAGAGCTGCTTCGTCCTCAGCAGCCTCGTATTGGGTACGTGAACGTGAGCTGCTTCGTCCTGAGCTGTTTCGTCCACCAATCGAGCTTCAACCCACGACCTTCGAATCCACCATCCTCATCCTCCCCACACGTTCACAAGTCTCAACTGCTTCGAAACGACCTGCGTGGCCCCCACAAGCTTCACCTTGGAAGCCACAAGCCAATTTCTGCCTTCCAGCGAGTCCATGGGAGCCCGCCGGTAAGCTGTCCCTTCGATTCGTTGCGTTGAGTGCTGTCTCCATCCTTGTGGGACATCGACTGACGTGTATCTGCGCAGATTCTTAACACCAAGACCACTTTCAACTACACAGATGTGTGCTGGGCTCTCCTCTGCAGGCTCTGCTTCCCGCGAGTCATTGTGACTCCCTTGGTGAGTGGTTTCTTCCCACGATGCTCAGTCGAGCTGCTGTGACCAGTTGCTGACCTGCAACTCCGCAGATCTCGACCCTCTTCCCCTCTACCGTCGATAGATCACCACAAAAACAACACAACAAACCAACCACCAAAGAAACGAAAACGAAAAGAAAAGAAGAAAACAAGAAAACGAAAAGTCGAGAACACCAAGAAGAAAAACGACTACAAAGAAAAAGAAGAAAACAAGAAAACGACTACACAATAAAACACCCACAAGAAATCCTCAAAAAAAAAAAAAAAACACAAGGAAACCACAAGAACCCTTCCCCTTCCCCGGACTCTGGACTTCCAAATGGGCCTTCTCGCCCCCAGCCTCGAGGCCATGCCCTTGGAACGGCATGTTGTCGCTCTCGCTGTGCCGGGGGTAGGAAGAAGATGCTATGCATACTGGACTGGGCCTCCTTGCGCCTTGCCCGAGTGACGACGACGTGATTCCGTCGTCGCTGCGTGGCCATGGGTGCAGGGAGAAGAATGCTGTGTTATGCGTTTCTATGGATTGTGCGGTGCGAGTTGTCTGCTCGCGGTGGGAATGGAGGGTGGATGGGCGATTGTGTGGTGGTGTGGTCTGTGGATCTTCATCAGGTATGTTGGAAGTTGTGATTCTCGAGCTGCAGACACAGTACCTAATTGTTAGATGTGTACAGAGGATCGAGATGCAGGAGCTGCGTCTGCGGAACGGCTGTCGTCGACTTTGCGGATATCAGAGGTTTCGAGGAGAAGGGCATCGTCATCGCTCCCAACCACCCCCCCCCAAAAAAAGAAAAAGAAACCCCGGGCAGATGAGCCACGCCACTTCCCAGGCCAGCTGCCTCTGCTGACAACATCGCTGAGTGGTGGTGGCTGCCGTCGTTTGTGTGCCCTGCTGTCGTCGGTGACCGATGCCATTCCCAAGAAACCCTGCCCTCGAAAGCAATCTTAGCATCAAGGAGGGCGGTTCAGACCACTCTCTCCCCTCTGGACATAAAAGGCAGCATCGTCCCCACTGTCTTTGCTTCCTCACGAGCAGCCTGCAGCGATCGAGTGCACCAGGACCTGCTCCTCCTGATGCCGTTGCGGCTCTGCCAAAGAAGAAGCTTGATAACGAGATGCTCGGTCCCGAGGGAAAGGGAGAATGCAGTGTCTGCATGGACGATGTGACCCGGTACACCTCGTCTGAAGCATCCTGACAAACTCAGCAAGGAGCTCAAGGCTTTCCTCCGCCCCTCCTGCTTCAATTGCAGTGCATGTCCGAGAGCTGCCTTCAAGCGCAAATCTCGTCGCGGTCAAGATCATTGATCTTGATGCAAACGACATCAGCGCCAGTGACCGGTAGCAACCGCCTCCTACGACGAATTCATGTCGGGAGGTGGGTGAGTCGGGCAACAACGCCAGCAACAACATCCGCCAGCATATGGACATCACAGTCCCAATGCCTATCCTTCATCTCCTTCACTGGCTCCTTCTGTTCCAGAACAGCCTCGACGCAACCTTCGTTGTTCGAATGGGTTGAGTGGACCTGGTCTCACTGTTGCTAACCCCACAGAGGCTATAAAAGGCAGCACTATCCGCACTGTCTTCGACTCCCCACGAACAGCTTCTCGTGATCGAATCTTTCACGCCATCATCGAGACGGAGGACCAGGAACTGGTGAATCTCCCACGCCGTTCCTGGTTCTCCACCCCAGCCGAGCAGTGCTCAGCTGGGTGTCTACTATGGCATGGCGCCAGCTGTACCCGCCGAGGAGACCGAGGAGGAACTGCGTCAACGAAGGATCGCCGAGTGGGAAGGCTCGAAATAGAGTGTCCTGAACTATCATTAGCAGCATCCAGTCTCATCGATTGTTACATCGTAGACCCTGACGAGCCAAGGCGTGAGAGATCCTTTCAGGACTCCAGACCAGAGTTCCGCGGCTTTGGCGAACAACCGCAACTCGCGCAATCTCACCTACAGAGCCTTTGCCAATCCTGTCCAGACTCCCGTTAAAAGCCGTGCCCAAACTCCTGTAGATTTCTCGGTGGTCACTCCGAGCACTACCATTCCACCACCGAGGAGTTCGACCAGAACATAGCACAGAAGGCCAAGGATAACATGGACGAGATCTGCCATGTTTATCGCCCCATGATGTCTCAGGGCGAAGGTGGTGGCAACGACGAAGCTGAGGATACTCTCAAGGGTCCACGGGTTACGCCTCTGAACCTCCCTCACCCTTCTCAACACTCACTTCCTTCTCCACACTTCACTTCGACGGAGTGGTCCACAATCTGGTAGGCTCTGTCTTCCTTGGCGGTCCCAAGGCGTTCTCGTGCCTTGTTGACGCTCAATTTCGTGACCCGCATTCCTCAAGACAAAGAAGTCAATTCCCATGGCCCAGAGGTATCCTCACGACTCACTCTCTTGAGTCCCTTCCTTGAGGTCCAAATACTTGAACATGCAGAGACCTTGCCTCGATGGTAGCTGCCGTCGCCGTGTCATGCTGTCGTCGATGTTTGGTGTGACATGTCTAAAGTCACGTGCCTCCAGCCGCAAGCCTCTGAATCCGACGCCTCGATCCCTCCAAGCTATAGAGGGTAGCATCGTCTGCCTTGTGTTTGGCTCCCAAGGACAAAGTCTTGCTGTAGATTGTTTGACGGCAAGAGCGACAGTCAAGTCCCCCGCAACGATGACTACCTATGCCTGCGATCGACCAACACTGGACAGCGGTGTTGGGTGACTCCTGAGCGCGCCTCACGAGACACCATAGATCGCGTCCTTCATACATTGTCCTTCCTCCCACTCGACCACGACAATGTTGAACCATCCTTGCAGCGGCTTGCTGATGTCTTCCTCTGCGATCTTCACATCTCGCAGAGAGAAAGCCTCGTCCACAACTGGACAAGCGCTGTGACTTGATCGCTTCGATGATGCAAAAAGATCAGTACAAGCGTGGATTCAGACATGTCCAGGTGAACCGCATCACAACTGCTGTTCGCGCCGTTCTGGGTCTACTGATCGACAAGGACATTCCTCGATCCAAAGCTGATCCTGGTCTGTCAGCGATCGTTGGGCAGGCTTGGACTCTGGACAGAGAGATGGCAAGATCGTACCTGCATTTTGTTACCCAGATGCCGGTCCACGGCGGCAAATTCATCTCCATCAAGATGTCATGCGCGGCTTTGAGTGAGCGTGGAGATCGTCTCGCGCCACCGCCAAACGTTCTGGCTCCAATGAAAGGTCCGCTCGAGAAGGTGTTCGATCGGAACACCATCTCAAATTACGACGACTTCGTGGCCGCCAACGAGACCACCTACTACGACATGATTCCACCCGAACCATACCAGATGAACAGTGTCTTCTGGGGCTCTGCGATCTTGTTCGTAGTAGTGGTTTTCCACGTGCCGTTCGTGTGTTCTGCTGTCGTTCGTGCTTGTTGCCGTGGCCAAAGACTCGTGCCCCCAAATCCAAGCTTGGAATCTTGGATGCGAGCCCTCGTCTTGTCTGGGCTATAAAAGGGAGCGCCGTCTCCAGTGACTTTTGCTCCCCAGGAACCCCTTTTGGACTCAGAGTCTTACACGCCATCTCTCCGCGATGCCTGTCCTGGATCCCGCACTGGAGAACAAGAATGGTGACTTGTGGTCTCTGATGACTTCCGTACTCGCACACAAGAAGGAAGATGGCCTGGTTCGTCTTGGCTTTGGCAAGGCGCCAGTCAAGAGACCACGGAAGAAGGCGGCCCCCAAAGCTTTGGTCGGACAAGCCCTGGATGGGTTTCAGCAACGAGATGGACGGCTTGATTGTCAACCTGCGCACCCAGATTCGGAGGCCACCAACGAATCAAAACAAGCCAGGGAGTTGAAGCCACCAACTCAGCCCAAATGCCAGAAGCAGCCGAAGACCAAGGGTACCAATGAATGCGACATAGACATTCCTGGTTCTTCGTTCGATCTCCCGCACCCGTTGATCTTGCGTTCCTTCACGGTCGCAAACACCATTCGATGATGGTAGCTACTGGCATCTCGGCTACCATCTACGATGACATCCATGGTGTCATAAAGTACCATCAGACTGCCTTGGATTCCGGATCGCTTTTCGGTGCCATTCGATAAGTCCAAAACTGCTTCATCAAATCCAGGAGAGATAGAACTAAAGGGATTCCTCCCCAATTTGTCGAGTGCGGATCGTAGGGCATTGTTGACGGGCAATAAATCGGATCTTGTCAACCGCAAATGACGAGCCAACCACTACATGACCAGAGTTATGTGTCATGCTGTCGTCGATGTTGGGTGACATGTCCCTCGTCACGTGTTACCCCGAGCCCTTGATGTCTTGAGGCTATAAAAGGCAGCCTTCTCCCCACTGTCTTCGTCTCCCCAAGAACAGATGTGTAGGTCAAACTTTCCACGCCAGCAACTCGTCGTCGCACTTCGGTGCTGAGGCGAATTTGATACGCGACCAGCCCCAGGCCCTGCTTCACCTCCCCCGAACGAAGATCCGTTCTTCGATATGCCCCGACCTCCAGTCATCTCGGCCGAAGATTCGTCGATCTTCGAGAGTGAAGATGAAGAATAGGACCTGATCGACCTGGGGTTTGACGGTAGCGGCGATGCCTTCGGCAGCACTGTCATTCTGGAAGGCTGCGATGTGCTTTTTCAAGTACATCCAGAACGGACCACCTCTTGATATCAAGTTGGACGGGGAAATTACCAAGGAATTTCTGATCAGACATGCCAGAGCCTTAGGCTCGCCGATGTTCTGGCATGAAATACACATGCAGTTCCCGGGTATCGTGAATGGGTACGAGGGAGGCAAGCTTGTCGCCACTGACCAAGAAGAAGCCATACTGCGAACGCAAAAGCGAATCTTGGACTTGGAAGCTGCCGTCGCTGTGTCTTGCTGTTGTCGATGTTGGGGCCTCAAAGCTGGCCAGCTCACCTTCCAACTCCCCGGCAACACCACCGCCGAAGTAGGCCTCGCCATGTCCATAGTCTCGTGTCCCCCAAACGCAACCTCGTGAGCCCGGATCCCTGCCCTTGCCTTCTTCTGGCTATAAAAGGCAGCATCCTCCCCACCATCTTGGCTCCCCAAGAACAACTTCTGTTGTCGGATACTCCACGCCATCAATTCGTCGTCGCACTTCGGTGCTGAGGCTGAAGAGGAAATGGAGAACCAGGAACCGGTGAATCTGTGAGGATTTCCCAAACCGTTCCTGGTTCTCCAGTATGACACCAAGAAGCGTTCGAGAGAAGAGGTAGACCTCGACTCAGCAACTCCCGACGTCGTCGAACCTCGTGTGAAGCGCAAAAGACGGGCCAAGGAGGAAATGGCAAAGGCCCGACTGGAGGCTGCCGCTTCCACCCAAGAGACAATTGGCGCTCCGTAAACCTCCCAACTCTTGACTTTGCGTTTCTTCCTTCCTCGAGAAGACTAAGTCCGTCACCCCCTCTCGTTCGGCTTGGACATGCTTCGTTCGGCATAGAAAGGCGTCTTGGGTGGACAGTTGTTTGTCGGTTTGGCGCACATGGCACAATGATACCCCTGGGCACCTCATTATGGGCGGCGTTTCAATCATCTACGACATTCGACAGCTTTGTATGATTCTCTTCATAGCGGCTGCCGTTTGAATGCTCTGCTGTCGTTTGTGCTCGGTGCCATCTCCGGCGCGAGTGGGAGAAGATATCGCGGACGTCAGCAGCAAGGCCGTCACTCAACACGTGAACAAGATTCGTGCCACGAACTTGAAGGCCGGCGCTGCCATTTCTCCCATTGCTGGCATGGCTGGTCATGGATCTCGAGAGATTCGCGCTGTCCGTGCTGCTCTCGATGTCAGTACCAACACGGTCAAGTTCGTCCAGATCGGCTGGAACGAGGACACGCGTCCTTACTACGATCCCAACGGCGTCAAACCAATCAACCAATCGCGTGATGTGGATCCCTGTTCCTTCGAAGTCTGGATCACGTGGGCATGCCGTCAAACAGCAGGACAAAAAGGACCTGTCTGTGAAGACTATCGTCGAGAAATTGAAGACGAGACACGAGGAGCAGTGACGGAAAAGAGCCATGGCGAGCCCATGCGCTTCACAGTCGAATCCACTGCTGCGTCCTGGCCTTTGGGTGTCAAGATCGGAAGCTCCAAGGCTTACAAGCCGGACGTTCTCCAGATGGTTTTGAAGCATGGAGACCTGGTTGTCATGCACGGCGTACCTGCATTCGCCGATGTCTGCATTCAGGGCTCGACAGAGGTTGGTGGAGACTGGTACTGCCAGGTCGTGCCGGTGGTCGAGTACAGCAATGTCGGTAGTCGCCGACTGCAGTGATTTCCTACGGGAAGGCGAATGCGATGCTGGTGATGCTTGCGATCCTCGCCCGCGGTCACGGATGGAGGCACAAGAACAGCCACGTGGAACCGAGTATGATGACTATGAGCGTGCACGTGGATGATTCGACTCCTCGATCTCTTCTGGCGGCTATAAAAAGCCTCGCTCTCCCCACTACCTTTTCCTCCCAGAAACAATTTGTTGTCGTGGAGTGTCTTATGTCATCTTCTTGGTTGTCGCGGACCACATACACGAAGGTCGAGGGCATCTCCGCTATGCCCAAGGCCATTAAGGAAGGCCTGGTGGGTGAAATCTCGAGCGCCTTGAAGATGCTTCAAGAAACCGGCAAAATGGTTGCCAGTGATGTCTCGAGGAAGCAACAAGCTGTCACGCAGCTTAACTTCAGATTGATGGACGCCAACAACAAGGGCATGCAAGCCGAAGCTGAGAAGAAGCTGGCCATCAACGAGCGTGACTGGATGAGAAGACGATCGAGATAATCAACCTGCAAGTGACCATCCACAGGTTGAGCAACGAGCTCACGGTGGGTGGGCTGCTCTCTCCGCGGCTGCCAATGATGTGCTCTGCTGTCGTTGATGTTCGGTGCCGTTTCCACGGTTTGCGGCATCACAATGGCTCCTCCTGCCGCCGAAAACGTGTCCCCAATCGGGATTGCGAACCTTCCTCGGCAAAGACACAAGATCGTCGCAAAGCAAGGTGTCGCCGATGCCTGCTGGAAGCAAACTTGGCATCGAGATGAACAGCTGCAAGCCCTTGTCTCTTGTGGCTATAAAAGGCACCACGATCCCCGCTCTCTTTGGCTTCCCAAGAATGGATCCTCTTGTGGAATCTTTAATGTCCCTGCTCCCCTGCATGGCCGGTGCCAGTGCAAGAGCAAACGTCGGGAGACCTATCGTGGACAACATTGAACAGCGCTTCGATGCTTACCTCGATGCTGAGAAAAAGGTCAACCGCATGAACATTATCGACAACCGTGTTCACGCCTGTGTTTACTTCATCCATTTGGAATGGGTGCTGAGATTGCTGACCTGCGGGTCCTAGCCACTTCGCAGACCCAGTCATGCCCCAGAACGTGACAATTCGCGCCCTTCTTCAGTTTCGGATAACCGACATCACCCCGAAGGAATGGAGTCACCTGATGACCAAGTCCGCGGTTAAACGACGATACACACATGTGTGCAGCCACAGTCTTTGAGCTTTCGTTCTCTGCTCGCCGCATGCTCGCTGACGTTTTCGAGAATCACGCCTTTTCGCGTCAGACCGTTCATCTCCGTTTTTTCGCTGCGCTGCTTAGACAAGACTTTACAGACAGACAGATGGATCGGATAGGACAGACAGATATCATGCGACTGATTCACAGCTGTTAACAGCGCGCCTGATGTCCTGCTGACCGTCGCTTATCGGACAACGTGGCCACCAGCAACTCCGACCGAGGTGACCCCGTCCCGAGACCTACTCGCATTGTAGTTGTTGAATCTTGTGCCGAGGTTTAGACGAGGACGACGAAACTGCTGAACTCAGGTCCTCTTCGTCTATAAAAGGCAGGGTGATCTGCATCTCTTTGCCTCCCCAAGATGCAGTTTCTCCTGTAGAAAGATTTACCTGCCCATCATCTGCGGGTGAGAGACGCGGAGAGCGAGTACTTGGAGCTTCGCAAGCGTGCGAGACAATGTCGGACACGTCAGAGACGTGCTGATGTTCGTCTCGACTTGAAGCGTCTCCGCAAGCAAGCCCAAGATCGCAGCTTACTGCACGGTGAGCTTGCTGTCCTGCACTGCGCCCGGTGACAAGAAGGTCAAGAAGGTTCAGAACTTCAACAATGACTTGCGCATCCTGAAGTTTCGCACCCTCAAGCGCTTCAACATGACTCTCCCCACGTACAACATTGTCGCCCACAAGCTGTTCGAAGCCCTGGCTTGCTTTGGCGGTAGAAACGCACTGGCTCAACCAGGAATGCAAACGCCACCAGCTGACGGCATGTGGTATGAAGCCTGCTGCCGTCCCTCGAGTTGGCTACTACGAGGCCAACCGCCGTTTGTTGGTGGCGATGCAGAAATTGATGACCGAGTCAAGCAGCCACTCAACAACATGTGCAAGCTCGGTGCTCCCGACAACGCCGAAACAGGTTTGGCAAGCGGTGCTCAAGAGGACCTGCTTGGAAACGTCGACATTCGAGGCGAACGGCCTGTCATTGCAGACACTGGTCTTGACGCATCGCAGTTGGATGCAGTCAAGCGAATGATGACGAAGAAGGTCGCAATCATCCAAGGACCACCAGGTACCTGCTTCTGCGACCGGTCAGGAAGACAAGGTGGCCGAAGACACACAGGATGTTGCCAGCGGTGCACTCACCCGGCAAGACGTTGATGAGTTCATCTCTGCACCGAGTACATGTCGAGGCAAAGAAAACGAGATCTTGGTGTTGTGATGAATGCGGTTGATGAGATCGAGAAGAGTGCTGGTCAGAACACGGCAGGAAGTGTTCTGAGGCCATTTGATTGATCTTTTGGGTGTCTGGCCACGTCCGGTTCATCAATTGTCGCGCAGCAAAGCTGCTACCGCCCTCACGACCCAGCTCTCGATATGTCCGCTCTGTATGCTTAGAATCCCGCTCAGGGTGACTCCTGGGTGGCTATAAAAAGGCAGGACGATCCGCACTACCATGGCCTCTCTAGGAAGACTTTTAGTCAGGGAGCATGTTCAGGTTGAGAACCTGGATGTGGTGCTCATGGAGGTTGCACTCATGGGCGTGAAGGAGAACCACGGAGACCCCTTCTACGTCAAGCCCAAGACGCCCGCCCCGAACCCCCAAGCTCTCAGTGATATGGATCGTCTGACCAGGCTTGCGAGACTCGCGCAGAGTCTCCCGACCGTGAGTCTCCTGTCCGGGAGTCGTCTGTCCGGGAGTCACCTGTCCGAAAGTTTGAAGGTGCCGATACTGGTGCTCACAACTACTCCCAGTACTTGGGAGCCTATGACGACCAGATATACAGCGGCATGGTTGGAAACCCTGAGATCGGCAACGATGCTGGTCCACACTTCACCGACTACAGTCGGATCTCGTCGCCTCACTCACGACGCCACTAAGATCTCGGATGCAGTGTTGAGTAAGTGCGGTCTTGCCCGTCATACTGGACAAACCTTGATGACCAAGAAGACGATTGGTGCCAACGACCCCGAGAATGTCCGCATTGTCAGCATGGTCGAGAACGACCACAGGGAGGCCGAGGAGGCTGACGGAGATATGATGGACGTTGAGACTCGCAAGCAGTAGATGTCCATGGTGCGCCTCACAATGATTGGATGGGAAGACGTGCGGGATTGCAATGTCGCAAGCTATCGACTTTGCTGTATCCTGACCATCCAACTCTGGACAGGGCTCCCACCGACGCTCTGAATGTCTGCGGTAGAAGTTTGTCGCGCTCCAAGTAGTCTCAAACTACTACGACCAACCGCCGATTTGCTTCTTCGGGTTCGACGAGAAGAGCAAGTTTGTCGTGGACCTTCTTTGTGTGAGACCCAGACGGAGCTCCCATTGATCCTCCACAGTTCTCTGCATTCTGGCTCGGTCGGATGGCCATCAGAACAGCGGAAGTCAATACAAACGTACTCGAAGGACAACATCCCTTCCAGTCCATGCCTCGAGTATCCCGCAGCCAAGCTGCCACCACCCATCGACCCTGCTCTTGAATTGTTTGCCTTGTTTGCCGAGCTTCGCTCAGAGTGATTTCCGGATGCCTATAAGAAGGCCCTACGGTCTCCACCACTTGGCTTCTCCAGGAACACCTCTTTTGTGTCGAAGAGATTAGGTCAGGCCAGTCTGGTCGCGGGAGCCCTTTCCACCCATCCGCCGAGCACCCGCGTCATATGACGAATTCATGCGAGAAGTTGAAGCTTTGAAGATACTCACCAGTATCAAAGCAAAGAACGTCAACTACGTCATCGAATCTATGCTGGTAGGCCATACTATGTGGCTAGTTAGCGAATAATGTGCCGGTGGAAGTGTGATGCCCTTCCTCTCCATCACAATCCAGACGATCATCATGCTCGTCCTCGTCCTCCTCGTCCGGATCATGTGGCTCGCTCACATCCGCTTTGCAGGCCACGCGTTGCGCCCTATCAACCGCACGCAATTCAGGGGATACGGATCGGCCTGGATGGACAATGACAGAACCGGCGTCTTTGACGCCCTTCCCATCCATCACTGCCTCAGAAAGGCATGGAATGCGACGATGCGCGCTGGGAGGGTTGATGATCGACAGTAGCTCCCAGGAACGTCAAGACAAGATGTTTCGCAAACCACTCGTGTGTTGGGCTTTGACGCGCCGGATTGACCGAGCCATCTGCCACCGTGACCGTGTTCTGCTCCCGTCTCGTTCTCTTCCGCGAGACGCTCAATGATCTTGATGCTGCCCACGATATGGCAGATGCATACAAAGGCTTCTCTGAGACGATCAGCTTGGACTCTGACACGATTCGTCCAAGTGCGGTGGCCGACAACTCAGCCCAGGATTTCAGTCGCCCTCCACTCAGTGATCCTGCTGATATCAATCCCGAGCGACGCACCCAGGACTGGAAGTCCCTTGCTTCTGATCCGCCAGCATCCGCCAAGCCCATCTTTTGCCTTCCTCTCTCCACAGAGAAATTATTCGGGAAGGGAATGGGGAAGATGCATAAGGCCCGTCGGGCTGCCTGCCGCCTCTGCCGGGAGTCGTGGTTACACGTGACTGCGCTCAGGGGTAGCTTTCGGATCTATGAAAGGCAGAATGATCTGCACCCACTTTGCCTCTCCAGGAAAACTTCTCGTCCGCGAACTGTTCACGCCATTCTGGAGCGAGAGCAACTGAGCACCTCCTCCCTGGAGTTCATCTCCGCGTTCTTCGACGTCGACCGCAGCGAGGTCGAGAACCGAATCAAGAACATCTTCCCGAGGATAGTGTGGCAGCACGGCCCACCGCAATGGCTGCTGTCCTTTCTTTCGCCTGCTGTCGTCCACGGCCCGCTGGACCCTCCAATGGCCGTGGACGACACAATGGGGCGACAGAGCGCGAGAACCTTGCCGTTCGATGGTTGCCAAAGACGGCGACAGGGGCCGCGCACAGAAAGAAGGCAGTGCCATGTCGGGTAGCAAAGAGTCGACCCCTGAGGCTGGCCTCTCGGATGCGGTGTTGCACAAGCGCGCGCTTACCCGTGTTCCCAGAAGATGATGTCCAAAAAAGACAATCGGTGCCAATGACCCCGAGAATAATCGAATCGTCGCCATGGTCGAGAACAAAGGTCTCCGATGGCAATGGATTGCAGATCGCATCCATCGCTGGCTTTCCACGATCGGCACACGGCTCAAGCACCGTGGCACATGGAAGTTCGTCTGGTCTTCCCATCTGGGCACTTAACGACATCATCCGGGAAGAATCCATGTTTGTCCGAGTCGCCACCCTCCAATGATTCCAAGGAGTACATCGGCTACTCTCTCAAAGGTGCCACTGCGAATGGGAAAGGGGAAACGTTCACGTCGCTGGATCCGATGAACATACCAACGTTCGGCAATCTTGGCAATTCTCGACGACGGGTCTTGACTGAGCAATTCCCTCAAGCGATGATCAATCAGGTGAGTACACTCTCAAGGTGCGTGCCGATTGAGCGTCCGCTGATCCACAATAGCCAGGTTCGACGCTTCCACAACTGGCCAAAGCCGCCATACAACGAAGCCATTCTTGGAGTGCAAGTAACTCGCACTACCGATATCATCGATGTCAAATTCGTCTCTAACAAGTACGTAACTGTCGGATTGAGATATTCAGAGCCTGCCTTGGTGTCTGTGCCCCGGGTGACTCTGAAATTGAGATGTCTTGGAGTCGTGCACAGGCTTTTCGAAGCGAGGCTGGAAGGATGGGGGAATGTGGGAATGTGAGCATCGCAGGATGAGAGCATGGGGGGATGGCAGAACGAGCGGTTGCGAGAAGGGGGAAATAGGAGAATGAGAGCACGGAAGATGCAAGATTCTTAATTCCATAGAACTCGAGTAGCGAGAAACAATCCAAGTGGTTAGAATTGGCCCAATTGACTCAATATGATGCAAGTGACGTGAAGTGATTTAGATAACTCGTAGCAATCCAGGTAATGAATAAAT
This sequence comes from Cyclaneusma minus, assembly GCA_037179335.1. NCBI lineage: Eukaryota > Fungi > Ascomycota > Leotiomycetes > Marthamycetales > Marthamycetaceae > Cyclaneusma > Cyclaneusma minus. The sequence goes on from JAKZHN010000014.1 coordinate 983,711, forward strand.
GTACCGAGACTTTCTTGCTTGACAAGGAGATGGAAGTCCAAGAAGTACAAAGAGCGAAAGCATTGCAACTTTTGATCATTTCATCGGAGACTGAAGTCAGGTCATAGACTAATCCAAAGCAATTGTGATGATGAAGCAATCTTCACCATTGTGTATCATAGTATCAAGAAGGATGGAGGGAACCTGGGTGAGTGTGAACTGGGAGGAAAGCAAAAGTTCACAAAAGACAAAGATGTGGAAATGAACCTGCCTGGTATCAACTAACAACCATGACTGAGTGTGTCATGTGAAGTAGAAACCTGTAGATATGAGTTCTGCACCCTCGTGACCCCTTTTCAGGGATGGTGAAGCTGTCGCCACCAGTGAATCTGTGAGATCTTGTGGTTTCTGTGAATGTAGAGGCCGACCAGTTTCAAGGCTGGATCCGTCTCAAGTGCCGGGATTGGTGCCGCTTGGACGAGATCTCTTTGTTTCTGGCATTGCGGCATCATCGTTGCTTCAGACAGCTGCGGTATGGCCTATGTCCAACGCCTCACGCCAGAGACCACCGCTTTCGAGCGGCCTGTTGAAGAAAGACCAGAGCATCTTGCCGTGCTCACACTTGGCACCGAGGATGACGAGGAGAGTCTTCTCAATAGCGACAAAGACCGAATGACGGCCTCTGTATTGCCCAAACATCCTCCAGCGAAACAGCGACTCCCCCGAAACTCGACTCGCATCGCCAGGCACACTTGCTGCTATGTGCGAGCTCCTACCACCACTGCCGACGACTGGCCCCGAAGACGAAGCTCGACGACAAGGGAGAAGTCACCTAGCCCCTTGTACTCGACGACGAGGGCAGCCTGGTTATAAGAAGGAGGACAATCCGCAGAATCTCGAGGTCCCCAAGAACACGTCTTCTTTCGCATTATTCCACGCCCTTGGTTTTTCCAGGGAGCTTCCCAGAGCCCGCCGTCAAGGAGGCTGCCCCACGCGCCAAAAGCCAATGGCAAGGCAAGAGGTTCACCCCCATCGCCGCTGCCGATGCCTGCCGCCGGAGACGAAGCTGACGCCACGATGAACGCGGCCAGGCCTTGGAACGGTTCATGGAGGAAGTTAACAACCTACCACGACTCCCTCTTCCCCATGATCTCGATAGGCTTCAGACTTTGATCGTCGAAGAACACACCCGCGATCAGCAGTTCCAGGGAGAGGATAGACTAAGAAGGCGGGTTCGACAGCCACTCAGATCTCGGCGACCAGGTAAAGAAATCCGATCCCATCTTCTGGAGGAGGTCATACTGGCTATAAAAAGGAGCACAATCCGCACAACCTCGAGATCTCCAGGAGCAATCGTCCTTGAGAGACAATCTAATGCCGCCCCCCGTGCCAGTGTGGAGCCAAGATGCCTGGTCCATTGAAGGACGCTGCCGGCCAACTCCCGGGCACAGCTAAGAAGAGCTGGGCTGGACTCTGGGCAGAGAGATGGCGAGGTCTTGCCTCCATTTTGTGACCCAGATGACGGTCCATGGAGGCAAGTTCATCTCCACCAAGATGTGCTTGGCCAGATGACGGCACTCCTGTACGCAATGCGACAGTGAGCAGCTCTGTCGACAACAGCAGCATTGGTAAGACACTGATCCCGACAAACACCGCCTGTGATAACCTGCTGACGATGATTTCTCGAACCAGTAACCCCCAGCGACCTCCCCGTCAACGAGGACATGCAGCGTGCATGCGGCTCCCAAGTCGCTGGCTGGAGAACTCTCCACGAGATGCCCAACGCCGCCGCCACACGACCACGCTCTCTTCCAACAATGAATCGAGCATAAGCCGTCCGCAGTATCAACACAAACGTGGACTCAGCGAAGCCTGCGGCATGGCGCCATCCGCACCCAAAGACCGCTTTGCGAGCGCGCTCAGCGCCTTCGAAACATCGCCTGACAGCACATACAAGAACACGGTTGACGACCCTGATAAAGATGGTATGGATGCGGAGCCCAAGTTGCCACCCGTTGGCAACTTCGCACCACCACCGAGCGCCAGCAAGGAGACGAAGAAGCGTCTTCGCCCTGCCGCAGCTAGCATGAACCAAATGCCTCTCGCCGATGGCAGAGTAAGCCTCGCACAGAGTGGCAACGCGAACAAGGTATGCTTCCGTCAAAGACGGCCAGATTCCCGCTGGAGCCTTACTTCCCATGTATCTCGCAGTTGCTGACGATTTGATGTAGCGCCTCAAGACAGGCCATGGCACATCCAAGGCCATCGTACCCAGCGAATTGATGCACCTATCGCCCACCTTGGCTCTCAGCTGTCGAGTGTCGCTACACCCCGCCTATCGCCATCACCAATGCACATCGGTGCGGCTCGTTCGCGAATCCCTGCCTACAAAAAGAACCCTCCCCCACAACCTCGAGCCCTCCAAGGAGCAGTTCCTGTGTTGTTGATATACACGCTCTCGGTATTGTCTTCTCTCGGTCCAGGACGCTTCTCTGGCGCTGGAGAATGCGAGTGATCTGGTTGGTGTGTTGTGGCGACTTGGCCATTGAGACACCACAACACACCAACCAGAGACATGCAGCCCCCATCATCCAAGGCTCTCTCATCCGGACTGCCTCCTGGAATGGGCGGTCAGGCCCAACGCAATGTGATCCCGTTGCCTCCTCCTAACTCCACGAGTTCCAAATCCCAGGCCATGGGGGGAGACGTGGTACAGGATGCAGCAACAAGGCATCTACTACCCGGACGAGGTGGACGAATGGCTGGCGAAGAACGGAAAGAAGTAGGGCTTCACAGAGCAGCAATTCGACTCCGTCTTGGAGGCATCGGCGGTCCTTACTACCACCGTTTGCCTCCCGTGGTTGTGGAGTCACCGAGAAGGATGCCTGCTGTCGTGCAGAGGCTGTCACCGCTGAATGCAGCGAAGTGCCCCCGAAAGGTTCCGAGCCCACTTTCAGGATGCTCTACGACACCAACTTTGACAGCAACCCCTCCGGAAACAAGCAGGCCAAGGCTGGCAAACAAGGCAAGGGAGGCAAGAGGCTGGCTAAGAATAACAGCCAGATCGATGGCGGCGAGAAGGGTGTGGTCAAGGACGATGAGAAGGGCCCGATCAAGAACGGTGAGAACGGTCTGGCCAGGACGGCGAGAAGGGTCTGGCCATTCCTGGCTCCGGTTGAGAAAGAATGGCACATACTGGAATTTCCACCAGATGTGGCCACGCAAGGCTGAACCCGTGATGCCACTCACCATGCTCACCGGATGATCCAGAACCTCAAGGGCAACATCCATCGTGAAAAGACCGAGAAGCTTGAACACGAGCTCCGACAGCCCCTGGCTATAAAAGGGCGCTCGATCCCCACGACTTTCGATCTCCAAGAAGCGGTTTCTCTGGGGAAGTTTCCACGACCATCTACAGGTTGAGCAACGAGCTCAAGACTGCCAGAGAGAATGGACGTGCTCTCAGCCAGCGCGATTTGGCCGACCCGTTCAAGACTCCAACGACCAGTCGCCACCACGGCATTCTCGATCCCATCGCCATTGACATCCGCGCGAAGGGTCGCAGGCGTCTCCAGAGAGAGCGGGAAATCGAGGGAGTCCGCTTGACTCCCTGGGTGAGAAGGCAGCTTGGCTAGAGCAACAGCGCAAGTCCTTCGACAGCAGATGGCAGAGTCGAGGGTCGCTGGCCGGTCTGTGAGCGAGATCAAGTCGCATGGACTTCGTGAAGGTTTCCGCCAGATGATCCAGGCTCGCAAGCGCGAGACCGATATCATCCATGGAGAATGGCCTGCATCGAGTGCATCATGGAGGAGATGTTCGATTGGGGAGGGCACACACCCCGCATTGACGCCGCAGAAGCCTCGCAGGGATTGGACAATACAAGGCTCGACGAGATCAAACACCTCTTTCTCACCATCTATTCCCCTGGATTGGAAGCCTTCTTTGAATCGAAATGGTGGTCCACGCAGGGCCTCAACAGAAGTTTGGGAACGCCCATTGGCTGAAGAGATGAAGACTGAGGTCCGCCTGAATGACGCCCGTGCCAAGGCCTCCTGGCTATAAAAGGAGGGCAGGAACCCATCGTCTTGGGATTTCCAAGAAGCCAGTTCTTTCCTGCATTGTTCCAAGGCTGCCCAAGGAGGCCGAGTCACTCGCCATCGCGAGGCGCCCGCTGGCATCGCCTCTCAGCCACCTTCTGCCCGCATCAACGCCCTGAAGAAGTGGGGACCAGCTGTAAAGATCGACAAGAACGCACCAGACGCCGATGAGCAGGCAGAAGCTCAATTGGCGATGACACCCCTGGCCGATGGACCCGCCGATGGACCGAAGAAGCGGAAGCGCGGCAGCACGTCACAGTCTCGTGGTCCAACCCATCTGCCCGCAACGACGCGCAAAGCGCCCAAGTCTCGCGTCGAAGCGCTCAAGCGCCCCCAGACATCAGCACCCGCGGAAGACGCACCCTCAAAACTCGAAGCAACAATCCCCCTTGAAACTCCACAACGCCTGTGACTTCGCCCGCTGGCAGTGCCCGTCCCTCCCTGAGCGGCAAGTCTCTCGGTTCGGCTCCGACTGGTCGAGGCAAAGGCGGCAAAGGCCTTGAGCTGCCGCCGTTTTCGCTTTCTGCTGCCGACGCGACCGAGGTTCGCTGGTCACGATGGCTGTTCTCACCAAGGTCATCATGGCCTTCTCCTTGCCAGCGTTTTGCATCGGCATCAGGGTATACGCCTCGCCCCATGACAGCCCACACGAACTGGCTGAGAAATGCAAGGAACACGGTGCTCTCGCCGTCGCCGTCTCGGTATTCATCGTCGTGACGGATCTCTTGTGCTGTAATTAGAGAAATGAATCCCCTTCTTTCAACCCGAGTCTTCTTGCTTCTTTGTGACCTTGTGAATGATCCAAGTAATGGTGAATACTTGATGTACTTTGAATTCCCCGAGTGATTCAGAGTATTTGAGTGACTCTGCATCCTCCAAGTAACTGCAAGTGCTCCAGATCATTCAGTGGTGTTGATCACATTCAGGATCATGGCCATGTGAACGCCCCTGAAAAAGTATTGAAAGCTGCCCTGAGAGATTGCTCATGCTCCACGTTCAACTACTTTGAAAGGGGTTGGAGAGCTTCAATCATCCAGGACCTCAATCTCAGAATGTCTCGGCGATGTCTCGATTGCTCGTGTTCCGCATTGAATCGCGAGGAGTAGGACATCTTCACCCGCCCGGCATCTTCAACTTCGGATCTTCTCAGAGCTTCACGGAGTTGTGCTGGAACCGTCCACTAAGATCTCCCCGGTCCAACATCTCAAGAGCTTTGATCGTCCCGACGACTTGGAAAGAGCTGCCCTCTCTTAGACCTTGCGCTCCACGACCTCTTGTACACTATCCCCAGCGACGATGCCTCTACTGCCTCCCCACGAGCTGCCACTGCAGGGTTCAAGGTGTGTCAAGCCGCTGTTCAGCCTCTGATGGCCTCCTAGCACCTGTGTACTGACGTGTTTGCTCCAGCACAAGCATCGCAGCTCCCGCATGGAAGCAAACAATGCTCACAAACAACAGACCAGCAGAAATCGAGCAACAGCACACCTGTTGTTCCGCAATCAAGCCGATCAGAGACGATGACAACCCCATCCAAGTCCAACAAGTGACCTCTCTGTAAGAAGAAGACAGCATCCACAGAACCTGTCCTTATCGACCCAGCTGACCTCAAGTCTCCCAGTGCCAGCACCCACTCCCAGGTATCGAAAGCAGCGAAGATCCCGAGTCGGAAGGCGAAATCGAGGAGGAGACAGCATCGCGAGAACTCGAACCAGCCAAGGGCCGCGACCACAGAAGACTCCTCGCAAACGCCACGAAGACCCGTGGGTCAACACCATCGAGTCGTGGGCTATCATTCTGAGGCCTTAAGGAGGAGCTCGACGGGCTCTGCCTTGAAAGCAGCCCCCCAAGAAGCAGTGTCGAATGCTTCCAAGGCCCCCAGGATCCAGCGATCGGCGCTGTGTTCCAGGATTCGACTTCCAGCGAGGGTCGAATCCGCTGCTCGGCCTGCAGCTCCTCGCAAGTTCGGAGCTCCTTCGAAGGCGCCGAGCCCACTGGCACCGAGGCATTCATCCTGACGCCCTCTACCACCAAGGCCGCCCCAATTCGTCGAAGTGAAGCGGGCACACAAGAAGGAAGATGGCCAAGTTCGTCTGAGCTTGGTCATGGAGAACTCATTCGATCGCACCTGCTTGTGGCCGAGAGTGGCTGTCCAGGTTGTGATTGACGAGATCTATCTTCCAGGGATTCAACAGCGAGCCGTCAGCGGCCCTAGGGGGCTTGCGATTCCAAATTTTATTGCAGCGGAAGACGAGAATGATGACTACTCAGTAATGAGATGGACGGTTTGATGGTGGATCTGCGCACCCAGATCCAGGTTAGTTTTGAGTCCTTTGCTTTCAGATGTGCCGTACTGACCTTTGTTGTTTGGATAGCCAGCGCACCCTACCCCGCCCAATCCAATACCAAAATCCCTGATCCACTGAAGGATGCGATCTCGCTGCTCCAGACCACCCTCACAAAGGTCGACGGCATCTCTGCTATGCCCAAGTCTATCGAGGAAGGACTGTTGGGTGATGGCAGAGAGCGACAGCTTGTCGTGGACAAGCGCTGTGACTTGATTGCTTCGATGATGGATTCTGGAGACGAACCTACAAGCGTGCCGCTCGATGTGGCGCTGGGTGCTGCAAAGGCCCATCTGAGGTCTTCGACCTCCAGTCATCTCTGAGATCCCGGCTGACGGCGAGCCTCTCCTGAGGCCGGCGTAGGACCAAGGCCCTCAAACGGCCTCTACGCCGGTATGCTGCCACAGATGCGCGCCTTCCACCTCTTCAACCCGAGTGGCCCCAATGTATCGCAAAGAATGAACGACGGCACTTATCGTGCCGTCCTTCCCCTCCGCAATGCATTCGGCGAAAGATGCGGTGCTGCAAGTCTTCGAAGGAGCGTCGAATTCTTTCAGGGCCGCTACAGAGCCCCATGTCTTCTGTTCTCGGCAGCGACACCGACAGCGAGCAGGGTAACGCAGGATGCCAGGATCCCAGGATGGTGACAACATCTTGGGTCTGAATTTGCCACTCTGCTATGGTGGTTAACGGAACTGGTTTGCCTCCCGTGGCAAATCAACCTGAAACCACCACAGCGGAGTGGCAAATCCAGACTTGTACCATTCATCGGAATCGTCAATGAAGATCAAGACTTGCTTGTGTTGCGACCTTCGACCACCTGCCTGATCAAGCCCTCGAAATCATCGTCCTCGGAGATGGCAAGGAATTCGCCAGGGGACTGGAGACTGGAACCTATGTTCCAGTTCTTCAGGTTCTATGGCTATGAAATTGACCATCTCCTGGCCGACTCAGACGATACTCGTATGGGTGTCTTCTCCTGCGTCCTCGATTCGGTAAGTTGAACTCCTGCTCTTGCTCTCGATGATCTTTGGCCCCTGATGTGTTGTGATGGCTGACTTGTTGTTCTTTCAGATTCGAGCCGAGAAACGACCAGTGGATGGCTGTTTCTGCGTCTGGCTCCCCGCAAAAAAATAAGGAGATGGCACGAGTTGTCGTCCTGCGACCTTCGACCACCTGCCTGCCCCGGAGACATGGAAGCGGACCTCGCCAAGTCCATCCACCACGCCCGTTACCTGATCTGCCAGCGCCACATCCGTGTTGGCAGGCAGATCGTTAAGGTCCCATCTTGGGTTGTCCGTCTCGACTCGCGGAAGCACATCGACTTCGCGCCTCTCTTCCAGTGGGGGGCGCGTGCCTTCCTTCCGATGGGGGGCACGCGGCCGTCGTCCTGATGGGGGCCTGGTCGCGTGCCTCCCGGCGGTTCGGTAGCCAGCAATGCGCAAAGAAACCCAAACCAGCATGTTCCGAAGCAAAATGGTCATGCTGGAGCCGCCAAAAACGAAGTCTGTAAGATGGAGCTCCGCATCTTCCCAGTCGTGGCATCGACCATGTGATTCGCGATGCCTCGGAGTACAAGTCCGTTTCCCGAGTCTGTCCGCGCGTTCCTGGGACCCCTCATCGACAAAGACATCCCTCGTTCGAAAGCTGACCCTGGTCTATCAGCAATTGTTGATGGCTGGCAGTCACGGTTGGCGGAAGTGGATGGTGGGTGGATGAAGGGGTGAACGGCAGTTGTTGGACAATTTTCGATGTCGCTGGCGATGTCGTCGGTTGTTGGTGTTCGAGTCTGGGTGAGTTCGCTTCTGCTGTCTTGTGTGGCAAGGATCGATGATGCTAACTTTGAGTAGTACGAGGAGAAGTCCGAGGTCGAGGCTCCCAAGACGCCTGCCTGCCGCTGCCGTCAACGGTAAGGCCAAGAAGGATGCCAAAGCCGACGAGTCTTCCGACTCTGATGCCGAGATGAAGGATGCCCAAGCTGCCAAGGCTGAACCTTCGAGCACGACGTGCTTTGGATGATCTGGAGGCATGGTGGTGGAGTCGTTTGTTCGAGTTCGAGGGATCGAGGAGTGGTGGGATGGTGGAGTCGACGGGTCGACGGGTCGGTGTAGATAGCCGTGTACAAGTACATGTAGAAAATTGAAAGAGTTAGCATCAGCCGGGCCTCCCGAGCATTGAGTGATTGGCGTGACCTGAGCGATTCGGATTGAAGGCATCCATGCGAACGGCGGAGCAGATGATGGCTCAGCAGTGGGGGTATTCGAGAAGTGTTCGTGACACTTCGAAGGAGATTGTTGGCGAGGTGAGCTGTTCAAGGGGTAAGCGATCCGCGATCGAGAGAAGTCGACAACTGTTGACAAAGCTAACTCGTATCGAACAGGAAAAGCTCGAAGTTGTTGAAGAGTTCGGACGGAACAGCGCCGCGACAGTCGTTGATGATCTCTTGGCGCCGCTCGTCATGAAAATTCTCGTGCGCTCAGCTACAACCCCAGACTATTTTCAGATACTGGAAATATTCTTGATAATTCGAAATATTCCAATTACTCGGGATATCTCTGAATACTTGGAATATTCCTAATTATTCGAGATATTGTCAATTATTAGGAATATTCCTAGTTCTCCGGGGGGTCCAGGGTGAGTGCAGAGGGCATAGGACGGCGCCCAGACGGTAGAGCTTTGGCACTAGCGGCCGCCCCCGGATTCTCCTCCCTCTGCCCCACCAGATCGTCAACGCTACCTTACCTCACCGCGACGTAGCTCACCGCGACCTTCAAACTCCATCTTCTTCACCCACACCTCTCCTCTCATCCCCGTGCTTCTTTCTGAGAAGCCCCATTCGTCTCCAAGCATGGATCAGGATGTCATTGCCTCAGAAGAGAGGTTCCTGCCAACCCCAGTCCTGGATCCTGCCGCAGAAGAAAGGTACCAGACGGCTCGAAAGCGAGCTCTGGACAATGACATGTACGTGCCTAGCCGCCACGCCTTCTTCACTGAGCCACAGCCCGCCGTCGAGGTGGAGCCCGAGCCTGAGAAAGAATCCTTGAAGAAGAGGCTCATCGCAATCTTCTTCCGCGATTCTCCATTCGCGCCCAAGACCCTCCTCGACCAACTCATAACCTCTCCCCTCCTCACCGTCATCACGTGGATCTACAAGGTCACCCTGAAGCTCCGCGGTCCCCCTTTCAAGGTACCACCCGAGAGCCACCGCATCCGCGTGGTGTGTATCAGCGATACCCACTCTAACACTCCGACCGATTTGATCCCTGATGGCGACCTGCTCATCCACGCCGGGGATTTGACCAGCACCGGTCGGTTCTCAGATATCCAAGCTGCTCTTAATTGGTTGGATACATTGCCCCACCCACAGAAGGTGGTTATCGCAGGCAACCACGACAGCTTTTTCGATGAGAGGTCCAAGCACCCGGAGGACGCAGGCCCCTTGAAGGATCTGAACTTCAGGAACGAGAATATCACGTTCTTGCAGAACGAGGTGACTACGTTGGTGTTTGAACGTGCCCGTCGCAGAATCAACATCTACGGTGCTGCCGATATTCCTGCTTGCGGTGGCGATGACATGGCGTATGTTTTTCTCACCTGTTTTCGCATCTCCACACACCTATCTCTCTCACATTTTCACACATATCTGTTTCAGCCTCAATCCTCCTCCCCATCTCTCCATACCACTTACCCTACCTTCAGCCCCACTCCCTCAATTCATGCCACACTCACTAACGCACCCACAGCTTCCAGTACCTCCCCACCGCCGCCCCCTGGTCCAGCCGAAGCATCTTCCTCAGCACCGACATCCTCGTAACCCACACACCACCCTTCGCCCACCTCGACAACGCCGGCATGGGCTGCCCTACCCTCCTCGAACAGCTCTGGGTCATCAAGCCCCGCCTCCACGTTTTCGGTCACGTCCACAGCGGCGCCGGCCGCGAGAACGCTTACTACGACGAAGCCCAGGCTGCCTACGAGCGCCTGTGCCACCGCTACCTCAAGACCTCCAGCACCGAGGACGAACTGAACCCGATGTACGGCAAGGACGTCGGTGGAGGAATTGGAAGTGGTAGTGGAAGTGGAAGTGGTAGTGTGGAGGAGGGTGTGAGTGATGATGATATGGGTGGTGCCTTGTTCCAGAACTCGTGGGCCACGAGGAATCTGGTTAGAAGTGAGATGGAGCTGGAGCGTACCTCGAAGTGGGGTGATGCTGGCAAGGTCATCTGGTACGGCATCAAGGGTGTTTTCAAGGACCGTTTCGGTGGTGGATGGAAGGAGGGCAGTGAGAAGCAGGGCAGTGTGCTTGTCAACGCTGCAATGGTACACCAGACCACCACTGAGATCCGCAAGCCCAAGGTGCACGTCGTTGACATCTAGGGCGGCACGGTTTGCTTGTATGATGGCGTATGGTTGCTTTGCTATGGGATGCTGCATTCGGACTGGTGGAGCATATGGAGTCGTGGGCTAGGAATGGCGACGACAGAACAACCAAGCGCTGGACTTCTGTAGCTTCAACAAGGGATAAGGAATCGCAAATGACATGATGAGCTTTCAATGCCTGCCCTTATTGCCGTGACTGTGTGTATGTTGATCCTCCGAACATCGGAACATCGCCCAGTTCCCAAGCCATCTCCAATCACTCAATCACTCGGTATTGTCCTAACTCGTCATCACCTGATATTTTACCAGCTGTACTTACGGTTTTCCCAATGACTCAGAAGTTTCCCAGTTAGGTACTTGAGTATTTCCCACTTACTTTGAACATTCCTTGATACATCATACTTGGGGTTTCCCCAAATAATTGAAGCGTTCCCAATCACTCGATGTTTGCTCAATGGACAATTACTCAAGAATTTCCTAATTAGTACTTCGAATTCTCCCGATTACTTTTGAGTTTTTCCAATTACTTTTGAGATTTTCCAATTTTTCGGAAGTTCCTGAAATACCTGGAATTTTCATAATTACCTTTGGAACTTTTCCAGTGACCTCGACTTATCCTCATTACGTCGAATATTCCCACTTACTTGGACTTTTGAAGTTTTCCTATATGCAAGTATTTAGATTATTGGCTGCTGTAGTCACCTGGAATACATGGGCCAACTTCCACAACCACGCCGGTGCTCGCGCAAAAGCCGTACAAAAGCCATCGTGTCCACAAGCCTCACTGATTCACATCGTAGCCACAACCAGCTCCGTGTTGGTTCTGAATGGCGTGATCCTTGCCATGCCGTTTGAGCCGACTTGCGTTCCTTGTGCGGCGAGTTCCAGTTTACGATCTTCTTGGTAAATTGGAAACGACCTTTGATGATTCAGACGTCCATGTTCACGATAACGTGGTTCAGAGTGGAGCGGAGCTTTTGTTGACATCGGCGATTCGAAAAATCTGTTGGGGGGACAACTGCTGTCGAGACAACCGGTGGGTGCCGGCGATGGGGCGGCGAGAAGGTGGAACGATGACCACTAATTTAGTGGTTAGGGCACGTGAAGACGCGAAAAGCCCGTGCAGTCTAGACCCAAGGTTGTTGTAGGGACTGGAGGAGCTGCCAGAGCTCACGCTGGGTAGTTGGCAGGGACGAGGGAGTGTTTGGAAGCATGTGACAGTCGTAAGGCCACATCGCTTCATCGGGATCAATTTTGACGGTTGTGGCTGAAGATTGAAGGTCAGTCAGATCCTTCTGAGGTGGTTTCAATTTGACAGAACTTGAGATAGAGGAGATACTGAAAGTAAAGTTCATGAAACAATGCTTCTGAATAGGCCTGTTAACACAAACACCAAGATTACTAATTAGCGCCCGTACCCAGACCGCTGCATTTGCATAAAGTGTCAGTAGTATTGGGACGGAAGAGGAACAATTGTGTGGTGTTGGATGTGTAACCATGGTTCATGGGCCTCGACTTGAATCTGCGTACGCCAAGTTCGGAACAAAGGCGCGATTTTACTTGAACTCAATGTAGGGCACCGAGGAATCATTCTCCGAAGGTCCGTGGAGTGACTCTGCTCACTCGAAGCCCGGTCTATCTGGCTGAAGCCTTCCCTCAAACATCCTCAACTGCTTCCACGCCAGTAGCTACGAATACGCGATGAACACGGCACTACTGTCGGGCAGCGGGACCTAAGTCTAGTACGGCATGAAAATCTCCCAAGACTTCCATACGAACTTGAAAAGTGGTTCACTAGACACACGGGCGGGGGCTTTGCATGCGGCTCAAAAGTTTGGTCGCACAAAGTGGGAATTGTCCGACTTGGACGGAGCAAGGTTTATAGAAAAAGCAGTCGTGATATTGCGGGAAAGTTTGTAGGGTCAATAAAGAGGTTTCATGTACAACTAGAACTGTGACATAGTTTGGCTTGAAAACTGGGGGGGATGTACTGATGTAGAGATACATGAACCACACACGATCGGCGATCCCTCCCAAACACCGGATTCAAAATCTGGTTCCGCAGACGCACGGGAAAGCCTTGGATTGCGGCTCACAATGTTCAATCCCGCTGAGTGGATAAATGATCTGACTTGAATACGCAAACTTCAGGGCAGAATAAGACATAACTTTTAGGAGCGCTCGTAGTTTGAATGAAGGGCTTTGTTGCAGAACTTGAACTGAGAACTTGACTTGGAAACTGACTCACTGAGAGAGGTGTGGGGAATTTGAGACGCACATGATCTCTGGAGAAACGCTCCACATCCGTGGTCTGAAAGATCAACGAACCGAAATCGAAGTGACAATAGTAAACAATGAATCGGATTCCCGGCCAGAGCAACGAGGATGGGGCTTCGCTTAAGTCCTCGATTCACTTCTCCTCCAAGTCATCCCACCCTCTTGAAGTCAACTCTCCCCTGACTGAGGGGCCGACTATCCCCTGAGCTCCTTCGTCAGGACGTCTCCTGTGCCCCCAGTGGTAGATCTTTGCGGCAATTGAGACCCCATACCCTTATCGTCGCTCCCCCGGCCTCTGCTCCCCAACAACACACTTCCGAAAGCGGCAAAGTCCCTACCAAGATCCATCGTCGGCCACCTGTGCGCTTTCCATCGGCGTGTGAATTGCAAACAAACTCTGGTTCGACCAGAATTCTTCTATATCGGGCAGTCACGGTGCGTCAGGGTCTTCGTCCTGACTCCTAAGGCCGCACCTTCCCCTCTCGTCAAGAAGGCCATCTCCGTCCCCCTCTCAACTGTCCTCTCCCGCAGTAAGTTGCTGGTCCACAATATCCCATCATCACCGTCGCGAAGTTCGCTTCCCTCCTCATCTACAATAGCATCATTAGCTACATGTAGGTAATCATGAATTACGACGGGTACGCACAAGGATTACCACACGGTCCATCGCCTACCATGAACTGGGGCTCGCCATCGTCGTCCGCCATGAACGACAGACCGTCGCGCGTCATGACCGGGCCACAGGACATGTTCATGACCGGCGCCATCCAGCAAGGAGCTGCCCTCCTCGGGTATGAGGACTTCTCGGCCGTCGCCCAAACCATGGCTCCAATGGCCCCTCCTGGCCAGGAAGCGATGCAGAGTCCCTCGCGACAAGCATTCCACTCGGGCTTCCCAAACGACGGACATGCTCCCTATGCGTATCCTATGAACCAAATGAGCATGCCTTTCCAGCATCATATGGAACAAATGAGTATGCCTCCCCGGCATCATACTAGTCTGAACCAAATGAACATGCCTCACCAGCAGGCTATGCCGAGAGTCCCCGATCATATGTATCAAGGCCGCCAACCTGCTTCGAGTTATGTGCAAGTACCGATCTGTGCTTGCGAACGTTCTCCCTGTCAGCATGAGCGCGATCAATACCCTTTGCCGAGAACCGGGCTTTCGAGCAACAGTTGGTCTGATACACCCACTGTTCCACCGCCACGTCGCGCTTCGGTCATCCCTCTGAGCAGCAATCAGTCTAACACGCCCACCTTTGGACTACCAGCAGGCCCCAACCGTCGCTCTACCATCATCCCTGTGAGCAGCAACCGGTCTAATGCATTTACCAGCTCACCACCAGGAGGCCAGTACCAGCAAGCTCCGCTCAACCTTCCAAGCAGCGGTTACTTCACCGCACCTATCGTTTCAGCACAGGGAGAACAAGCAGAACAGCGCTACACTGGACCTCGAACTCTCGATGGCAGACCAGCTCCTCAACCAGGACCATCAGGTGAGCAACATCCCGCTCAGGTCAGGTTTGCGGGCGAGCCTCGGTCTCAAGTATCCTCCCGTTCACCACCAATGAGCGAGAACCAGCACGCTTCAGTCAGCCCCCGGGGCAGCGGTCAGCGCATCGCACCAAGACCTTCGTCATCAGGAAGTGAACACGCGACGCAAGCTGCTTCTCCCGTGCCCGCCGTGGTGGCGAAGAGGCCCCGCGGCCGTCCTCGGGGATCCAAGACCATCAACAGGAAAGCGAGTATCAAAGGCACAGCGGATGCTCCAATAAATTTAACAGGTGAAGGTACAGCTGATGTCCCAGGCAAGCAGAAGCGGGTCAGGGGTTCTGGCAGGAAAAAGCCTGCCGCTGCCGCTGCTCCTGAGGCTGCTGCTCAGGCTGCTGCTCAGGCTGCTCCTCAGGCTGCTGTTGGGGCTGGCGCTGAGGCTACTTCGACAAGTGCTCCTGCCACTGCCACTGCCAATGCAACTGGTGCTCAAGCAGATCTGCTGGGTGCTGCGCCTGTAGCCAGTGGTAGCAGTTCCGCCGTCGGACAGGGAGTCTCGCTTCAAGATCACCTAGCCGACGCGTCTGTTCCTATGATTACACTACCTGCTGCGAACCGACCACCCGCCAACGCCGACGAAGCTCGACGACTCATACAAATGGAACAAAGGCGACACAAGGAACAAAACCGGCTTAGGCAGCAAAGACGCCGCGCCGAGAAGGTAGAGAAGAGAACCATCGAGGAGCAGGAAGAGACGAAAGCAGCGCTAATTCGCAAGGCGAAGAAGAAACAAGACAAAGAATATGAAGCTGCCGCCAAGGAAGGTAGATTACCTCGCATCCTTCCAATAGGTCGTAAGCGGCCTGAACCTGAACGGATGCTGGTGAAGGCACCTCGCAGGTGGCCCGACCAGACTTTTGCCAGTGCGCTGGTCGACGATGGACGCCGCCGACAATTCAGGAACGCTCCCATCATTCAGCGATTTGGTCCGAGCCTCGAAGACAATGCCCCCAATAGTGGTGCCCCAATATACTACCCAAGCCCACCCACCAAGCCATATGAACTTCAGTGGATGGAAGAGAAGTTCGGTTCCAGTTACTACCACGGCAAGGTTGACCAGATTGCGTTTGAGAAAACATGGACCAAAAATGCTGAACCCCAGCCGAGCTCCGACGATTCGTCCCTCTACTATGAGTATTTCTCGGAGGAGCAGCTGGGCCTTCCTGACTTCTCGACCCTGTTCCCGGGAGTCGACATCAACGAGCCTGACACCAACGAGCCGGAACTGGACTTGTCCCCCGACGTCGATATGAGCTCGCCCTCGACATTACCCATGAACTCGCCTCCGATCGCATATACCCAGTCTCCTGACAGCCCGTCCTCTCATGCTGACTTGGATATGTACCTTGGATTGCAACAGCAGTTGTAAAGGAGAGATACACGCGCCGATGTACAACACCATCTTCTGAAGCTTAGAGTGCGCGGATTTTTTGGCTGTGCCTTGTCAGCCTGTCATGCGCAAAAGCATCATTTGGATAACTTCATTGTTGTATTCAGCTAAATGCCATGACCACATCGGCCGCGTATCGACTTCCGCGGAGCGAAAGCGTCTCCCCTTCTTTCAACAGCCCTCTATCGTCTCAAGAGGATCTGAACAAAAATCGAGCAGCATTATATTTCGGAGCGACAGTGGGCGGAGCAGCTGGCTGTGCATTGTTAGCTGAGGAAGCAGAAGCGCATTACTTGGATAACTGGACCTCATGGTCATACATACGTACTCAGTCATCCGCGCGAACCGCCGCATACCATCGGTTTCTGCAGAGGCAAAGCATTGTCTTTCTTCCACCACGATCCTGTCTTTTCAGTCATCAATCGTATTTTCCTTGCAAAACAACGCAATACCCTCACTCGCTACAACGGCAAACGGTGGCAGACGTGCTTTCATGTATCATGACGAAAATTACCCAACCAGACTCAAAAAGCTTGAAATATGTGCATCCGATGACATTCGATGACGACGCATCCGAGGATGGGGATGTCCAATATTCAACAACGAGCATCACGACGATTTGCAAATTCCAAAAAACGAAAAACTTCCAGCCAAAAGCACGTTCATCTCCGTCCCCGCCTTGCAGATGCGGATAGAAAGATGCCCCCCGGGGCTGGTCGGCCTTTCTGTGTCTGCTTCGGCAAACTGGGTTGTTCATTCCGCAAACATCTTGCGTTGCGTTGATGGCATCTGGCTTAGAAGGTTTTCAATTTTCAGCATCTGCTAATCGTCCTGGCTCAAGCAGTCGTCTTGTTCTCCATTGGAAATACTCCTAGCCGCCTATCCCATTCATCCCAGTCCGCATTGCAGATAATATAGAAAGCCCAGGCCGCACTTCCTTTCTCTGCTTCCACGGACTGGGTTTTGCCGTAACTAGGCCCGGGTGTTCCCTAGGGGTCTATTTACGGTGAATGGATTGGCTTTGGGGTGTTTTTGATTTCCAGCATGCGCCAATCGTTCTCCTCTCGGGCAGTCGTCCTATACTCCGTCAGACCCTAGCTGAAAGCATTTCGGTGTTTTCAACTTTTCAGCACCATCTCAGCAGTGCACGTTCATTTCAATCCTCGCGCCTGAGTCCTTCGAGCTTGAGGATTGTTTTGTTTCTTCCTGGACTTGTTTTGGGAATTGATGGCTCAGCTTTGTTCGGAGTGGGAAAGATGGGATATAAAAGATGGGATGATTTGGAGGAGTTGGAATGGGGTTGGAATGGGGTCTTGTTCAATTTCTTTTCTTTCTTTTTTTTTCCATCTTCTACGGTCGAACTCTCGGACGGCGTAGATGTTCGACTTGGGGATGGGAAGGGGGTCTGCATTTCGGTAGTACAAAAGTTGGAAACGTTGGAAAAAAAAACTTGCCTTGGTTTTGGATGTTTTCTTTTGGTATTCAGACTTGGGAGTCTAACACGACGAAACGAATGCCCGGCGAGGCATCGTGTTCTACGTCCCTATTGCGTGCTTTGGGTACTTCGTTGCGGATCTGGAATGTCTTCGGCTGTGACGACTTTCCTTTCGTTTCTGCGGAGAGAAAATGTCAGTCCAGGGAGTTGAAAAGGGCTATGGAGGGCGGATTGTTTGTACCTACGCCTTGGTCCCGTATTCACCCCATGATTTTCTATAGCGTCGTTTTTCAACAGTAGCAAAGAATAATTAATGAATCAAGAGGTTTTTGTCTGGTTTTAATACTGTGGCTTAAGCGAAGTGGAAGGGTTTCATGGAATGAGGCAAATCCCAGCCTGTTGGTACCAATATATTGCCAAGTGTGGTTGGAAAGCATTCATCAATCCATGGTTTTCGAGTAGTCGGCGAGGAAATTATCTAATAAGGATGCAGAGAAGATTTCCCATTTGTCGATCCGCATATTCTGCATCAGCGGTCGGAGCAGGGCCGCGGGGCTGGAAGGCTGGGGATTGACGTGCTGACGTGTGAAGAAGGATGATCTCAAAAGATTATTGAGTAGGCAGGTATGAGAAGACCTGTGTGAGTACTGGTGCGAGTCGAACTCGGAACCGGGATTTGGAGCCGCATTCGGGATTGTCATGTGACTTGGGAGTTTGGTACGTCCAATCACAACGGCTGTGGGACCGGGGAGTCGGGGGCTGGAGGAAGCCAGAGGCAGAGATTCTCTTAGGAATTTCGAAATTGGCGGAATTCGGAATTTTGAATTTCTGATTGATGAGGACGAGTGGAGAGTAAAGCTGAAGAAAATTAGAGAAAAAGGAGAAAAGGAAATCGGAAAATTCCCGAAATGAGCCAAGGTTAAGGAAAAAGATATCAGGTGCGTGATGCTATGAGTGGATGAGATTGCTGGATGCTTCACCCACAGGCTGAAGAGGAAAATAAAACGCACAGCGCATTGTGACTCGATGGGAAAATACCAATGAAAGCATAAGGTACACTTCCTGCAGACTTGTTCTCTTCCTGCGGATTCTTCGAATTTCTTTATGCGCATCGGACACATGTCTTCTTCTCCCTTCACCACGGCAACACATCACGCACACATACATCTCTTTCGTCTTCTTCTCCCTCTTCTCCTTCGCCTTCGTCTTCTTCTTCTACTGTTCTTGAATATGACAACCTGGCAAACTTGCGCCCTCGACAACCCTAGCCCTTGGACACTTGCCGATCTGAACACTCGACGCCGCCCTGAACATGAAAATGCAAACACTGAAAGACGGGAAGAAATAGACAGTAGGATGGCTCCAAAACACGCACACTCGTGGACCTTGGTCACTCGACAGGAGGAAAACTCGACAAACCATACCCTCGATATATCCAACGCTCGACAACTTGAGAACACAACCACTTGGAAGGCGTAGCCAATTGACACTTAGAGATCCAGCGACTCGACCACCTCGCAACTTCAACCTTCCGCCCTAGACACCCCCTGAGTGAAAGTACTTCATTCATCATCTACCATCGACCATCGTTTCTTCTCAGAACACAATAAACGCCTCGTGCTTTCGATATCTCAAGCTTTCGACAAGGAAGCCGAACGTTCCTCGTTCTTCTTCTCATCCTCTGCCGCGTTCTCCACAACATCGACCATGAAACCGCCACCTAGGAGGATGGCTGGCTCGTCAAGACTGTGGTGTTCGTAACTGTGTTTGAGGAACGGGGGTTAGTAGGTGACGACTTGGAGTACTGATAGAAAATGTGTAGACATAAGCCATGAGATGAGGATAAAGAAAGGCGTAAAGGATGCTGCGTGGCACGACTGTCGAGAAAAGAGGCGAAGAAGCAGAAACTTGGACCATGATGGCATGCGAAAGAAGATGGGGAAGCGCAATGGAAAGGGACAAGGAGAATGGACAGGATGGAAGGAATGAGAGCATGAAGGACTTGGAGTGGATGAAGATGATGGATGAGAACGACTGAACGTACCTGAGTGTCCCCACACCTCCGGCTTCGAGCAAGAAAGTCGGCCCATCTTGTAAGGTCTTCTTCACCCATCGCATTGCGAATGCGCGTAGGATGTGTCCGTGCCTGTAACATCGCACATCGAATCAGCCAGCCAGACCACTCGTCACGGGAAACAGAGATCAGAAGAAAGCGTGGCTGGATGCTGGAGGTTGGGGAAATGAGAAGTTGGGAAAGAGAGTAGGGAGAAATGGAGAACGCACGCTACGATAAGCACATCACCAGGAGGTGCTTCGCCTTTCTTCTTGCCGATGACGGGGGCGTGGTACTTGGATCTTATGTCGTCGATCAGGCGGTCGATGCGAGATGTGACTTGTTCTGGTGATCTGGATGGTTCGAAAAGCAGTCAGCAAAATACTTTCGGCATCGAACCTCCAACAGCCAAACATCCTTCACTCCCTCCTCGTCAACTTCACCTCCCCACCTCCCCACCTCCCATCACCCTAATCACCCACACCCCGCCCATCCCTTCATCCCAAAAAAAAAAACACAAGACTCACTCCCCCCCAGGACATCCATCCCGCCAAATATCCCACACCCCCTTCCCCTCCTGCTTAAGCTTCCCTTGTATCTCCTTACTCGTAATGCCTTCGTAATCACCATAATCCCATTCTCTTATGTCTTCTGTGATTTCTACTTTTGCGTTTGTGCGGATAGCTGATGACTCGCTGGGTGGATGAGCGGGGTCCCAAGGGTATTTGTCCGAGCAGCCAACGTCGAGGAGTTCCAGGGTGTGGCGGGCGCGGGCGCGGGGGGATACGTAACTGTGATGGAAGTTAGAGGGGTGTGTGGGAAAGAGGTGTAGGGGTGGGGATGGAGGGAGGGATGAGGATGGATAGGATGGATGAAGTGGAAAGGAAGACGATGGAAAGACATAAGGGAAAAGGAAGATGAAGAGAAGATATAGGGGCAAGCTAGGTAATGCGACACGGAACAGAAGAGGGGCTGAATCCGAAACGATGACAAGGGACTGCTCCGAGAACACGGGCTTCTGACGATGGAACTACATAGGGCGTGATCAATAGACGAGGAGATTTCGGCAATATTGCTTTTCGCCCCCCTCTCCCCCCTTCGCCTCTTTCCTCAAAACAAGAGACGCCCGAAAACCCCAGATCAAGGAAAATACCATCAAAAGCTTCTCTTGCACCCCTACTCTCGAAACCCAGAACAGCTCCAGATTCCCCACGCAGCATCCCACAAAGGCCGGTGGGAGGGAGTCAAGGTCCCTCTAAAACTCTCCCCCGTCCATCTCCTGGACCACATGCTCAAACGAGAAAGGCAAGGCAGAACTCAACAAAAACAACACAAAAACGCAGACAAGCTCGCAATCGACAAATGGTGATAGTTGCAGAGAAATATCCCAAGAGATTTGTTTGAATGAAGACGAAAAAAAAAAAAAAACTCACATATGCGCCAAATTCCTCGGCACAATCAAACGATCATCACCCACGAGCGCGCGTCCCGTAGCCCTGATACGCTTCTCGCCGTTGGCAGTCAGGGGGATGTCGGAGGTGCCTGTGTGGCGGCCGTCGAGGGACCATTCGGTCTCGCCGTGGCGGATGATGAAGACGCGGGGCGTTATAGGTTTCGTCATTTTTGACGGAATGTCAATAGAGTTGTGAACGTGGTGAGGGTGAAGGAGGGGGGAGATAAGCGTGAAGGAGGGAGGAAGATGGCGGGAGATGCGGGAGAGCTTGGAGCTTGGAATGGAATGTAGCTGATAGATTGGAGCTTGCTGGGAAGCTGGAGGTTGAGGTGTTTGAGGTGCTCGATGATGTTTGGTAAGCTAGGGGGTAATAGTACCAGAGTATGAGGATATTTACAAATGAGTTTCTAGAGTTCCTGAGAAATAAAGCGTGAAATAAACTTAGGCGAGAACTGCATTTTCTGGATGACAAACCGACTCTTTAACCCGCGTCATCCGCTTTCTCGCGTCTCCATCAAAAAGACATGACGCCAGTGCAAACACTCTCTCCCCTCGCTCGGTACCTCAGACCGTGCAGTGAGACCCACCCGTTTAATCATCATCGTGCATAAGTGCATAAAGTGCCAAGCCCCTCCACGGGCCTACCATAATCCGACGTCAGGACCTGCAAGGCTACCACGCTAACTCACCCTAAGATAAGCTTAGCTACATCTGTGTTCTCGCCCAGCCGGCCCCCGCACGTGCCCCGCCAGTCTTATCTGCATCCGTGCGAATTCGCGAATCTCACACCGCATCACCTCATCAAATAATCTCCGAAGAAGCAGACACGAGATCTTCGAAAAAAACCTTAAATTCCCATAACATGACTATCGCGCGATAGAAGAATAAGCGAAGGGGGCTCTCCCCCTTTTTTCGCTTTTCGCACTTTAAATCCCATTCTTCTGCACGCCCTCGAAACGAAAATCCAGATCGACAAATCGAAGATCGAAAGTGAGACGAAGATCAAACGCGAAACCGAGGGGATAAGAGAAACACACCAAGCGAGATCGGAAAGCGAAAGCGAGAATATCCAAATGAGCGGCCTAGGCTTCCTCCTCACCGACAGTCGGCCACAGCTCTACGACAAAGCTACAGAATCGGAAAAAGCATACAACAGTCGACCGCAATTATACGACAAACCGCGGAAAACGCGATTATCGGAATTATCATGTCCGCGAACGCCGCAAAGGCTGCAGCAGCAGGAGCTAAGGGAGCGGCTGCCGCCACAAGAGTGGATAGCGCCGCAGCAGCGAAACAGCAGAAGGTTCGAAGAGTCGTGTGGACGGGAGCCATCGCCGCAGTCACCGCGGTTGGAGCGTGGACTGGGGCGGGCTTCAAATTGTCTCACGAGGCTCGTGCTGTACGTGTGCCCCTTCATGTGTGTGCAAAGAGGGGGAGGAGAGATCCATGCTGATTTGGTTGTGTAATTGGTATAGGAAGTGCAAAAACGCCGCGAGGCCACTACGGAAGAAAAACTGGAGCTACTCGAAAAGCAAAGAAGTGAGCTGCTAGGGAAGCGCATGGGCTTTGAGCAGAAATTGCGGCAGATTGAGATGCGGAAAGAGGGCGTGAGTAGGGAGGAGAGTATGGTGGGGAGGGAGAGGCGGTGATACTTGGCACATGGACTTCGATATGCATTGAGGGATGAAGGCTGTGAGGAGGCTGTGGTATACCCTGAGAGATTGGCGAGAGGCGGTGATGCTTGGACGCCGGGATACATTGAGGGTTCGAGAGGACGAGAGGAGATACGAACAGGGGGCTTTAATGGCTACAACGATGATGATGGCGTTGGTGGGATATTGTTTTCTCTGGGTGATGGATATCACACCGCATGCATAATCCAAGACGAGAATGCCATTCTCAGCAGCACAGAGACGAGACCGCTGGGAGTACCGAGCGTGCCGTGCCGTGCCGTGGACCCTGAAGATCACCATCCAGCTCGATGTGGCTAGGAATGACAAGAAACGCCAAGCCAAGGTGATCCAACACAGCCACCGGGGATAGTAGCACAGCCAGCCTACCTTGGCTTCCATTGCTATAAATGGATGGACTGTGCCTGCCTTCTTTCTACCAAGGAACGACGAGCAGAAAACAGCGTTGAATGGCGAGTTGTCTGGTATGTCGAACCTCGAGGAGAGTTTCAAAGCTTGGTTATCCTTGGATGGTTCAGCGGGTGGAATCTACTTGGGCGAATGGATGTGGTCCTATTCGTCCAAAGATCACTTTCCGGATCCTCGAAATGGTTGTTCTTTGAATCTCTAGAAAGCCAAAGTCGGAGCGGTATTTATACGTTTTCATGAACCAGCTTTGGCACGTGAATCCGTGTTCCGTGCCAGGAATCAGGGTGAAGTTGGGAGTTGGAAGTAGCGACGACGTGGAAAACGTGATTGAGACGGTGCATTGACGGCTTTCTTTGAGCAAGGTCATTGTCAGAAAATACATCGTCCGCCTTGCTATCCTCTACATTTCCTATTTATGTTGTCCAAGCTGCTTTACTGTTGTTTGACTTTCCTCCTGTCGTGAAGTCACGATGTAAATCCGTAGAGAAAGCCGACGTCTATCCAACTCGCAAGAAGCATGGGTCAGCAAGTGCTTCTCCAAGAAACGCTTCCCACTACCATGATTGACCGGACCGCTCCCTGTAGAAAGATGGTCTTTTTCATCGGACGTCGAAGGCGGTTTGGACCGGATGGAAACTTGGTTTTGCAAACTCAGGATAGAGAGCGATATTTATGCCTTTGGAGTCGATTTTTCTTCTCCCTTGCTCAATATAGCTGAAGCTAGACACGTGACCTCCCATTACATCACTAGTAATCAAAGCTCGTGCCGAAATCTAGATTCGACCTCCAGCTACTGAAGACTGCTGATGCTGTTTTCCGAACTACTCTACTATTGGTCAAGTTTCCTACCATCCGCATCGTAAGATTTTTTTCATGTCTGTTATTTCCTCGGACAAAGAGATATTCCAAAGCTCTTTGAAGTTGGAAGGTGCGTGTCACAGGTTTATCACCAGTATGGCAAACAGGTACGATATATAGGTCTTTCCAATACCACGGTGTGCAAGACGGCCTGAGGACGATGTGTCACAATCCCAGACTTAGTTCTCTGTAGAGCAGAAGAAGAAGGGCTATTTATACATTTCCAGGAGCTTGTGTAGAAGGTATCTGGAGCCTGGCAATTGCACGTGGCTTTGCAGTCGGCGACTTAAAATTAGGGCCTGAAGATTCGAAAGTGACTGAGAGAGAAGCCTGGCGATCTTCTTCCAAACTGTCTGTTGTTGTTCGAACTTCCTGCTACCGTGATGTTAATATCTGGTCGTGCTGGTTCTAGAACCAAACTGTAATCCGCCCTACCCAAATACAGGTTTCACAATTCTTTAGGTTCCCAGCAGCTAGGCCATTTTTCAATATCGAACTACTGTAATTATTATAAAAGGACATTATGCCAATTTGATGTGTGCGAATGATTTGGTCCTCTGGAAGGCGGAAATAAAAGGGCTTTTTATATCTTTACACACCCTCTAATTGATTTCTCAGCACGTGACTCTGTGCTAGGGATACAAAGCTAGCGGCCTAATATCTTGGATATTAGGAGCTACTAGTGCAATTATAATTACTCTGCTATCACGCGTAGTCTTTGCTGTCATCAGTATTTCCTATTGCCGTGAAATCACCATACTGCCAGCGCAGTAGAACAAGGAAAAGCACATTCAATCTAACTATTGTACCTGTCTCGTTCGGAGTGAAAATATCCCTGCACGCTTCACTAAACTTCTTCGGTATTGGGGATTTCTTCCCGACTCACCTGAGATGTATCACCAAAGACTGTGTATTAAGGCTTGATTTTTGTAACTCAGGGTAAAGAGGGTTATTTATACTATTCCTACCCCATAATTTGGGTCATTAAAGTCTGTCACGTGACTCTGCCATGCTCAGACATAGAGGCGCGAAGCGGATCGCCAGACGTTCTCACTAACAGAGGATGAAGTTCACGTATGACCTTTGCACCCAAATGACCATCATTCACTTGTGTTCAGCCCTTGTGGGGAACCAAGCGAATATGTCGGGCCAGTATTTACATTCATCGCTGCCATGGTACAGCTATATAAACCATGGACTTCCTGCTGTTCTTTTGAAGGTCGCCGGTTCGAACCCTATCAACCTTTCCTTCAAGTGAAACGCTGCTTGTAGTCTAAGCTTAGAAGTCTAGAAGGGTAAAGTTCAAAGTCGGAACATGGAACTTTTGGTATTCTTCCCATAATCGCTGTCATGTATGGTGCTGCCTTGGATCCCTGCTGTTGTTCAGGGGTTCTGTTGTCGTGACTGGTGCACTTGCCGAGTTACCAGGCCTAAAGACGGATGTGAAATTAGATGTTCTTTGGCAATCATGCCAGTTGTTTTTCAACAAGAAAGGAGAAGCACGCAGCAAGAATCTTCCAAGGCACCTCTCCAGTACCAGATATCTCAGTCTTATTCTTCAGTCATTCGAGATGAACCACTAGTGACTCTCGCTACTGGCATCGAATTTGGTTCTCCAAGAGCAGAACAGAGAGGGCTACTGTTGCAGGGTGCCTGGCTCTTGGCGGACGGGTAGTCGGGGGGACGGGTGACCGTTGGGGTGAGCGCTTGGCGCTGACCTTGGCATCCGGTCAGCCTTATTTTACTCGGATATAACCGTTTTGAAAGCCATTTATGTGGGATAGAAGGGTATAAAATATATAGCGCTATACCCAGTATTAAATTTAGCTAGCCAAATTAATGCTATTTTATTTTCTGTTTTTTTATAGCTTAATAATTATAAGCCTTTTTATTGCTATTTAATTTTTAAAAATCAATTTTTTAATCGGGCCTAGTAATATTAATTTATTATTTTCGACCTTTTTTTAGCTTAGTAATTTTTTATTTATTTATTTAAGCTTTTTTTAAAGCTTGGATTTATTATTCTTTCGCAAAATTGTTTTAATAATACTAGGCTTTTTTTCGAAATTCGAAATCAATATTGCAATTTCCGGATTCCAAGCAATTTAAAGCAAAAATGCTTTTTTTAATTTTTCAATTTAAAGTTATATTATTTTATATTATCTAATATTATTAATTATTTTTAATTTATTGAAAGTATTTTAATAGGAATATTTAAATTTAAATTAACCCTGCTATTAATAATTTTAATATTATTATTATAAAACCATTTGTTTTTATTTTTAAAAATATTAAATCCAATTATATAGATTTTAAGCAATTTATAATTAAAAAAAAAGCAATTTAAATTTGCTATATTAATTTATTAATTCAAAAAATTGTTTTTTAATTAGAATTAATTTATTATTAAAAAAATTAAATTTTATAATATTAATAATTCCAAA
Organism: Cyclaneusma minus; assembly: GCA_037179335.1. Taxonomy (NCBI): domain Eukaryota; kingdom Fungi; phylum Ascomycota; class Leotiomycetes; order Marthamycetales; family Marthamycetaceae; genus Cyclaneusma; species Cyclaneusma minus. The sequence continues at coordinate 1,010,071 of JAKZHN010000014.1, forward strand.
GTATATTTATAATGCTTTTGCCTAATAAATTAATTTTTGCAAAAACCTTTTATTTTTTAAAGATAATTTTACCCTAAGCTTTATTAGCGCCAATTTAATATTAAAAAATTTAATATTATTTATTTTGGCAAATTTACAATTGCTATTCTTAATTAATAATATAGTAATTAATTGTTTATTTATAATAAAGCAAAACTTATTGGCTTTTTAATATATAGCAATTAAAATTTGAAATTTAAATAATTGGTGGCTATTAAAAAGCTTGATTTTTAATAATTTGATAAACGCATTAATTTTATTATAAATTTGTTTAATATTAAAATTTCCAATATTATTAGCAAAAGTCCTATTATAAAGACTTTTATTAGCTTTTTTAAAGCCATTTATTATAAAAAAAAGCTGCAAATATAAAATTAATTATTTAAATTATTAATTTTTGCTTGGATATAGCTATTTGGCAGGGCAATAATTAATTGTTTTTAATTTTTTTTAAAAAAAACAAAAATCGGGTTTTTTAGCTTTTAAAAGAAATTGGAATTGCTTTTGTGAAAGTAATTGCACGAATTGGCAATTTTGCTAATATTTTGGTAAAAAGCGAATATTTTTTAAAAATAAATTAATTAGAAAAGAATTTGAAAAATAAATTAAATCCATTAAATCCCTATAATTTAAAATAAAAATATTGAATGTTTTTTTAATTAATATAGCCAATTATGGCAAAAAAAGATTACTAGACCATTTAAGCCGGTAAATTTTATTGATTTCTTTTCTTTTTAGCCGGATATTTAAGCATCTATAATTTATTTAGTTTATTTTAATAAAGATAGTATTATATACGTTTGCAATAAGTTTTAATTTTTTAGTTAATTATTATATTAATATAAATAAATATATTTTTAGCAAAAATAGCCAATTGCGAATTATTGCCTATAAGTTTTTTATTTTTAATATGGAAATTTGGGATAGTAAAAATTGAATTTTTAATTTTTATATAATAGCCAATGCCCAATTAGTGCCTGGCTATTAAATATTTTTTATTTTTAAAAATCTGATAAAATTCTTTTTTTTTAAAAAAATGCTAAATTTAGCTATATTTATAAAAGCTTTAAAGGCTTTAAAATCCGGTTTTTTTATTTGTGTAAATAATTTAAATTGTATTTAATAAATATTGCTAAGAAATTCAATTGCATTACAAATTTTGCTTTTTTAATATTTAAAGCGTTTATTTTAAAATTAAGTTGCCAATGCCAATATTTTTTAATTTTTATAAAACCATTTATTTTGAATTTAGCTTTTTTATAGCATTATAAGCTTGGCTATTTTAGCAATAAAACTTTTTAATATTTTAAATCCTTGGTTATAAGCGCCGTAATATTTGAAAAAAGGCTTTAAATTGCTAAATATAAAATTTGCGCCTTTTTAAAAATAAAAAAATATATTTTTTAATAAAAAGTTGCTAGGAATTTAAAGCCTTTTCAAAAAAAATTAGGATATAATTCACTTTCCTATTGCAAAAAATAGCAATCAATTTTTATTTTATTTTATTTGCTTAATTATTTTATTTTTATTTTTATTATGTTTATTTTAATAAAAACAAAGCTCCCTAAATTTTTAAAAATATTATAGCGAAAACTAAAGATTAATTCAATATTGATATTGTATTTTATATAAGAAATGGTAAAATAATTTTTGGCGCTATATTTTATTAGAATAATAGCGAATTTTAAATAATAATTTATAAAAAAAGAATTTGGAATTTGGTATTTATATTTGATAATTAAAACTAAAATAATGGCGCGAAAAAAACCTGTTATATTATAATAATATATATGCAATTCTTTTATTTTATATTAAATTTTCAATATGGTTTTAGCCCTAAATAGCTTACGCTATTATTTATGCTTTTTAATTAAATATTTAGTTAATCAAAAAATTGGAAATTGCCAATTAAATTAATTATTGGGATTAAATTGAATTTATTGCATTTGCAACAGTATAGCTACCGGATTTACTTTTTTAAATATAATATTTTAAGAATAAAAAAAATTAATTCCAAAGCCGCTATAGTGTATTTAATTGGCTATAAATTATTTAATATTTTTTAATTGTAAATCTTTGCAAAAAATAAAATAATTAAAGCTAGAAATATTATTTTTAATTATAAAAAGCTTTATAGCTTTAATGATTTTAATTAGAGGAAAATTACAATTGCTATAATTAATAATTTTATTAATGCTTTTGAGATTTTAAATACTTTAGCTAAAAATAAAGCTTAATTTGTTTTTTATTCTCGCTATATAAATTGCTATAGCAAAAGATTTTAAAATTAGCCACTCGTTTTTAAACCAAAGCCGCGGCCAATTAAAAAATATATTAGCTTTTAATTTCTAAATGCATTATATTTCTAAAGCCTGCTTTTGCTTGGTTTAATAATTTATAAAATAAAAATTCGCTTTAAAAATGGAATTATTTGCGCCGTTTTATCACGGTATAAACCCTACGGGCTTATAGGCACGTGCCCCCTAACCCTTATATGCCCTGGGCGCCAAGCCTATAAATATTGTAAATAAAGAGCTTTAAAAACATTTTTAATTTCTTATATAATTATATCGTTATTATCTAACCCCTATTTTGTGCTGTAATAATTTATTATATTTATAATTCATTGTATTGCTTTTAATTTGTTTTTGATTTTTTTTAAAGCTTTTGTTTTAATTTTTCTTAAGCTTTTTGCTTAGAGGCCGCTTTTGGCAATCTAGTTAGAACTTTTATTAATGAATTGTATTTTAAAAAATTATTAAAATTTTAATTTAAAATTTAAAATTTAGCAAATTTAAAATTTTGTATTTAATAAATCCAAAATTTCAAATTGGCTAATTTATAAGCAACAATATTAATATTACCGATTTTGTAGCCTTAATTAATATAAGCAATAATAGCTTTATTATAATTTAGGGTTTTTTTAATTAAAATAATCCAAATCCAATTTAAAAACTTTTAAATAACAAGCATAGCGGCTTTTTTATAGGCGGATTAGCTATTTGAATTAAATATATAGCTAGTTTTTTACAAACCAATTTCCCTATAATAGCTAAAACTGTTTATTATTATTTTATTTAATATAATTATTTTAAACTAATTCATAAGCTTTAATAAAGCTTTATTTAATAAAATAAAATTATTTTTAAAATTGCAGCCTTTTTATATATAATCAATATTATAATTATTTAATAATTTAATTATATTGCAAGCCTATAATATAATTTAAATGGCTAAAAAGCTATTATTTAGTATTTTATTATTTAAAAACCTCGCAAATTTAGCAAATAAATTGCGACTAATTTGCTAGTATTTATTAACAATAATATTAAAGCGGCTAAATATTAAATAATTTATTTTAATTGGAAAAAAGGCATTATATGTATTTTAAAAATTAATAGCAATATTTTTAATATTTTATTTAACCGGATTTCATATTTAGTAGGCTTAATTAAAAACAAGTATTTAGCCTAATATTAAGCAATTTCTTTAAATATTATTTAAAATTCCAGAAATTTAAAAAAATAGGAAATATGCTAATACAAATAAAATATTGGAAGCTTTTTATATTAATTATATTATTTTGAGTTTTATACAAAAAGCTAAGCAAAAGCCTAAAAAAAATAGGAAATAATTAATTATATGAGTTTGTTTTGCCAAATTTTGAAATAAGGTTTATTAGGCTGGCTTAATTAAATAGCAAAAGATCTTTTTTTAGAAAAAGGTAATTAATATATTATAATCCAATGCTTTGCAATAAAATTAATTAAAAAATTTAAAATTTAATTCTAAATTAAAAAAATTATTTTTATAAAATAAAGGCCTGCTATTTATACCAATTTTTCCAGCCTTGGTTCCCTAACATTTTATATATATTTAATATATTAATTTAATTTTTAAAATATTAAATTTATATAAAATAGCGCTTATTATAATAATAGCGGCTATTATTTTAGCAATATTGTAATTTAGTTTTAATATATATAAATATTTGTAATACTTTTGTATATAAATGCATATAATAACCTATTAATTAAGCTTTAGCTTATTAATATAAACAAGGCTTTAAATTATTATATTACTCCCCCCTTCCGTAATGGCGGAAAAAAGAAAAAAAAAATTCCGTCGGTCGGGCTTCGGTCGAACCTTTTCCGCTTCTCCGGATTTTTACGTCCGGGCGTTTTTGCAATCGCTTAGCAATCGCGATCTCCTTTAATTAAATTTTCCAATATATCGAACGCATTGAATTCAAATTTTAAGCCCCTTATTTAAAATCTTAGCATATATCGTTTATAATTTTATTTCGGAATACCCCCTATAACGCTAAATCCAAAACGATTATTTAAAAATCCATTTCCCCCCTATTTTTAAATTGCTAACTCTATTTATTTCCGCCACGCGCGCTGCCAGCTATATTGCATAATCCTATAATTATATATTCTAGCTATATTATAGCGATATAATATTATAGCGATTTAATTTCTACCCTTATTAGCCAATTTATTACCCTTATTGGCTAATATTATATACAATACTATTTAAATATTATATAATATTTCCCTTTATTTTATTAGCCTTTTAATTATTATTAAATGCAATTAAAAAACTGATATTATTATCTTTAATATTTATAATAAAATTTTTGCCCTTTTTATTCAAATTAATAAATAGCATAAAATATTTAAATCTTAGTTTAATTATATAATTAAAATTTATACATATAATTTATAAAATTATTAAACTCTAAATAGCATATTATTTTACCGCCAAAATTATATAAATAAATTTCCTTTTTTTTAAATATTTTAAATTACTAGTTTTTTTATTGCGTTTTATAGCTTTTAATTTATTTAAAATTACAATAATTATAATTATATCTATTATAGCTTAAGCCCTTATTTTTAATATTAAATAATTATAAATTATTTTGGCAACAATTATAAATTTTTAATTCCCTGGCCCATCCCGCTAATTTATATTAATTCCGGCCAAGGTATTAATTATATCCATTAATTCCGTGAATATATCTGCCAATTGCCTCCTTTATTCAAAGGACTCCGGCCTCCGTCTCCTCCGCCTTTTAATAACAACGATAATGGCAATGCTTCTCTATAAAAAAAGCTTTTCACCGCCAAAAAGCCCAAGCTTTTAAAAGGCCCTTTTTCCCTTTAAATAACCGGAAACGCCTTTTACATTTCAATTATTTACAATAATTAAATAATAGGCAAAATCCCATTGGTAAAATATAGTAAAATATTAATTTTAACGAAGTTGATGAATCTGATAAATTTAAATAGCTTTGGCGTTTTTAATAGTAGGAAAGTCTTGGCTTGGTCAATTTAATTTATATAATATACGGAATTTAATTTTCGATTATGTTAATATATAATTTTTATATAATTTCTTTTATTTATAATATATAATTAAATAAGGTTAAATGCCTGCTATATAATATTTATAATTTTGATAAAATAATAATTTATATTATATATATATATATTTTCTGCTTTAAAATTATATATTGCTTAAAATAATTATAAAGCCTATATAAGCGCTTTAGTATAATAATTAATTTAAATAGCATTAAATAAAGCCTAATATAATCAAAATTTATTTTTTAAATTGCGGGTTTAATTTTAACTATAAGCTAAAATCGGGTTTTTGGAAATTGCCTAGGCCTATTTAAATTGGGTGAAATAGCAAATAATAAAAGGGATTTAATGCCCAAAAAATATCCAAATATATATTTTATTTATAATAGGCCTGTAGTTTAATTTAAATAGCGTTTTGCAATTGAAATTGAATTAAATTATAATATTACTTACAAATTGTTATATATTTAATTATTGGATTTATAATATATAAATTGGGTAAAATATTATTTATACCTAGGCAATATAAAAATATAAAAATATATTATTTAAAAATTGCTATATTTTATAATAAATGCTAAAAAAATAGAATTTATATATTTAATAATTATTAAGTAATATAATAATACAAGGGTATTTTTATTTGCAAAATATTTCTATCTAAAATTGATTGTACTTGTATTTTATCATAAATGCTGAAAAAAAAAATTATAATGCCTTTTTACAAATCCTATTATATTTAATTATTTAAAATTATATATATATAATAGTTATTTTAAGGCCTATTAAATAAACAGATTTCATAAAGCCAATTAAAAGCCGGTAATAAATAAAAACAAATATAAATTCTTTTATAGCTTTTAGCTTTGTATTTTTCAAAATTAAAAGCTATATGCTTTTTTTGCTTTTTTGATAGCAATAATTGCATACGTTTTTCTTTTAAAAAAAATTAAAGCTATAATATTTTCCAAAGCCCGATTTGGTTTCCAAATAATTTTGATATATTTAATTTATTTTATTCATTCGATTATAATGCAATTTAAAAACCTTTTTTTTATTACCGCTAATAATTACCAATTTGTAATTTTTTATAATAATAGGGAATTAATTAAAATCCGTTTTAATGAATTGGCGTGAAATATATTATATATTTTGCTAAATAGGTTTAATTTATAACTATAAATGCCTTTTATCTTAATTATTTTATATTTGGTATATTTTTAATTTAGGGCTTTGCTAAAACAATTTATATAAAACTTCTTTAGGTTTAATTATATTTTATTATCAATTTTAAATTTATCGGCTTTCTTTTGGTATTAATTTTTATATTTTTCCGTTTCTTTTTAAAATATTGGCTATAATATATTATTTCTATTTTCTTAGCTTTTTCAGCTTTGCCAATAAAGCAATTGCTTAATTAGCAGCGGATTTAAAGCTAGTAAAAATAAATAAAATATTAAAATTAAATGGCTTTATATTATATTTATATATTATAAAAAAAGGCTTATTTTTATTGTTTTTATTATATAAATATTAATTAATAGCTAAGCGTATAATAATGATTTGGTCCATTTTTTTAATTATAATTTATATATATATTTTTTAATAATTTCATTTATTTATTTAATAATTTTATTTATTTATAATAATCTATTTATTTTTAATAGCTTATAAAATACTTTTTAAAACAAATCAGTAAATTGCGGTTTTTAATTAAATATAATATATAAAAGTAGGCTATAATATAAAAAGTATAATTTAATAAAAAATCTGCTATTAGTTTCGCTATAATTTTTTTAAAAATTAAATAATAATTTTTTTGCTTAAGCAATTAATTATTATAATAATATTTGTGTAATTATTGCTTTTTAAGAAATTTATTATAAAATCCATTAAAATCTGCAATTAAATTTAATCCGGAATCAATAAAAGCTTTAAAAGCCTATATTTTCCATTTCTTTGAATTTTTATATATTAATATAAAGCTCAATTTGCAATATATTTTTTTATATTTTGCTTTATTAAAAGCTAGAAAAACCGCCTAAATAATATTCCATATATATATTTTATATTAGAATAATCTGCAATAATATTATTATATAATTTTCAAATAAATACTATTTTTAAAAATTTGTATTTTGGTATTTATAGCTTTTGCAAATTTTTATATATTATTTGATTTTTTTTATTTAGTTTAAAATCCGTAATTAATATAATTAATTCCCATTTCCGTAATAGCCGTTTTATTTTATTTTTGTTTAAAAACAAAGCTGTTTAATTTATATATATAAAGAATTTAAGCTTTTGTTTTATTAGTTTAAAAACGTTTTTTATATGTTAATTATATTGGTTAATTTTAATAATTTATTTACTATTAATATTAAAATAGCTATTTTATTTATATATATATATTTTTAATAAAATAGCTATTTTATAAATAAGTCTTGTATTTAATAAATTTGCAAATATATTTTGATTCCGTTTAAATAAAATATTGGCTATAGCATTTTAGTTTTCTAATATATATATAATTATAAAATTATAATTTGCTAATAAAAAGGCCTATTTTATTTAGTGTTTAAATAGCGTATAAACTGTTATAAATATTTTGAATTTTTATAGTTTATACGTATTTGGAAAAATCCTTATATTAGTTTTAAATTAATTGCGAATTTTTAAAAGCATTTAATAATTGCTAGTAATTTCTTATCGTAAATTGAATAATTATATTTTGCAGGCTAATTTTCTTTAAAAAAAGCAATAGCTTGTATTATTTTATTATTTTCTATTCAAAATAATGCTTTGCCAATATTGTATTTTAAAGCATTGGTTTTTATATATATTTTAAGCTTTAAATTAAATGCTATTAAAGCTGGAATAAATATGTTTTTCTTTTCAATTATATAAATGCTTTTTTAATTTTTGCAATTTATTTAAAAAACTGGTTTTTCTTAATTGAAATTATAATAAATAGGCAAAATTCAAAAACACTATATAAATTTCCTATAAAATTTAGCAAATTTTAGAAATTTTTAAACGCCTTTTAGATTCACAAAAAATAGCTATTTAAAAATAGGTTTAAGCTTGTCGAAATTTATAATTATTTATTTTAAAATTTCGTTTTTATAACTGGCCTTAATAATAAAATTTAAATATTTAATCAATTTAATTTTAAATTTGCATTTATTAATATTCAATTATAATCCGGCTTTTTTTAATTGCTTTCAAACTTTTTATACGTGTTTTTAATATAGTTTTAAAAAATCGTTTATATAAATTAGTATATTATTTGTATAGGCTAAGTAAAACTCATTTAAATATTTAATCAAATAATAATTAGTATATTGCTAAAACATATTTAAAGCATTAATTAGCCTAAAAAATATTATATATTTATATAATTTATATTAAATATAAAAAACCATAAAACATTTATTGTTTTTATCAATTCTAATTATAAAATACAATAATTATATCCAATTTGGTAAGTTATTTGGCTTGGCTAATTGCTTATAAAATTTTGTAAATTAAAAAAAGGAAATAGCGATTTTTTTTAAATATTTTATTCAAAGCCCAATAATTTATATAAAATTATAGGCCTTTTTTTAATTGTTTAATAAATAATTTTAGGGCTGCTGCCGGCAAATTATTTATTTATATATTTGTTTTTTAAATATTCTATAAATACTTTTCTTAATATTAAAAGCTTTTTTTTAGCTTTTTTTTGTATATAGGTTTTTGGAATGTAATAGGATTTTTACCATTTATATTCTTAAATTTAATATAATAATTAATTTTAATTTTTTTAAAAAAAGCTATTTATTTGCTTTTTTTCAATTAAATTTATTTAATATGTTTTATTAATATTTTAGCAAAAACATTTTCGGGTCTATAAACACTTTAAGTTTTAAAGCCCTTTTTATATTAGCTAAAAAACAGGGAAGTTCGTTTTTTTTTTTTTTTTTAAGCAAACCTGATAAATACTATTATATTAATGTTCATAATATTTATTTTTCGATATAATTATTTGCACTAATTGCTAATTTTTTAACTACTTTATGTAAAGCTTATTTTTTTATAAATATTAATTATTGAGTTTTTATATTTTAATCAAATTTATTCTAATATTATATTATAGCTATAATATAGCATTATATATATAGCTGTTTTTTATATTATATTTTTTAATATTTTATTAAAGGTATATTATATAAATAATGGATTTATAATTCAAATTATTATTTATATATAAGCCAATAAATTTTCAATTATTAAAAAAAATGAGTTAAAAATGGGTTTTTTATATAAAAGCGGAATTAATTAATTCAAAACACAAATACTTATTATTAATTAAAATAATAATATAATTAATTTAACTAATTAAAATAGAAATAATAAAAGAATTTGCTATTAATATTTTGATTTTTTTCGTTTTTCGCTAAAAGTATCGCTTTAAAATACGCTTTAATTTGCATTTGAAAATTAAAGCAATTAATTTTTTAAAGTTTTTAAATTTAACTTGATTTTAAATATTATATTTTGAATTCTTAAATTCGTTTTTTTAGTAATAATATAAAAAGCAATTTGTATTTTTAAATAATGTATTTTTTGCTTTTATATTGAAAACATTGCTTTACAATTTTATATATATTTAAAATGGCTTTAATTATTTATATTGCTTATATATCCAAAATTGTATTAGTATTAATATTTATAGCGTTTGGGGTTTTTTAATTCAGAAAATTTAATATTATTTTTAATCCCTTAATTGAAGCCCCGAAATAATTATATTTAACTTTTTTAATTAAGTTTTTCGAATTTATAGCAATAAATTGCAATTTATTAATATATAAAATATATATAAAATAATAAAATATTTCTAAAATTGCAATAGCAATAGCAAAGCTAGAAAATAGCTTTTAGCAAAAATATGGGATTTTAAGCTTTTTTGGCCAAATTAAGCTTTTGGTTTATCTTAGAAAATTCTTATACCTAGTAATAAAAATACTAAATTTCTTTTTTCTTTTTTTTATTTATTTTAGCCAATTTATTCATGGTTTTTATTTAAAACTTGGGATTTATATATATCAAATTTAATTGTTTTTATAATACAATTAAAAAGGCATTGGTAAAAATAAAATAATTTTTAATAGAGGCCTTAATTTAAAGCTGAATTTATTTAAAAGCCATCTTTAATACTCGGTTATAAATATATTGAAATGTTCTATTAGCTATTTTATTTGCTATATTTCTTTAGATTTTGGTTTTTATGTAATCTTTTTAAATTAAATACTTTGTTTTATTTAATTTATTAAATATTTTATTTTTAGCAAAATATTATAATAAGCCATTAAAATATTTGCTTTAAAAGGGTTAATTGCAAAAATTAATATATTATTAAATGTTATTAATTCAATTGCTTAGGCGCATTTTTTTAAAGCCGTAATTTAGGCTGAAATTGCTTACATTTGTTTATAAATATATACCGCAATTTTTGAATTTTTATTTATAAATCTTTTATTAAATTTTGCAAAAAAGGCGGAAAAACTAGAATTTTTATTTAAAAATCCTTTTTATTAATATTGGGCAACAATATTTTTAATATATTAAATATTTTAGGCATTAATTTAATATTGCTAAATAGCTATATATATAGCAGCTTATTATTAAAAAATAAAATTCTGTATTTTTTTTTAAAAAAGCAGTTTCCATTTTTATTTATTTTCGGCTTCTTTTTAGTGGGTTCAAAAAATCTTAAAATTATATTACAATTCAATAATTTGCAATAAAATTAATTAAAAACTTTTAAATTTAATTTTAAATTAAAATATCTATTTTTATAAAATAAAGGCCTGCTATTTATATTAATTTTAATAAATATAATGCTTTGATATTTTATATATATTTAATATACTAATTTGGTTTTTAAAATATTGAAGTTATATTAAGTATTATTTATTATAATAATAGCGGCCATTGCTTTAGCAATGCCGTAATTTACCCTTAATGCGTATAAGCGTTTGTAATACTTTTGCATATAAATGCATATAATAACCTGCTAATTAAGCTTCAGCTTATTAATACGAACGAGGCTTTAAATCGTTATATAATACCTTAATAAATAAAGCTTATTAATAGCTTAAAATCCTGAATAAAATAGGTTTTAATAATTAATATAAATTATATATTATTATTTTTAAATAAACATATAATAAAAAGTATATTGAAAATTTAAAAAAATCTAAAAATTGCGTTTTAAAATATAATATCCTAGAATTTAGCAATAGCGGTAATAATAATGGTTAACTATGTTAGCTATTTTAATAGCAATAGTTTTTCGTTAATTATAAAAATGGCGGAGATTTTATAAATTTTAATACCCTATCTAATTTTATTTGCAATATATTTTACAATATATCAAAGTTTTAGATTAAAACTTATTATTATAAGGAATATAATTAGATTGCTTAAATTTATTTTATTAAATTCAAATTTTTGGTATTTTTACGCAGCCTTACTTTTTAATAATTTTAGCAATAAATTATTAAGGGTAATGGCAAAAGTGGAGTTTTTTGCGGTAATTTTAAAGGCAATTGCAATGGTTTTAATAATAATAGCTAAATTCAATATCTTTATAATAATAGGGTATTTGCAATTAATAATAGTATAAGCAGCTATTTATTAAATATCCAGGACTATTATAATATAACCATCCTGCCCTAAAGTAATTATTAAATACCTATTAAATATCTTTTTTAAAAGAATAGCAATTCCAGTATTTGGCTTATATGCTCAAATTATTTAATAACTTTAGCAATAGGGAAATAATTAGCTTTTAATTTAAATTGGGATTGGAGGCAATTAAATAGTTTTTTTTTTAAGTAGCCTTATTAGAATTTGGCAATTTTAAATAATTATTTTAATGGCAAAATATATATAATAGCTTTAAATTAAAATTTTATCTTTTTAATAGCAAATTATTACTTATTTAACGTTTTTGTTTTTTGCGCGATTAATTTTTTTATAAGCGATTTAATTAATAATAGCTATATCGGTATTGGTTTTATTAATACAAATTTTATTTTGCAATATTAATTTTCCATTTAATAATTTTGCTATTTCCAATTTTTATATTATATAAATGGGAAATTTTAGCCAGATATAATTTATATAATAATTATATTAATACTCATAAGCAATTATTTTAAAAAATGGGTACTTTATATTATCGAGCTTTTATTGAATATTTTAATTATTATTGATTAATTATAGCTATATAGCTATAATTTAAATATTAGCTAATATAATAGTATTTTTTAATAGTATATTAAAAATTGTGCTAAAAAGTATTTTTATAATAGCTAGCTTAGGCTAGTATTAATTTTGTTTTATCCGCTATTTAATTTTAAATTTTAGTTTATTTTTGCTATTAAAAAGGCGTTAATTTTTATTATGCTTTCCAATTATAAATTTTTATTTATTTTAAATATAAAAAACGCGTTAATCTTGCAGCCGTTATTTAAGTATTTTTCATTTTTTTTAAAAAATGCATTAAATCTATGTATTAATATAATATCTATTTTAAATATAAATTATTATATTATAAAGGCAGTTAACTATTAAGAAAAAACTTATGCTTAAATAATTTTTAATAATAAATCAAATTATTTATTGGCTATAATGGTTATTTTTGAATTTTGTATTGCTATATATAAAATAGGCAAAAAATTATTATTATTATTTAATGCTTTAATTCCCTTTTTTTATTGCAATAATAAAATTTTAAGCCGCTTTTCCGAATATAAATAATATTAAGCTAAGCTTGGCTTTGAATTTTTTGTACTTATTTAGTAAATAGGTATTTAGAATAAGCTTAATTGTATTTTAAAAATTAAAAAGCTAGAAAACTTTGCAAAGCTGGTTTTATGCTTTTACCGCTATTAAATAATTAATTTTAAGAGATTTTAATAGGCCGCGTAAATATTATTAAGCTTTGAATAATATTTATAAACGAGTTTTAGATTTTTTTATTTTATTGTGGTAAATAGTTATTTATATTTAATAGAGTATTGGAGAATAATATAGCTAAATTTATAAAAGGTAAGTTAAAATCAATAGTAGTTGAAATTAAGATTATATTATTGATTTGGCTATATAATTTATAAAAAGGCGTTTTGATATAGAAAGCAAATAAATGATTATTAAAATATTTAAAGAATTATAAGATTAAGCTAATATTTGGTAAAATATTGCTATATTAAAAAAAATTGTTTTTTTTTTCAAAAAAAAGAAAAGCTAGCTTATATTTGTAAATGGCTGATTAAGTATTTAATTAAAGGCTTTATTTATAAATTAAAAATTAAATATGCTATATTATTGATATTTGTTATTAAACCCAATAACGGAATAAAAATATATTAAAATTATTAGGATTTAAAAAATGTTATTATTAAAAAGTATTAGTTATTTTTGTTAATTTGTAAAATTTTTAATATTATATGCTAAGCCAAAATTTATATTAAGCTGGATATAATAGCAGTTTTTAATTGTTTTTAAATAGTAGAAATAGATAAATAAAAAATAGCATTTCTTATTTGCTTTAAATTATTTAAATTCCTTATTATAGTTTTTGGTTTATGAAATAAATTTGTGTTTTTTTAATAAAATATATATTATTTATTTTAATAATATTTCTATTTATTTAAATAATATTAAAAAATATTAAAAGCACATTTAAAAGATTTTCCATCAATCAAAAAATGCAAATTTGTAAATTAATGTTTAAAAATGCAAATTTAAAACGACCAGAATAAAATATTTAAGCCTATATATAATTTTAAATAATATTAAAATGGACCCAAAAAATAAAGGCAATATTTAAATAATAGCTGTTTTTTATATATATATAATTCGCAAAATGTTCTAGGCTTTGCAAATTTTTATTATAAATTTATTAAGGATTTCTTTTAAAATAATTTCATCTTTTTACAATTCAATAAAAAAGAAAGTACTTTAGTATAAAGGTGATTTTAAGTAATAAATATTTTAAAGATTGTAGCAAGTATTTATAAAGGTATTAATACTAATACTTTTTAATTATAATTATAAAATTATTTTCAAAATTAATATTTTAAATTAGGCGTTCGAAGGCATATTATTATAATATAATAATAACGGGTTATTATAATTAATTGCTTATGTTTTATTAAAATATTTTTTAGCCAAATATAATTATAAAATTTATAAAAAGCTATTAGCTATGATTAAATATTTAAAGAAATAGCAATTAAAGCTTTAAAAAGGTGGTTATTAAAGAAAAGGGCGTTTAATTTGGTATAACCTGATATAAAACGCTGGTTATAAAGGTGAATAAAATATTGTATTAACTGCTTAAAATTCTAAATTAAGGGAGTCTCCAAATTATAGATATTTAATTTATAAAAGACGCTAACCCCGGTCTAGCTAAGCGAAGTATCATGTAATTATCTCTATAATAGCCATTGCATTTATCTTTTAATACTCCTTTATAAAGGCTATTTTAGAAATTTATATAATTATTTTCAATATTTTTTTATATTTATTAAATTTTTTTTTTATAATAGCTTGATTAATTTACTGGCCATTATTTTATTTATTAATATATATTTAATAATAAGCTTTTTATTTTTATTTAAATTTCTAATAAAACAATAAAATATATTTATCTATATATATATATATATATATATATATTTAATTTTTAAAAAATTTAAAAAATTTAAACTAGCTATTAATTTTATTTAATATAAAATAAAAAGGCAATATATTTGAATTTGGTAAATAAAATACTTATAAATTTTTGCTTTTTGCTAATTTATAGAATTAATCCGCTACAAAATATAGCTATATTTTTAAAAACGCTAATCCGGTTAATTTTATTGCTAATTTAATTAAAATTAAAATAAATAACGATTTTAAAATATTTTCCCCTAGGCCTATAATATATTTTATAGCCTATAATGGTATTAAAATATATTATTAAATTTTTAAATACCTTGCTATAATGCTTTAATAAATTAGCTATATATTATATTAATTATTTTAAAGCAAAGGCTATATTTGATTTAATAAATATTATAGCAAATATAAGGCTGCTTACTATTTTTTAATATTGTTTAAAATTAATTTAAATATTATTGGAAGAAGAAAATTGGAGAATATTATAATCGATTATAGGGATGTTTTTAAAATAAATTATAGCATTGATAATTTTGAATTAATTTAATACGATTTGAAAATATTGCTTCTAATTAATATAAAGAGCTTTAATTTTCCGGTTTTTTATTATTTTTATACTAAGAATTTTAAAAGTTTTCTTCAAAATTTTAATATTAAAGCAATTAAAAACTTAAAATAAAATTAAACAAACTAGGCTTTATTTGTATAAGTTGCAATTACATTATTAATATATATTAAAAATTTAATTTTATATTTGGTATACGAATAAATATATAAATTAGCCAAGTTTTAAATAAATTTTTATTTTTTTAATTTAGATTTTATTAAAAAATTTCAATTTTTTTCCAATTTATTTTAATTTATAAAGAAATTTAAAAATTTAAAAAACTTTATTTTCCGGGATAATAATATTTTTTAAAAAATTAAAAAAATTAAATAATATTTTTGGCCTTTATAAAAGCTTTTTTAATATTAAATTGCTAGTATTTAAAATATTTTTTGATTTGCTATATATTTAATCCAATTCGCTTAAAATCCTTGCCGATTTTTTATTATTTTGGTTTTGAATTCGCAAAGCTTTAAAATAATCAAATTTTTAATCCTTTCGTACCCAATTTTATACTAGATCCATAATATATTTTTAAAAGAATGCCTATTAATTAAATGGCGTTAATTGAGCAAGGGTTTTTTTTATTTTTTATAGCGCATTGGTAATTAAAAAAATTGCTATTAATTAATGGATTTTTGGGATAATATAAATATAAATTAAAGTAGGGGAATTTTTATTGTAAAAATAATATAATTTGGCTATTTATTTTAAAAAGCCGCTATTTATATAAATGCCTAAATTTTATTATTACGCTTTAATATAATATAATATCGAAATAAAAGGACTAATTATAATATATATATATATATTAATAGGCGGAAGATTTTTAAAATATATAATATTATAATATAATAATTGCTTATAGCTAATATATATATAATTATATAAGCCTTATTAGCTCGGTAATATAATTAATCGATTTTGCTAATATTAATATTATTATTATTTTTTGCCAATTGCACTAGCTATTAAAAAAATTGTATTGCTGAATTACCAATGCTAAAAAGTAATTAAAAAATGGTATGTTTTATTAAAAAGGCTTTAATGGCTATAGCGGTATAATTGTTATATAAATGGTTTTTGTATTATATAAATAAATTATATAATAATTTAAATCAGGGGTTTATTATTTGCAAAAGGGAATTGCATTGCGCCGGCTCCCTTATTTTGGTAATTACCCAATTAATCGCCGGGTTTTTGCAAAAAGTCGGGGCTTTTTGCGAAAGTTAAACCCGCAATTTTTGCATAAGCGTGGTAGCTATATTATATAGGGTTTATTAAGCCAATAGCAATAAAAGTTACCACTAAGCCACGAGGGCCAATAAAGCTTTAAAAGCTATAAAACTTATTAAATATTTTAATCTAGCCAATATTATTAAAAATTATATATAATATAAAACTTGTTTTATAGCGTCTAATAGCAATACCAATGTTTTTTTTCTTTC